>CAWUFW010008213.1:600000-916264 GCA_963921515.1 Calotriton arnoldi
GTCCCTGTGGGACTCCCCCACCATATCTGGGACGTCAGGGTATTCCTACCCTGCCCCCTTTTCTTTATTGTTTAAATATTTTGTGGGACTCAGCTTCAAGCCGAGTCCCAAGATGGCTGCCAACACTTTCTGGTTAAAGTGTTGGCAGCCAATCAAATTTCAGTAGGATCCGCGAGTCCACTGCAAGGACTCGTGTCCCCAAATATCTTTTTTGTTTATCTTAAATATCTCTAAAATTACTGAACGGACTTGCACCAAATCGCAAAATGCACACTTCTTCCAAATTTGGTGTAATTCTGTTCAGTGGTTCGAGCTGTAGTCGTGATCTAAATCCCTAGGGAACATGCATGGGGAAATTGAGTTTTGGTAAACCCCCTTTTTTCACTGCGTCCACTTGACGGATCACCCCGGACACAGCAGCTGAAGCGTAAAGGGGAAAAGTGTTAAAAATGTTGGGAAGAATCGTCAAGCGGCACCAAAGTTAGCAAAACAAAAAAAGCTTTTCCTTTTCTTACTGCATACTCGCAGAGTACATTTTGAAATTTTTGCAGAGAAATGAAAAATGGGAGGCAGAGATTAGAAATTAGTCTTGAATTGAAAATACATCATGCAACTTTGCATTTATTTTCGTCATAATGTGACTGCCTGCCAAGATCGTAATGAATTATATAAAGAAAATTTCAAAATGTACTCTGCGAGTATGCTGTAAGAATGTGTATTTAAACACTTTTAAAACAAAGACTGCTGCTTTATGGTGCAATACCTTTATTGTCCACGAGTGTTGACTGAGGAAACAAAAGGACTGTGCCTTTAAATCAAGCTGAAAAACGGCAGTAATCTGTCATTGCAACACCTGTGGGCAGCATTTAAGGCACCTATGTCATCGCACATTTTTCAGGTTGATAAAGGCTGTTCATACAGCCAAAACGCATTCCTGTTTTTGAAGTGAAATTGCTGCTGAATAAAAGGATTTTTACCCATATCTCGAGTGCAGGCTCCTTTTGAATTGAAGGGGAGTGTGTTTGGATACTTAAGAGGCGTGTGTGGTATTCGCCTCTGACCTGCACCACCGGCGTTCAGGATGCTCACAACAAAGCCACACTAAGGATTTATATAAATATATATATATATATAATTTATGGTATCATTGATCTGGTAACTGGGATAGATTGTGACCACTTAGAGACACACCTCACGCTTTCATTGAAAATGCAACGTACAAATGAATTATCTGCACCCCTTCCGCAAGCTCGGAACACCAGAGATGGTCTGGCACAGGAGCCGTTATCCATGAAAGTATTAACAAGTCGGAAGGAAAAGCCATGGAGAAGAAGGGAGAACAAAACAAAGGTGCATGACTCAAATGGGTGTATGAACTGATTAAAGAGAAACCATACTGCCAAAACAGTTCTGAGGCAACTTGACCTGTTGCCTCTGTTCCCTAAATAATCCTGGAAGCTTCTTTCCCATCATCCTAATTGGTCAATCGCTTCTGCCTGACCTGAAAGACCCTCACCATGTGTATCAGGCCCCACAGCCACTGTCCATTATTCTACATTTTCCAGGTACTATATATCGGTCTTTCCATTTGTACTTCCCTATGATGCTCAATGTAACTCTTTCTTCCTTGCTGTTGTCTTTTCAGGATTAGTCCTCCTTTAACTGTCCTCTGGTCTTTAGCAAAGGTTTGTTGGCAAACCGGGCATAAAATTCCCTTAACAATCTAAGATCCTGTACAAATGAGGTGGGTACCCATGATTTATTTCATGCATTATACCTGCATGATACAAGGTATTGGAGAAGGCCTTTATTAACTGTAAAGTCCAATATTGCCTCCACACACTCTTGTTGGCCCTGAGGTGTTCCAAAAGTAGGTAACGATCTGTTTATTTCCTCAGAGCTGGTATGACTCTGGAGACATGAAACAAACTATAGATATGCCAACTCTATGAAAGTTTGAGACTCACTGCTGCAGGGGTTACTAATTTCTGAACTGAAACGGTATCCACAAAACAAGGAGCAAACTTTGATCCCAGAATGACTATGTGTGCTGTGGATAACTAAACCTGTTCCCATTTGGAATATCTTGATGCTGCTGTTCTACAGAAGTTCACAAACCTCTTGTAAGAATCTTTGGCATTACCAGGGTCTCTATAGTAGCCTAACAAGGCTTAGGTACTTCTGTTTTCTTTTCCTTACTTTTTAAAGAAATGCTTTTACATATATGGCTTGAGTGCTCTCATTAGCGGCACACCACCCACTTCTGATGGGTATCATCTACAGAAAGGGGCACTGTCAAAATATAGCAACATCTTAAGACGGCTAACCATCATATATGTTTAGAAAAGTACTCTGACCTTAAAATAAATTATATATTCAACTACTAAGTTACAGTCGTAGAAATGCAACGTGCACCCGTAACAAGAGACCCCATATCAAGAGGGGCCCTATGTACTGAAGAGAGAAACGTGAAAATGTAATTATTATCAAGAATTGAGCATCTTGGATGATATAGGTTCAGAAAACCATCTTGCCAGTGCAGAAGAGGAACATATAGGACTCTATGCTGTTGCAACCTTGATGCCTTACTGCAGTTCTCAGAGCATTACAGGAATCAGAATACATATTAATTGACAAAAGTGTTGTTTCACGTTGACATCACTCTCTCAGATTTAATTTTGGCTTTGATACCTTTTCTTGGCCAGGATTGGAGGAATAGGCTTGTAAAATTAAAAAACAACCAAGGTGCTATCTCTAATATTGGATCTGATATTAAATTGTTTGCTGAGTAGTCTAACCCTTAACATTGATGCTTTGCACTATATTGTTATACTCTTTGATTTGAAAACAACAAGAAGGTAGCATCTGAAATTGTATTGACTGTTAAGTAGACCACTATGATCTCAGGTTATCTACTTTAAATAAAGCAGCTCATGGTAAAACACTGAATCAAATAGTTCCTAATGAATAGTGTATCTTTTTTTTAAATAAAAACACACTTCAGAAACATCAATAATGAAGAAAATAAGATGATGAATGAAGCCATACTCTTTTTGTTAACAAAAAGAGTAATCTTTTTGTTGCCTACTCTAGGAAGCTACCTTTTCAGGGTTTTTCTAAGGTAATTTGATGTAATGGAGCAGACGTAACCATGCAGAATGAATAACCTACTTAACAGGTCCATCCGAAATAGCAACAAGTCCTCTGCAACGTGTTTTGGGCATTCCTTTCAGGTTGTTATTGTATCATGCACTTCTGGTCCAATTTCTCTGCCTTGTAACCTATAATGTCAAATGCTCTTCGTTCCTTCTGTACACCGCTATTGCTTTACCTGCTGTGAGGGTTCATGATGCTGCAGTATAGGGTACCCAAAGTTCTTTTTGCTTTGTGTTTTTTTCTAACATTCATTACTCTTGTTGAACAGATGAGATACTGCTTTTGAGCAAATAATTGGGTCACAGGACAAGCCCTTTGATGTAACAAAGGTACAAGAGGGGTGTGATGTCACTTTCTCTGCCCCAGCATTTGATGAGTTGATGCAGATAAATGAAACACTGCATCAATTCGGAGTAAATCTCTCCAATAAATACCTGACCACAGTGACGAGTCTTTGGATAGAATAGAAGCAAACGGTACCACACCTGCGCATTTTTCTGCAAAGAAAATGAACACCTAGTGGCTGTTAGGCCAGGTGAGAATAAAAGGAGTGGTTTCTAAAAATTATTTGAACACATGCAGAGTTGTAATTTTTATTCCTTTGCAGCAGGCGTAAGGGGTGTAGAATTTGTAAAAGGGTATAGAACACAACCATGTTTACAGGGAGCATCGGAGAAATTAGAATTTTGAACTGGACCCTATTAAAATAGCAATAGTCCACAACACTTCACTGTCTTTAATGGCAGCCAAGAGCTCAACCTGAATAGGAAATCAACTATCTCATCAGAGTTGTAATATTTATTTTGTCTCCACTGCGAAGCGAAGGATGATGGAGAAGTATAGCATCCCCCAGACTATGTTGCTGGATAATCAAAATAATAGAACAAAAGGAAAATGGGAAAAAAAACAATGGGTGCTGCCTTTTAAATGAACATTGGCTTTGCAGAGCTGATTTGTATAGACACAGTTTGTGGCCAGTTCCCTCTGAGATAACCGCCCATGCGTACACATACGTGCGATCATACAGACAGGCATCTTGAATAACTTTTTTTAAAGGATGAAAACTTATTTCCAAGATGGCTGTTGGTGAGTTTGAATGCATGTTTTGCGCCATCTTGGAATTAAGTTTTTATTCTTAATTTACCTTTGTAAGATGGTGAACGTTCATTTTTGAAGTATGCACAGGAATGCTGTGTAAAAAGATAGAAGTGAACAGCCCAGTAGCTCTGTGCAGCTCCTCAGTCTTCTCAAAAATAAGTTTAAAAAAATTAAATAAACCAGGGTGGGAAGGGGAGGAGTTGGAATGCAATGGGCGAGCAGGGGAGCGAGCAGCCCAGTGGCAGAGTGCAGCTTCTGGGTCCTTACAAAAGCAATGTTTAAAAAAAAAAAAAAAAAAATATATATATATATATATATATATATATATATATATATAATGACATGGGTGGAAAGCAGAGGGGTGGTGCGGGAATGAACGAGTGGGGGATGTGCGAGTCATAAGCAGAAGGAAGAGAGTAGGCATGGTGAGAGGCAAGAAAGTCACGATCTATCAAGGAGTGCTCAAACAAAATATTTTCTGATGGCAGCAGTGGAAGTCACAAGCTATTCAAATAAAACAATGGTATTGAAGCTATACTCCAGGGCTGGGACAAAACCAAGAATAAGAAGGAAAGCAACAGAATCAGGAACATTGAACTATGATAGTCAAGAATGCCACCCATTCATGAGCAAGTGGCTGACACAGAGGCCACCATATGCACTGAATTGAAAACACTAGATTTTTGAGTAGTGGTATAAGTCTGTTTAGGAATGATAATTTAGACTTCTTTCTAACCAGCTCCAATATAATCAATCAATCAATCAATCAGGGGTTTGTTGAAGCGCGACTACTCACCCGTAAGGGTCTCAAGGCGCTAGGGGTGGGGGAGGTGCAGGTTCCATTCCATCAAGGAGGGGGTCTGTTGAAGAGCCAGGTTTTGAGGTTTCTTGCGAAGATGGGGAGCGATGTTGTCTGTCTGAGGTGGAGCGGAAGGACGTTCCATGCTTTGGCCGCGAGGAAGGAGAAGGAGCGGCCTCCCGATCTGGTCTTTCTGGTGCGGGGGACCACGGCGTAGGAGAGCTGGGCTGATCGTAGGGTCCTTTGGGGTGCGTGGAATTTGAGTCGGCTGTTCAGGTATGCTGGTCCGGTGCCGTGGAGGGCCTTGTGTGCGTGGGTGAGCATCTTGAAGGTGATTCTCGCCTCGACGGGGAGCCCGTGGATTGTGCGCAGGTGCAGGGAGATGTGGCAGTGTTTTGGCAGGTTGAGGACCAGTCTTGCGGCGGCGTTCTGGATGTTCTGCAGCTTGCGGTGTGAGGTTTTTGTTTATTCCGGCGTAGAGTGCATTGCCGTAGTCGAGTCTGCCGGTGACCAGGGCGTGAGTGACGGTCTTTTGGTGTTCGAGGGGGATCCATTTGAAGGTCTTACGAAGGAGGCGGAGGGTGTGGAAGCAGGAAGATGAGACGGAGTTGATCTGGTGGTCCATTTTGAGCTCGGAGTCCAGGATGATTCCCAGGTTGCGTGCGTGGTCCGTGGGGGTTGGCGGGTTTCCGAGGGCGGGGGGCCACCAGGTGTCGCTCCAGGCATCTGGGTTTGGGCCCATGATGAGTACTTCTGTTTTGTTGGTGTTTAGTTGTAGGCAGCTGTTTTTCATCCATTTGGCGACGGCTTCCATGCCTTCTCGAAAGTTCTGTCTGACGGTGTTGGGCTCGTTGGATAGGGAGAGGATGAGTTGGGTGTCGTCAGCATATGACACGATGTTGAGTCCGTAGGTTCTGACGATGGGGGCGAGTGGAGCCATGTAGATGTTGAAGAGCGTCGGGCTGAGGGAGGAGCCCTGGGGGACACCGCAGGTGGTAGGTGTGGGGTCCGAGAGGAAAGGGGGGAGTCTGACCCGCTGCGTCCTGCCGGAGAGGAAGGAGCGGATCCAGTCGAGGGCCTTGTCCTGGATTCCTGCGTCGTAGAGTCTGCGTATTAGGGTGCGGTGGGAGACTGTGTCGAACGCCGCTGATAGGCTCGAGGAGGATGAGGGCTACTGTTTCTCCTTTGTCCAGTAGGGTGCGGATGTCATCTGTTGCGGCGAGGAGGGCGGTTTCCGTACTGTGGTTTTTTCTGAAGCTGGATTGGGAGGAGTCTAGGATGTTGTGTTCTTCAATGAATGTGGCGAGTAGGCTGTTGATGGCTTTCTCGATGACTTTCGCTGGGAACGGGAGCAGGGAGATGGGTCTGTAGTTTTTGAGGTCGGTGGGGTCCGCTGAGGGTTTCTTTAGGAGGGGGTTGACCTCAGCGTGTTTCCAGTCGTCGGGGAACGAGGCGGTCGCCAGGGAGCGGTTGATGGTGTGGCAGAGCATGGGTGCGATGGTGTCGGCGGCTCCCGTTGAAGATGTGGTGGGGGCCCCTGAGTGGATTGACTTCATTGTCTTCAGTGTGTCTTCGGTGGTGAGGGCTGTCCAGTCGTCAATCGCTGGTTTCCGGGTGTCGGGGTGGTTGGTGAGGGTTCAGCGTGTTGGTTGTCTTCGTCGAAGTTGTCGTAGATGCTCTTGATTTTGTGGTGGAAAAAGGTGCTGAGTTTGTCGCAGAGGTCTTGTGAGGGAGGGATGTCGGTAGACTCGCTGGTGGGTTGGGCGAACTCCTTGATGATGCTGAAGAGTTCCTTGCTGTTGTGCGCGTGGGTGGAGATTCTGTCTTCAATCGCTTTTTCCTCGTTTCTCTGATGAGTTGATGGTGGGCGTTGGTGGCGGCTCTGAAGTTGTTGTGGGCTTCTGTGGATTTGGTGTTCCTCCAGGCCTTTTCGAGGCGGCGACATGTGCGTCTGGACTCTCGAAGTTCGGTGGTAAACCATCTGGCTTTCTTGGCGCAGGTATTGTTGTTTTTCTTGAGGAGGGCTATGGTGTTGGTGCTGTCCGAGATCCATCTATGCAGGGTTCGGGCTGCGGTGTTGGGGTCGTCGTTTTCCGCGATGGTTGGGGTGGAGTTGTTGAGTGAGGAGGTGAGCTGGTCGTCGGTGATTTTGGTCCAGTTTCTTCATGGGAGCAGGTGCTGGTGTCTGTGGATGGTGGGTGTTCTGAAGGTGAAGTGGACGCAACGATGGTCGGTCCATGGGAGTTCGGTGGTGTGGCTGAAGGTGATGGAGTTTCCTGTAGTGAAGAGGGGGTCGAGGGTGTGTCCTGCTGAGTGCGTGGGCTTGGTCACGATCTGGCAGAGTCCAATGTTGTGGAGGTTGTCCAGGAGGGATGTGGTGTTGGGGTCCAGTTGGTTGTCGAGGTGGAAGTTGAGGTCTCCCAGCAGGGTGTAGTTGGTGGATGCGATGGCCTGCGGGGAGATAATGTCCGTGATGGAGTTGGCGAAGGGTCCGCGGGGTCCAGGGGGTCGGTAGATGAGGGTTCCTCGGAGGGTGGCGGTGGGGCTGGCCAGTATCTTGAAGTGAAGGTGTTCCATCAGTTCTGTGGGCTCTTCGGGGAGTGTGCTCAGGCGGAGGCTGGATTTGTGGACGATGGCGATTCCTCCTCCTGGGCGGGTGCGGCGGTCCTTCCTGGAGATCTTGTATCCTTGGGGGATGGCGATGGCGATGTCCGGTCCCGAGGTGGTGTTGGTCCAGGTTTCGGTGAAGATCGCTACGTTCGGGGTGGTGCTGTCGAGGAGGTCCCAGATTTCGGTGGCGTGTTTGTGGAGGGATCGGACGTTGAGGAGGATGCATTGCAGGGTCTTCGGTTCGGTTGTGTTCTTGTGGGCAGGTTGTGCTGGATCCGTGTTCTTGGCGGAGCTGCAGGTGTGCCGGCAGCGGTGACAGCTGAAGGGTCCGTGGGTGTCGGCTGGTGATGCTAGCTTGCAGTTGTTGTTGCGGCCTGGGTTGAGTGCGTGGAGTGCTGCTGGGTCGTAGCGTTGGCGGGGCGGAGGTCCAGGGTTCCTGGTGCTGGTCGCGGACAGGCGCAGACAGGCGCAGACGGGCTTGCCTTTGACGCGCCCGCTGCCCGCGGCCGCTGCGCGGCCACTGTGCGGCCGCCATTAAGTAGGGGTCGGGCAGGGCTGGACAGCTGGGAGGCGGGAGCGGGGAGGGGAGCTGGATTGGGCCGGTCGCGCTGGGGGGGAGGGGCCGTGGGGGCAGCAGCGGCGGGGAAAGGTAAAGGGAGGAAATAAGGGATAAAGAAAAAAGGGAAAATAAGCAGAAATAAGGCACAAAAGAGCAGAGATGCAGAAATGTGCAGAAGGTGAAAGCTAAAAGAGGGTAGAAAAACGAGTGAAAGAGCAGAGCGAGAGGAAGGGAAAATGAGCAGAAATAAGGCACAAAAGAGCAGAGATGCAGAAAAGTGCAGAAAGTTGAAAGATAAAAAGGGTAGAAAAACGAGTGAAAACGAGTGAAAGAGCAGAGAGAGAGGAAGGAAACAGAGGTCCACTGGACCACCAGGGATGAGACGCAGGGAAACCTGCGGGTGGGGAAGGGCCTCGATCACCAACACTCGAGAGTGCAGGGGCAGGGGCAGGCCTCACTTAATGGTGGAGCTGCGAGGGTGGGAGAGCAATTTCACTGACAATGAGCCAAACACTCTGGGGCCGATTCCGATCTCGGTCGGAGGCGCACCTAACACTATTCGGCCGGGAAAAAAGCCAGGCGAAGGCCTGTTTCCCGACCGATCCGCACATTATTCCGAACGAGCAAGTACGATGCGCACAACTGCATAGATTCCGACCCAGTCGTACTCACCCAATCCAGGTCCTGTTTTCCGACCGAGGCGGATCCGGAAACGCAAAATCGAGTCGCACGGAAGTTAAAATGCAGCCCCGTCCGGCCGGACAAGTACGATGCGCTTTCCGTACACGCTGAACCCGTCGCTACGCACGGCACGTCAAAGCATCCGGGAGAGGCGCACATAAGCTCCGATTCGCGCCACAACACGATCCACGGCTACGAGACGAACACGCCAGCGACGAGGATGAGGCGAAGCAAAGAGAAAGACGAACGAGACGAACCAACCATGAATCCCATCGTGCCGATCCTACCAATATTCTACATCTACTACCGGAACAGGCACGGACGCGTACGGCGCAGAAGGTAAGTCAGACACCAACCACAAAAACAAACTACACGTACCCGACATATCACACACACACAGAGGGATGCAGAAATTACTTACACCAGCAACAGCAGCACCATAGGGGCGGGATGGCCATCAGCAATGCCACATATACACATAGGGGCCTGGATGCCCACCACCACTACCACCCCTACTCAGGGGGTGCCAGATGCCTACCACTACTACCACCTCTACCCAGGGTGTGCCAGATGCCTACCACTACTACCACCCCTACCCAGGGGTGCCAGATGCCTACCACTAGTACCACCCTTACCCAGGGGTGCCAGATGCCTACCACTACTACCACCTCTACCCATGGGGGCTGGATGCCTGTCACAACTACCACCCCTACCCATGGGGGGCTGGATGCCTACCACCACTACCACCCCTACCCAGGGGGTGCCAGATGCCTACCACTACTACCACCTCTACCCATGGGGGGCTGGATGCCTGTCACTACTACCACCTCTAACCAGGGGGTGCCAGATGCCTACCACTACTACCACCTCTACCCATGTGGGGTTGGATGCCTGTCACTACTACCACCCCTACCCATGGGGGGCTGGATGCCTACCACTACTACCACCCCTACCCATGGGGGGCTGGATGCCTACCACCACTACCACCCCTACCCAGGGGGTGCCAGATGCCTACCACTACTACCACCTCTACCCAGGGTGTGCCAGATGCCTACCACTACTACCACCCCTACCCAGGGGGTGCCAGATGCCTACCACTACTACCACCCTTACCCAGGGGTGCCAGATGCCTACCACTACTACCACCTCTACCCATGGGGGCTGGATGCCTGTCACTACTACCACCCCTACACATGGGGGGCTGGATGCCTACCACCACTACCACCCCTACCCAGGGGGTGCCAGATGCCTACCACTACTACCACCACTACCCATGGGGGGCTGGATGCCTGTCACTACTACCACCTCTACCCAGGGGGTGCCAGATGCCTACCACTACTACCACCTCTACCCAGGGTGTGCCAGATGCCTACCACTACTACCACCCCTACCCAGGGGTGCCAGATGCCTACCACTACTACCACCCTTACCCAGGGGTGCCAGATGCCTACCACTACTACCACCTCTACCCATGGGGGCGGGATGCCTGTCACAACTACCACCCCTACCCATGGGGGGCCGGATGCCTACCACCACTACCACCCCTACCCAGGGGGTGCCAGATGCCTACCACTACTACCACCTCTACCCATGGGTGGCTGGATGCCTGTCACTACTACCACCTCTACCCAGGGGGTGCCAGATGCCTACCACTACTACCACCTCTACCCATGGGGGGCTGTATGCCTGTCACTACTACCACCCCTACCCATGGGGGATGGATGCCTACCACCACTACCACCCCTACCCAGGGGGTGCCAGATGCCTACCACTACTACCACCTCTACCCATGGGGGGCCTGATGCCTGTCACTACTACCACCTCTACCCAGGGGGTGCTAGATGCCTACCACTACTACCACCTCTACCCATGGGGGGCTGGATGCCTGCCACTACTACCACCCCTACCCATGGGGGGCTGGATGCCTACCACTACTACCACCCCTACCCATGGGGGGCTGGATGCCTACCACCACTACCACCCCTACCCATGGGGTGCCAGATGCCTACCACTACTACCACCTCTACCCATGGGGGGCTGGGTGCCTGTCACTATTACCACCCCTGCCCATGGGGGGCTGGATGCCTGTCACTACTACCACCTCTACCCAGGGTGTGCCAGATACCTACCACTACTACCACCCCTACCCAGGGGTGCCAGATGCCTACCACTACTACCACCCTTACCCAGGGGTGCCAGATGCCTACCACTACTACCACCTCTACCCATGGGGGGCTGGATGCCTGTCACAACTACCACCCCTACCCATGGGGGCTGGATGCCTACCACCACTACCACCCCTACCCAGGGGGTGCCAGATGCCTACCACTACTTCCACCTCTACCCATGGGGAGCTGGATGCCTGTCACTACTACCACCTCTACCCAGGGGGTGCCAGATGCCTACCACCACTACCACCTCTACCCATGGGGGCTGGATGCCTGTCACTACTACAACCCCTACCCATGGGGGGCTGGATGCCTACCACTACTACCACCCCTACCCATGGGGGGCTTGATGCCTACCACCACTACCACCCCTACCCAGGGGGTGCCAGATGCCTACCACTACTACCACCTCTACCCATGGGGGTCTGGGTGCCTGTCACTACTACCACCCCTACCCATGGGGGGCTGGATGCCTGTCACTACTACCACCTCTACCCAGGGTGTGCCAGATGCCTACCACTACTACCACCCCTACCCAGGGGGTGCCAGATGCCTACCACTACTACCACCTCTACCCATGGGGGGCTGGATGCCTGTCACTACTACCACCCCTACCCATGTGGGGCTGGATGCCTACCACCACTACCACCCCTACCCAGGGGGTGCCAGATGCATACCACTACTACCACCTCTACCCATGGGGGGCTGGATGCCTGTCACTACTACCACCCCTACCCAGGGTGTGCCAGATGCCTACCACTACTACCACCTCTACCCATGGGGGTTCTGGATGCCTACCACCAACAACACCCCCACTCACAGGATGGCTAATACATGACACAACAAGCACACACCCACATAAACAATGCAACATAAAGACATCCCCCCCAACACCATGACGAGCGTGTGTAGACTGTGTCAAATGCCTACAACACTGAACATGACTTTGAACATACAATGTGACCCCCTATCACATGTGCCACACATAAATGTGTGTGGCCCCCACAATGCAAGCAGACCATGACCACTGTGGCAATGGGGTCCAACCCCCATCATCACAGTGACCAAAATGTAAGTGTGGGGTCCATAGCTGAAGCACATCTTGAACATTGTGGCAATGGGGCCATAGCTGAAGCACATCTTGAACATTGTGGCAATGGGGTCCAAACCCCCATCATCACAGTGACCAAAATGTAAGTGTGGGGCCCATAGCTGAAGCACATCTTGAACATTGTGGCAATGGGGTCCAAACCCCCATCATCACAGTGACCAAAAGGTAAGTGTGGGGCCCATAGCTGAAGCACATCTTGAACATTGTGGCAATGGGGTCCAAACCCCCATCATCACAGTGACCAAAATGTAAGTGTGGGGCCCATAGCTGAAGCACATCTTGAACATTGTGGCAATGGGGTCCAAACCCCCATCATCACAGTGACCAAAAGGTAAGTGTGGGGCCCATAGCTGACGCACATCTTGAACATTGTGGCAATGGGGTCCAAACCCCCATCATCACAGTGACCAAAAGGTAAGTGTGGGGCCCATAGCTGAAGCACATCTTGAACATTGTGGCAATGGGGTCCAAACCCCCATCATCACAGTGACCAAAATGTAAGTGTGGGGCCCATAGCTGAAGCACATCTTGAACATTGTGGCAATGGGGTTCAAACCCCCATCATCACAGTGACAAAATGTAAGTGTTGACATTGAAAAAGCTGCAACTGCCAAACTGCATGGATGATTCCTGGTCACAGAACAACAAACACATCAGTGGCAAAGTAGTGCTTGTGTCCCATAGCAACATAGATTGGGGGAGGCAAACACTGCAGTGCAAATAAGACATACCTTTGGCCATGTGCAGACAAACATCACCCATGGGGGCTGACACTGTCAACATTCATCAATGACACAATGACAGAAGTGACCATCAGAATGCAGACCCACATATTTGCACCAATGGGCACACAAATGCAGATACCCTGTGGAGACTGTAGATGTGAGGTGAACAGATACCATACCATGGCAGCAATGGGACACACAAACAATGATCATTGTGCTGACTGATGACCTAGGAGTCCCAGGGACAGCAGAGGAAACCCACCAAACAACATACAGCCAATGGCACACTAAAGATATGCCAATGCAGTGGTGCAGATGCACAAACACAAACAGGCAGACCCACACTGCACATCAAACACAACAGGTGAGGGGGGTGCCAGTGTCCCCAGGCAACCACACAACACATGAGGAGGCCTGAATACCAATTACACAGATGTGCATACAGTGCCACACAAAGGTAACTCATGGATCCAAATCCCCTATGTGGGCAATCAGGCATTGTTAGATGAGAGGGAGCACAAATCACACATGTCACACAAGCATGTAGGAACAGCAATTGACACAGCAAGACACAGAGACACCACAGCACTACCCCCAGGGTCCCCACAATGTGGTGACCCTGGGCTGCATTACAATCCCACTCTGATGACAAAGCTAGATGTCGTTCACACTGTGAACCACAGTCATGTCTCCTGAGCAACAAACTACCATCACACCTACACAAGCACAAATCAATCAGCACGGCCAGTAAGCCAAGGCCAACATGGAGGCAGGGGTCTAGCCGTGCAACAACTCTCATCTGCACACACTCAACACCACACACCTCGACCTTCAACAATGTGCAGCAGTGAAGCTCACATGCACTGGTGACATTGCACATGCACCCATGACAATCCCATGGGTGGTGGTGGGAACCAAGGTGCAGAAACACATCACACATGGCCACTCAACAAGACTCCTGAATGTCTGACACACTGCACACTACGCTGTACATGGACATGACGGCAATACCACACCAACCAATGGGATCCCAGCCACAGTCCCACACCAATGAAGAAGCCAAGGTCACCCACAAAGAACACACATAGACAACTACCAACATTGCAGCCCTGACCCTGAGGAGTGCCAGCAGTCACACACACAACGTGTCACAATCACTGAAAGCTAACACAAACTGGAAATCACATTACAGGTGTAAACAACAAGTGCCAAGGTGAATCCTGACTGTGACCCATCTGCCTCTGCCCACAAACTCAGCCCTGACAGCAAACACACCTATGGGTGACACCCTGATGACCAGTAATGTGCCATGCACCCACATCACAGAGAACCCAGGGAGAAGACTTTGGGGGAACATAGGTCAACTCAGCAAGCATCACAAACAGGAACACCACTAGGGATCACAGCATGCACAGCAAAATGGAAGTGAACACACAGACATGCTCATACAACACACACCTTGGGCGCAGGCGATGTCACAGGAGTACACACTGCCATGAGGGGACTCCACTCCTGTGTGAGGAAAGCTGTGCCATATGTTGCCTCAGTAGGGCTCCATCATGTCAGCAGAACACTTGGTCACACAGTCAACAATTAGCACCAAATGAAGGCTCCCGTCACATCAGCCTGGTCATGGGAGTGTCAACGAAATCATCAGCACAGATCCAACACACATGTATAGCAAGTTGCACTGACAACACAGATGAGTCCTTCCCCATTGATGCCCAAACCTGCATGTCCAGTGGAGATGGCCACACGGTCAGGGAAGTAGACTAATTGAACAATGGCAAGCACAACAGATGTGCAGGGGTGGAAGCCACAGATGTGACATTGCTAATGTAAGTAGGAAATCCCATTGCCAAATATTGAAAACATGACACCCTCAGATGCTGCTAAGGATGACATGGATACACCACAGGATAGGACACATTCCCCCTGGACCACATGGGTTCCTGCACAGTAACACTTCATTTTCATGAGACCAAATATCACCATCACTGCAGCAAGGGCATGGTTAGCATCATCAACATCATGTACATCAGAAGCAAAAGCACTAGAGAACAGAAAGTTGCTTTATTCAGCATATGTGGGTTCAAAAGTTGAAGTCCAGTAAAAAAGAAACAAAGGCCAATGGCCAGTCCATCCTGAAAGTCAAAACAGGGTGACAGTGGCAGATGTCACCCTACGCATGCCTGCACTGATAAAAATCAGGGACAATCCCCTCGGAGGGGCATACGGGGGGGGCAGGCCAGGCACCGCAGGGACTGGATCAGGTCTCACCAGAAGGAGGCAGGGAAGGGGTGGTGGGTGCTGGAGAGCCACTGACAACTGCAGTGGAGGTGTCTGTCATGGTGTGTGCCAGCACAACTGGGGGGCATGACTCAGATGGTGTGGGTGCCGGCACAACTGCAGTGGACCGTGCAGATGGAGTGGACAGGTTCCCCACTGCAGTGCCCAAGTCAGACAGGGTGGTAGTGGACTCCACTGCAGTGCCTACCTCCAGGGGAGGAGAATGGGGATCAGGTAAGGTGGGCAGGTCAGAGGGGAGGACACCGTCTCCACACCAGTGGCACAGACAAGCGCTGCGGGGGTGTGGGGCCGGAAGAGCAAGTGGCAGGGGGAGAAGGCCTGATCTTTTTGGGGATGGTGTATCTGTGGGTGGGGGAACCTGGGGCAGGGTGTGGTGGGGGCACCTGTGGAGTGGGGGCCTGAGGGATGGAGGAAGGAGACTTGGTGCCTGAGCTGCAGGGCGGCGGCGGCGGGGTCTTGCTCTTCCGGGTCCGGGGGGACTTGCGGATGGGGGCGTCAGTCGGTCTGCGCCTGGGGGAGGGTGTCCAGGGGCGAGGGGCACTCCGCTCCGTGTGGGTGGGCTTCCTCTTCCCCCTGAATGCTGGATCAGCTGGATCGGAGGGGAAGAGGCCGAGGTCACTGAGGAAGAGCCGCTGTGTCTTTGGGGTTGCAGGTGAGGCAAGGGAGGGGGCTTTGGAGGGAGAGGCAACTGAGGACTGCGCAGTGCTCGTGGATGCGTGTGTGTGTGCCTGGGCCCCATCCCCTGTGAGTGTGGTTTCAGTCCCCTGACTGTGCGTGCGTGTGCGTCTTGTTTGTGGCGTGTGTGTCTGTGTGCTGCTCGTGTCTGTGCTGGTGTGTGCCTGTACCGGTGTGTGTGTGCTTGGGACAGGTAAGGTGCTGGGGAGTGTGGATGGGGCAGAGGCAGGAGGGGTGAGGGACTGTTGGAGGAGGGACACTGCTGCCGTCAGGGAGGAGTCCATGGACCTATTGCCCCTCTGTAGGGCAGACATGCCCGATGAGATGCCCTCCATGAACGACACCAGCTGAGTCAACAGAGTGGTGTGTGCATGGAGGACACTCAGCATCGCTGTCTGCCCTACATGGAGCTGGCGAAGGAGGTACACAGACTCCTCACTCAGGGCAGCAGGGGACACAGGGGCAGGGGGTGCGGTGCCTGGCCCGAAGGAGACACTCTCCCGAACATGGGAGCCTCCACGGACCTCGGGAATGGGAGCCGATGGGAGGGCGGTGGTGGTGGTGGTCGGGGACAGCAACACTAGCTGGGGTGTGGTGGCTGCTGACACCCGCATCCACAAGGGAGTCATCCTCCGAGCTGCTGTGGTCCTCAGCTGAGGTGGATGGTGCTGAGGACTCCTCGGTGTGGCTCCCCTCGCCCTCCGTGCCACTGGGTCCCTCCGACCACTCCTCGGCTGCTGACCCAGTCTGGCTCTGCGGCTCCTCCTGGTCCGTGGAGCTGTCCCCTCCTGTGGCCGTGGATGTATCTGCAAACAATAGGGAAACAGACAGACATCAGTCACCTGCACCGAATGCACACATCACAGTAAGTACAGCACATTACAGAGCAAGCCCTGGCATCCTTAGTTGAACATTGCCAAAAGTGCCCAAACAGAATAGGAGAAGCCAATTGTCAGTCTGATGGTCAACCATGGCACTCACATCCCTCCTGGCCTTGCACCCATCTGTCTGGTGTCTGTTGGATGGCAATACCCCAGTGTGGACACATGCACCACCTACACAGTAGTTGGACAGTGCAGAAAACACGGTGAAGCACGTGAACATGCACACATCACAACTCTTGCCACTGAGTCAGTACAGGTGTCCGGATGAAAGGGATGCCCAGAGTCAAATATGAAATGCATGTGATGCATACCAGCGACAGACACCATGATGCACCCATGTCCTGATAGCCATTGCCACAATGGTGTGCATGTAGCACATGTCACTCCCCTGCAGGATCACTCATAGGAAGTTACATGCCATGGCACAGGCATGCCTGCTAAGTCATACATCACTGTCTCCAGTCACATGGGCAGGGCAGCCAGACAACAACACTCTGCACTGTGTCACAATAGTAGGTCATGGGGAATGCAAGTCCTGGAGCTGAACAAGTGCACATGTACATCCCCCACACACCACATCATCTGAACCCTTATCTGTCCAGGTCATACCGATTGGACATATGGGAGATCTGTAACACAACCCTCTGAACCTGAGCACCTCACAATCTGCTGTGAATGGGAAACAGCTGCCTGAACTTCACATTCGCATACCCCAGTCTGCACTGTCAGGTGATCAAACACCTATGTGTCACACAAGTATTGTCTCCTATGGTCACATCTCCGGTGGCATGCTGAGCCCCAACCGAGAAACACCCCAGCAGTCCTGACAACGAAGCCACAGCACACTGACACAGAGGCAGACACCTGAGGGGACATATCACTGAGCACGACGTGTCAGCTGATACACGGGAGTGGGAGTACAGAGTTTATTGTATGGCCTGGAGTAGGCATGACTGTCCTGCCCCACATGAATGAGGGATGAGCCCTGGACAGTAGGCAGCTGGCTAAGTATGTGTGACACACGTAATATACACACTCCTGGGGCCCAAACATTGTTCCCACCCGCAGCATGGGTGTGTGCCAGATACCCCAGGCACATGTGGTGGATCAGCTCAGCAATTGGACCACATATCAAAGTAACACGCAGATTACATGTCAGAACACAGGCATTGTGTAAGCAATGGACCCACCCATGATGCCCACCACAGAGTTAGGGGAACAGATGCTGTCCCCCACCTTGAGTCAAGCAAACTGCAAGGACACAGTACACAAGTGACAAAATTCCCTGGCTGCAAGGGCCACACCTGGGTATCAGATGAGGAGTGGGCAGTGCACAATCGAGGGACATGGGTCCTGGACCACATGACTGATGTACTGTGGAAGTTTAACCAGGCCAGAGGAGGGCACATAGCATGGCAGACAAAGTTCACAATGCAGTCATGGACTCACCCCCTCCTTGCTGCTCTCTGGCCTTCAGCTGCCCATCCAGATCAGGGAAGACCACCGCCAGGATCCTGAGCATGTGGGGGGTCAGGGTTCGGTGTCCGCCCCTCCTGCGAGGAGGCGACAGCTTCAGCTGGACCCGTGCGATCCTCCGGGTGCCTGGTGGGCATCAACCTGTGAGGATGACAAAGTGAGAATGCCATTACTACACATGCAACATATCCGTGCATTACACAGTTGGATATACATGTCTCAATCACAGGGGCACATGATGTACACAGGCAGTGCAACGATGGCTATGGACAGTATGCCAGCAGTTACTACATGGTATCATTGCCTGGGAAGTAAAACCTTGTTTAAATGCACTGTCACTGCACTATACCTGTTCAGTGCATGTAACTACACACTATGGGGGGTGACAACTACTCAGTGAGCCTGCTAGCCAGTGGCGTGCAGACTGTTAGCCTTGCTAGTCAGACAACATGCACATTTAGTAAGGCAGTGGACAGCACACTCACCTGCTCCCCTGCTTTCCCATACAGCTTGCTGTACTGTGGAAGGAGGCTGTCCAGCAGGGCCTGGTTCTCCTCAGTGCTGAAGGCTGGGGCTCTCTCCACAGTACGTGCCATTGCAGGGTCCAGAGGGTGCAGATACAGCAGCAGTGGTGGTGGCAGATGTCGTCCTGGAGCATGTAGTGCAGGCAAGTGAGCTCTCAGGGGAACAGCCAGCATTATATGTGTGCTGCAGAGGCAGATACTGTCCCATGTGTCCAAAGTGATAGGTCCAAGTCGTTTGCATCTTCTGAATCTGGCCAATCCATGGAATTGCACCACTTACACACACCCACAGCATCCTTCAAAAGTTCAACTTCATGACACCCATGAATTTGCAACATTGTTGTGGGTGACCAACTGAATTTCCAGCATCAGACTCGTTCAAGATTTGAAAACGCGTCCGTTGCCAGGCCAGGCCATAGCCAATGGGTGCGCACCGATCGGTCCATTGCTGTTCAATGCGTACCCGGGATACAACGCGTACCCGCACACAATGAATGCAATGGGCCGGCCGGGCACACCGATCGGTCCATTGCTGTTCAACGCGTACCCGGGATACAATGCGTACCCGCTCACATTGAATGCAATGGGCCGGCTGGGCACACCGATCGGTCCATTGCTGTTCAACGCGTATTGCGAATACTACGCGTACCCGCTCACATTGAATGCAATGGGCCGGCCGGGCACACCGATCGGTCCATTGCTGTTCAACGCGTACCCGGGATACAACGCGTACCCGCACACATTGAATGCAATGGGCCGGCCGGGCACACCGATCAGTCCATTGCTGTTCAACGCGTATTGCGGATACAACGCGTACCCGCTCACATTGAATGCAATGGGCCGGCCAGGCACACCGATCGGTCCATTGCTGTTCAACGCGTATTGCGAATACAACGCGTACCCGCTCACATTGAATGCAATGGGCCGGCCGGGCACACCGATCGGTCCATTGCTGTTCAACGCGTACCCGGGATACAACGCGTACCCGCACACATTGAATGCAATGGGCCGGCCGGGCACACTGATCGGTCCATTGCTGTTCAACGCGTATTGCGAATACAACGCGTACCCGCTCACATTGAATGCAATGGGCCGGCCGGGCACACCGATCGGTCCATTGCTGTTCAACGCGTATTGCGAATACAACGCGTACCCGCTCACATTGAATGCAATGGCCAATGTGTGCGCACCGATTGTTCCATTGCTGTCCAACGTGTATTCCGAATACAACGCGTACCCGCTCACATTGAATGCAATGGCCAGTGTGTGCGCACCGATCGGTCCATTGCTGTCCAACGCGTATTGCGAATACAACGCGTACCCGCTCACATTGAATGCAATGGCCAATGTGTTCGCACCGATCGGTCCATTGCTGTCCAACGCGTATTGCGAATACAACGCGTTTCGCTCACATTGAATGCAATGGCCAATGTGTGCGCACCGATCGGTCCATTGCTGTCCAACGCAACCCTGTACAAGTCACTGGCATATGTCACCATGCCTGTCACAGGTGAACATATGCCAGCCACATATACTTCCCAGGGAGTGAGGGGCACACCTACAACACCACAGCCTGTCCACACTGTATCCTAAGGCATGTAAGGCTGCATTACCTATTCCGTGTATGGGGGTGAACATGTTGTTCTGTGGGTGTCACTTGGGGGCAGCCACTCCCAGGCTGTGCACGTGTTCATGGGGACAGAATCCTTGGTGTTTCGTGTACATGACCACTGTGATGTGCAACTGTTCATTTCTGAGCATGTGGCATGGTCACATTTCACGGTGGTGTATGTGTATGTCATGTCACATACCCCCTGAGTCCCATGTGGGACGGTATGTACGTCCCAGGGTGACCCATTGCCACAATAGTGATGGTCCTCCACAGTCTGTGTGCATGTTGTGTTTACAATGTCTCTGATTCCATGTGCACAATGGGAGACAGTCTCCACATCCACGTTGTTTGTGCATGGACTTTGATGTTGTGCGTGTGTGTGTCACAGACGTCCATGTCTGTCCTGCCGAGGCAACAGGGACCACTACCTGTGGGGGGCATGGTTGTTTTGCTTTGGTGTATTCATGATACACCATGTCATGCCAGTGTCCATGTGGCAATACAGGGTCCCTGGGAATCTACCTGTCGTTGAGCTGTGATGCCTGGGGCACATCTGTCCTCACATGTCACTGTGGGGTGTGTTTGGAACGTGGCAGCAGGAGATGGGAACTGTGACACGGCCTCATGATATCCCATGGCACAACCTGGGACTTGTTGATGCCACTTGTTGAACTGTGATGTCAGATGTTGGCCATGTATGTGCCATACATGTCCTTACGGAACTGCACACATCATGTACTTGTGCCTCATAATGATGTATCATGTGATATTGAGTATGGTCAATGCCACATATGTGGGGTGACTGACAATCTTTCTTTCTTCACCTATGCACTGCAGGGCACCAGCTGTCCATAGACCAATCCCTGACCTTGCAACCATGGTGGAACGGGACTGCATCCGACGGTACCGCTTCACCAGGCCGCTGATTGAGGTATTGACGGTGCGGTTGGCCCCACATTTGCAAGCTGGCCGGACATACCCTACAGCGCTGACCCCCAAGGTGAAGGTGATGGCAGCCCTACACTTCTTTGCCACCGGTACCTTTCAACACACTGTGGCGACTGCTGGTGGGATGTCACAGACCATGTTCAGCCGTGTGCTCCGCGATGTTTTGGAGGCTATGTTGATATACCTGAACCAGTACATCTATTTCCCTAGACTCCAACAACTCACTGATGTGAAGAGTGACTTCATGCCCTGGGGAGGATGCCGCATGTCATTGGCTCCATTGATGGGACACATGTTGCTTTGGTACCACCACAGGCCCAAGAGCAGGCATACAGGAACCGCAAACACTACCACTCGGTCAATGCACTGGTGGTATGTCTTGCAGATATGAGCATCTCACACGTCTGTGCCCGTTTCCCCGGTTCTGCACACGATGCCTACGTGATGAGGAGTAGTCGCATCCCGAGGATGATGTCACAGATGCGGAACCAGCGTGCCTGGCTTGTTGGTGTGTACTGACTTTGTATCATTGTGTGTGTTCTGCAATGTAGTGTTCCACCCTCTTTTCCAACTCAGCTAATGTGCAATTGTCTGTATGTAGGTGACTCCGGATACCCCAACATGCTGTGGTTGCTGACGCCCCTCAGGAACCCTGTGACACCAGCCCAGATGCGCTACAATGAGGCACATGGTCGGACCAGGAGAGTGATTGAGCGGACATTGGTCTCCTGAAGAGCCGCTTCCGCTGCCTGGACAAGACAGGAGGGGCCCTCTCATATGCCCCAGCAAAGGTGTGCAAGATTGTCATCGTCTGCTGCATGCTACACAACCTGGCAGTGCGGAAGGAGTTGCCTCTCATCCTGGATGACGATGACCAACATCCGCCACCTGTGGAGGATCCTGGCCTGGTCCACGATGCCAGTAATGATGATGATGATGATGATGGTGATGTCCGCACACAGCTCATCACCAACTTCTTCAGCTGAATGTGAGTATCCAGAGATGTCATGTCAATGATGTGAGTATGCATGATATGTGTTGGTGGTTCTCTGGTGCTGTTTGAGTGTGTCCATGTGCTACATGACTGTATGCGTGTAGCGATGTGTCCTTACAGGTAGTCTGTACTCCCCAACAGTGTTGACATGCTAACTTGGTTCTGGGTGGGTATCTTGTGTCATGTATTGGGCATGAGTATTGCAGTTCTGTCCTGTTCTTCAGTGCTTTTGTCTGTGTTTCATTTCTGTCCTTCACAGGGTACTTTCAGAGTCGTTTGGTCAACTGTGATCCCCGACACCGTGATTCGACTTCCAGGGTGGTAGCTGTCGTGTCCCTACAGGTGATGTGCGCCACACCCATGGACTTCCTTCCTTCTACACTTGTTGACTGTGTGCCCGCTGCCAGGTGGTATTACCTTGCATCTGTAGTGGTTACAACATGTTGCAAATGTGTAATAAACCTGTGCTTCACTTTGTGATGTGCGTTGTCTGTGGTCACACATCTGACTGACATTTGCTTACTGCACCAGTGGGCTAGTTGACAAAGACTGTGAATAGGTGTTGTGTCTGTGCATTGCACCGGATTTCCTGGCAACATCAGTGTAGGTGATGAGTCAGATGGCCCAGGTATGTATATGTTGTGTAGCCCTGGTGGTGTGTCTCCCTCATATGTGTCACGTTGCCAGGACTCACAAGCCTGTGTTGTACTTGCTGTAACAGTTAGCATGCACAGTGTAATTTCGCAGGTCATCATCTCCATGACAGAAACCACGTTGGAATCACAACAGAGGCAGGTATGGTGTATTAGTGTGTTTATTGTCATACATGTGTGTGTATAGTGCAAAGGATGGTGGGTGCTGTACATTTTGATTGCAATCCAAAGTTCCTAGATGATTTGGAAGTCCTGGTAGCAGAAATGTCCTGAATAAAGTCCACAGTCATCTGATACATTGGTCCAACTTGTACTCCCCATGTCATGTGGGAGAGTTGTGTTGCAGTCAACAGGGTGAACAGTTTGCGCACAAAGGTGATTATCCAGAACAGGTTTTGGCTTCCTGGGGGTTGCACATGGCCATCGGCCTCTCAGTTGCCCCTCCTCGGACGACCCCTCTTCTTTGGGGGGGACCCTCAAGTGCAGGCTGCTGCGGTGCAGGGGACTCTCTGCCAGAGTCATCCTCCCTCCCTGTGGCAGTTGCAGTTGTTTCAGCACCAGATGTTGTGGGCACACAGGGAGGTGTTGACTGGTTGCTGCTCCTCTGGCGGAGGCATTGTAATATGTCCCTATGCACCGCCGTCATCTCTTGCAGTGTGTCCCACTTGGACTCCACGCGGGACATGTGTAAGTCCAAGCGTGCATGATGGGCAGCCTGCTGCTGTTTAATGTCCCTGAGGAGCCCCACTGCCTGGCTGAGGTCTCCGGTGCTGGACTGGTACGCATCGGCTATGCGTACCAGTTGTGGGTCATCATGCAGTCCAGACCCCTCTGCGATCAGCGACCTATGTCTCCCACCCCTCCCACCACCCCATGCGACACGTGCAGTACCTGAGGTGGCACGCACAGGTGACCCTGGGCCCCCTTGGGGGTTGTTGGTGGTGTTGGTGTCCATAGCCCCACGTTGGTCCAGGGTCCCTGTGCTGGTGGTGGTGGTGCTCCTTGGTCTGTCCATGTCGGCAGGGGTGGTATGTGTGTTGACAGTCGTTGGAGGGGTGGGTGCAGGGGTGCAGCTGGTGGTCCTGCTGGTGCTGCATGATGACTTGCTCCGGAGGTGCCAGGTAGGTCTTCGTCATCCGAGGAGGGCAGAGGCTGTTCCACACCAGTGAGCTCCGTTTCCCCTTGAGCCTGGGACGGGGACTCCTCAGCGTCTGCTGCTGTGTCCCCATCATCACCTGTTTTTGGGAGACACACACAATGTATGTTATGTTTCTGCAGGCATCAATGGTTGTCACACCTGACAGTTGTGACTGTACCTCTGGATGCGGGCCTGTACATTGCATTGTCCTAAGTTGTCACAGTCAGAGGTTGATATTGGTGTAGCACATTGTCCTGCATACTTTGGGCATTTCTATATGAATGTTGGGGTGTGTACATGGTCTGCATTGGTTTTATTTGGTTGACATCCGGCCCTCCTTCCCAACCAGCCAGATATTCCACCATGGAACGTGCTTCCATTGCAGGGAGTGCAAGTTGTCTTTCAGGATGTCAGTCAGTGGTGTCCTGCTGTTGGTTGGTGCACAGTTGCCAGCAGGGCCTTGTGCTCCCCACAGCAGTACCCAGTGTCAGCCATCTTGTCAGTTCTTTTCCACTCCCTGTGATGTGCGCTTGGTTCAGGGTGGTGTTGATGGGACAGTTGTGGGGGTGACCAATATCTGTGACTACCACTCCCATCATGCTATTGCCTCCACCCCACTTCCCAGCATGCCCATACTTACTTGCTTTTGGGTGGACTTCACTGTGTGTGAGTGTGAGAGCAATGGCAAGATGGCTGACAGTGGTGTCCTGCTGTTGGTTGGTGCCCAGTTCCCAGCAGGGCCATGTGCTCCCCACAACTGAGCACCAGTGTCAGCCATCTTTGAAGTGGCTTTTGACTCCCTGTGAGGTGTGCATGCTTGGGTGTGAGCTTGCTGGGCCATGCGGGTGGGGGATGTTGGGCTGTGACTACCATTCCCATCATGCTATTGCCTCCACCCCACTTCCCAGCATGCCCATACTTACTTGCTTTTGGGTGGACTTCACTGTGTGTGAGTGTGAGCAATGGCAAGATGGCTGACAGTGGTGTCCTGCTGTTGGTTGGTGCCCAGTTCCCAGCAGGGCCATGTGCTCCCCACAAATGAGCACCAGTGTCAGCCATCTTTGAAGTGGCTTTTGACTCCCTGTGAGGTGTGCATGCTTGGGTGTGAGCTTGCTGGGCCATGTGGGTGGGGGATGTTGGGCTGTGACTACCACTCCCATCATGCAATTGCCTCCACCCCCCTTCCCAGCATGCCCATGCTTCCTTCCTTTTGACTCTGCTTCCCTGTGGAGTTGTGTGCCTGTACTGACAAGATGGCTGACAGTGTTATCCTGGGGTTAGTTTTGCTACAAGTCCCATGTGTGTCCCTGTGCTTCACACAGCATGACCCAGGGTTGTGGTTCTTTGTGGGATATTTGAATAGAGTGTGAGGCAATGCATTCTCCCAGGTGAGTTGTGTGGAGTTTGTGTTAGGGGTGTGTGTGAGAAACGCTGCTGGTAACTATGGTCAGGGCTGTCAGTCCTCCTTCCCACCCAGCCAGATATCCCACCATGGAACGTGCTTCCATTGCAGGGAGTGCAAGTTGTCTTTCAGGATGTCAGTCAGTGGTGTCCTGCTGTTGGTTGATGCCCAGTTCCCAGCAGGGCCTTGTGCTCCCCACAGCAGTACCCAGTGTCAGCCATCTTGTCAGTTCTTTTCCACTCCCTGTGATGTGCGCATGGTTCAGGGTGGTGTTGATGGGACAGTTGTGGGGGTGACCAATATCTGTGACTACCACTCCCATCATGCTATTGCCTCCACCCCCTTCCCAGCATGCCCATGCTTCCTTCCTTTTGACTCTGCTTCCCTGTGGGGTTGTGTGCCTGTGCTGACAAGATGGCTGACAGTGTTATCCTGGGGTTAGTTTTGCTACAAGTCCCATGTGTGTCCCTGTGCTTCACACTGCATGACCCAGGGTTGTGGTTCTTTGTGGGATATTTGATTAGAGTGTGAGGCAATGCATTCTCCCAGGTGAGTTGTGTGGAGTTTGTGTTAGGGGTGTGTGTGAGTGGAGCTGCTGGTAACTATGGTCAGTGCTGTCAGTCCTCCTTCCCACCCAGCCAGATTTTCCACCATGGAACGTGCTTCCGTTGCAGGGAGTGCAAGTTGTCTTTCAGGATGTCAGTCAGTGGTGTCCTGCTGTTGGTTGGTGCACAGTTGCCAGCAGGACCTTGTGCTCCCCACAGCAGTAGCCAGTGTCAGCCATCTTGTCAGTTGTTTTCCACTCCCTGTGATGTGAGCATGGTTCATGGTGGTGTTGATGTGCGCATTGTGAGGGTGGGCAATATCTGTGACTACGACTCCCATGATGCTATTGGCTACACTGACTTGCCCAGCATACACAGGATTCCTTCCTTTCAGTGGGCTTCACTGTGAGGCGTGTTGTAGTGGTGGCTACATGTCTGGATGTGTTTGTTAGTTATATTTGTGCCACTGCCTAGCTGTAGTTGTAGTTGTGTTTGTACATGTGATGACACAGTTACATATCACTATGAGATGGCATGTGTTGTGTTTATCTGACTGACATACACATTTTGGGATGATTCTGTTCTGGTTGGTGTGTATTTGCTAAGGGTGCATGGTTTGACTCTCCCCTTGACAGTGATGTGTGTGCATTGTCGCACAATATTGTGTACATGTGTTGTGTACTCACCAGGCTCTGGGATGTTTTCTAGTCCATATACGCTCACTGGTGGTAGGATGGCCCGCACCTTCTCCTCCCAGGGCCTGAGGTATACTGGTTTGGCAGGAGGGCCACTGCTGGTGTGTTGGCTCAAGAGGTAGTCCTTCTTCAACAGCACCCTGACCCTCCTGCGCACGTCATACCACCTGTTCTGGATGTCTCCCTTAGTGCGCAAACATGGTGATTGTGCGTTCACCCTGTCGACGATCCTCTCCCACATCTTGGTTTTCTGCGACATGGGTGTCTGTTGGACCAGTGTACCAAACAGCTGTGGCTCTACCCTGAGGATCTCATCTACCAGGACTTCCAATTCACTATCTAGGAACTTATGATTCTTCTTTGGGGGCATGGTGATGGGTGGTGATGGTGAGTGATGTGTGTGTTGGTGTGCAGGTGAGGGTGTGTGAGTGTGTGTTTTGCTGGGTGTATGTGAGGGTGCTATTTGTTGAGGTGGTGATGGTGTGTGGCTTGTGTGATGGATGAGCTGTGGGTGGGTGTGTGGTTGCTGTCTGTTGAGTGCTGGCAGGTAATTTGAATTTGCAAAGGATCATGGTAGGGATTTGTGTCCTTTATATGGGTGGAGTTGTGGGTGTGTCTTTGTTCCCTGTTCCCTCCCCCCCCCAGTATTTATTGCCTTTGTAATTGCTTGTTTGGCCTTTTTTTGTGTGTTTTTCCCTTTGTACTTTTTGTGCATGTAGGAGACGTTCTTGTGACCGAGTCGGACCCTGCAGTTGTCTCGTACGAGCTTCTCCGAGTCGTTCACGCTGTGTTTGTGCTGTTTTCTATGCTGCGTACGCGTCGGTCGCGGTGTATTGGGTTGCTTCGGCTCGCAGTTTTGTATGCATGTCGGTCGTACGGCTTGGCCTCCGTGCGACTCGGTCGTGTTTTCCTCGCGTTGCATCGTACTTGGCGGGTAGGAGTTCGCGGGTACGTTTCGTTCGGGATTCTTCCTGGTGCGTGTCGGTCGGTTCGATTCGCCTGGTTTTCCGGCCAGATAGCTGTTTTCCGCGCGGCTCGGTCGTTCGGCTTGTGTTCCGTACGAGTTGGTCGGATTTTACACGCTTCTCATCGTACTTTGCGGGTCGGGCTGCACCGGTACGTGTCGGTCAGAATGAATTCCGGCTCCGAGTCGGTCGGTACGTTTTCCGGCCCAAATCGGAATCGGCCCCTTAGTCTGTTTCTACGAAATTCATGATAGGCCCATAGAAATTCAATTTGTGTGTAAACACCAGTGAGTTAAATACATACCTAATCTAGTACTCTTGGCATTGTATTTGGCTTTACTAAGCAGTATTATCTTCCGTGAGTCATTGTAACGATTAATAACATCTCCAGTAGATGTTCTGTTGGTTTCCTGTTTGACTTGGTTATTTTGATCTACCTGCAGTGTCATCAGGTTCCTGCATCACTTTTTCTGTTGAAACAGTTGGCTGCAAAGCATGAATACTTCATATTTCTGTCACAGAACTACCACTGGAGTTTGTGAGCAAACACAACTCACTATGACAAGGGCCATGAGATATCACCATAAAATAAAAACAGAAATGTGATTAGTGGTATTTCATTTTGAAAACTAATGTGCTGTTAGTGTAATTAAAGTGAGCATATTAATATTTAGTACCTAAATGGACCTATATTTAGTCCTCCAGCATAGTACATACAGAACAAGGAGATCTTAATAGTAATATGAATTCTGAACTATATCATTGTGGACTCAGAAGTAACTTTAGGTGCAAAAGGAGTTAAATAGTTTTGTTACAGAAACATTGGATGTGACTATCCACTTGAGTGTGCATCTAAAAGTAGCAAACAGATTGACGCTAAGGGAAAGAGTCTATTTGAAAAGGCGAGGCGGCTGTAGTACCCCTGACTTAAAGACCTTGTATTTAAGTAGAAAATCCTGTCCTAGCTTGGATTGCCAAACCATCTGGCTATAAGGGTCATAAGATCTTACCTACTCTAAATTTGGACTTCCTCTGGTAAACCTTTCTCTAAACTCTTTCAAAGTCTGATGCCATCAGCTTGAAGCTTTGGCAAACAATGCAACAGAACACCACTATCAACCATAATTGGTGCTACAATAACCATGTTTTGCAAGTGTACGTTCTTTGTCAGGTATCAAAGCACTGACTCAAATCCCAGCTATTCCAATGGGTCAGCCTCCCCTTTGGAACCCTGTCAGCCACCTTGGAGCGTTTGTCTCTACCCATATCAATCTGAGTTCATTCTTGGTAGATCCATGTTAAGCCTTTATTCTTTCTGACCAATCAATCAATCAATCAATCAATCAATCAGGGAATTGTAAGCACGCTACTCACCCGTGAGGGTCTCAAGGCGCTGAGGGGGGGTCCACCTTTTAAATTACTTTCTCAAAGATATACTCTAGCTTATGTTGATGCAAATTTTATTCATTGACAGTATGCTTTTATTAATAATGTGCATACTTTACGTTTAAATAAAACATATGCTAATGCAAAATTTGCAGTAGGTAATCATAACTAAATGTTATAGGCATGCAAATAAATAAAAGTGCTGATTTAAGTTAGCCTAACTGTCAATGTCATGTTAACTTTAAAAAAATGCATTAGCACTGGAAGGCCTGTTTTTTTACTTTGAATAGTTGTTTGCGCAAAAGTTTTCTTACAAATATTGTATTTTTCCAGAAGCCTTCTGCTAGCTAGAGAATAGGCTTTTGTTATGTATTAGACAACTGACAGTGAGATCTCACCAGAGGAGAAGAGGTGACTGTAAGGATGATTCCTGGGAAGAACTGTCTGGACTGCAGAATATCCAAGAGTTAATGTCTGAATGCCTATTGTAACCCTTTGAGAAAATGGGGAGTTTACCTATTCCCGGGAGTTTGCTGAATTTTTATTGGAGGACCCAGAAGACTGAAGAAATAATGCTGCAACATAGAATTTTTGTGTTTATATTAATATGCGTTCCTAAGCTAGTTTTAGGATTTCTTCCCCGACTCTCGGACTGGAGACTCACTTCTGGGTTTCTGGCCCCTTTCGTCACTGGAGCCTACCTTACTTATATTTTTTACTGAATTGTCTACTGGTCTCTTTGAGCTGACAATACTTTCCATCTTATTCCACAAAAGCTTCATGCTTGAGCATTGATTCTCTCATCTGACCTCTTCATTGGGTCTCTGAATTGACACCTTTATCTTATATTATTTCCAACTAAATCTAGATTAGGGAATTTCCTTTATGGAACATGCTTGTTACATTATAACCATTATTATTCTGAGAGATGTATTATTTTATCTTATAATGAAATGTCAATTTATTGGACTATGTTTTTTTCTAATGCTAATGGCTAAAAGATTGATCCTTACTAAATAAAATTGAGATACTTGAGAATTTGAAAAAGAAAACTTTTAATCCCACACCAGTTCTCTTTGATTATACTAATGTCTCAAATGATAGATTGGTATGTAGATGAGCTCTCCTTATTTCTCTTTGCCAACAAACAAAGGTCCATACGACCAGTGGCGGGGGTTATTTATGATTATACCTGAAGATGGAAAACCCCGCTCCCTAACTTATGTCCTCCCATATGCCATTTATGTAGTAATTCTCCTCCTCTGAGAGGAATTCAAAGCCCTAATACAATCAACAGTTAGGACATGAGACTGACTGTGCTTGGTTGCTCACAAGAAATGTTGCTTTTGGCTTTCTGACTTGAGGATCACACTTTCACTATTTCCACACATTCTGTAAGCCCAACTGTTTTACCCAACTGTACATACTGGAGCTTTCCCCTTTTAATAAATAAGGATGTATGTTCTTTCTTCTGTACCACTTGATCAATGTTAATATCTATATAAATACAAACTGACTGTAAGCAAACATGCAATGCATGATCTTGTTAAAGAAATTGCTAGGATGCATTTGACATGTTTTGAAACTACAAATAAATATTTGATTTATTCAAGATGTTTGTATTTGGATGACTAAGAAATGTACCTATTTCAGAGTGTTTATTATATATTTTATTGTTCCATTTTAGTACTTCCAAACATCTATAAGGATCAAAAAGACATCATACCATTTTTTAAAGGTAAGAAGAAACATTTAGCTGTTGTGCTTTGGTGATGTCAGTAATATTCAGTGTATGGCATAGTAGACATTTAATTAACATCACTTGATAAATGGGAACACCATTCTCCATAGTTTTAAATGTCTTTTAAAGAACTAAACCAATGGCGAACATTCTCAAACCGCACCTCCCGCACAGTTCCATATATCAAAATTCGGTGCACTTTTCCCTCAGTACCAGCCGTTGAGCTATACTGCTGCTCCACAGACAAAACTATGATAGATAATATAGGATGATGCGCCTGTTGAGTAAAAGGTCCACAGCCGTATATATCCAGACATTTTCCTTGCTGTATTCAATTTAATAAAAACAGCCAAAGAACAGCCAACCTGTTTCGTTCATATAAATGAACTTCTTCAGGGCTGTAAGTGATGCATAACAAAATATCCATCAATAAAAAACTTATGCAATAACATTTAAAACGCACAGACAACAAACAACCATTTTTTTAAAGTTAAAAATAACATACATAATCAAGTGTGTACAGATCACCCCTTCTCAAAGGCCCTGTCACGTAACACCTCATGTAGGAGAAAAATCCCAAAGCCAAAAGTGTGAAATTGAAGAAACAAAACAATCTGTTGATATATGTATAAAGCCTGAATAATAGAAAAAAAGATAATGACACAGCAATCAGATAAACCCGACCACCAAATTTTGCAAGAAGAGTATATCCCTATGTTTAAAATACTACAGAGGGAAATGAAGAAGGGATAATGGCAAGCATGTGTCATTTTCTGTATATAATATACCTCAAAGACAGTTTAAATCGCGTCATCAATTATGTTCAAAATGCCATACAGATCATCAGATGATAGGACAGCCAGCTCTATCCCAGAGGGGTGTAGCGTACTCTTGTAGTGGCACCTAAAAGGATGAATTTATTTGATAATTATTGTAAAGGTATATGAAACATGAATAAGGGGTTTGAGCACAACAATTCGAATAAGAACAGATTGTTTTGTTTCTTCAATATTGTCACTTTTGTCTTTGGGATTTTTCTCCTACATATGAGATGTCATGTGACAGGGCCTCTACCATTGAGAACGGCCGATCTGTACACACTTGATTATGTATGGTATTTTTAACTTCAAAGTTTTTCTTTTGTTGTCTGTGTTTTAATAAAGAAACTTTCTGAATATATACGGCTGTGGACTTTTTACTCAACAGGTGCACCATCCTATATTATCTATCATAATTTTAAATGTGTTGATGATGCATCCATATGAGCTTGCCTTTCAATTATTAAGAACTCCTATTTGAAATATTTTCTATACATCTTATATTTTAATTGAGCCTGACTGTTTGAGTAATACATAATATATCAGTGATCGTTTGCATAATGGTACAGATACAGAGAAATCAAATTAAATTCAAAGTAGTTGGAGTCAAAACAAAGTAAGGTGAATGATCAAATCAGGGTAGAATTATTTACTGTTGCTTTCTCTGAACTGATATACAGTATGTTAGAAAGTACTCTTTAATCCACTACATTTATTGAAGTTATTCAAAATATATGTAGGTAGGTACTGTGTTAAGCAGGCAATGGGTATTGTTCTACTTACAGAAGATTAAAAAAAACAACATGCAGTCTTACAGAGAAGATAGGCACTAATTATATAATTCGAACACAATCTGCTTTTATACAGACCAGCAATCCAATTACATTTAAAACTGGGTAAACACAAATTTTATTATTGTTTGATGCATTAACTCTGATCGCAGTATGCTGTTCATGCTGAGAAATACATGTACTTTAAATCGCAAAACAAATACTTGCCTTTTTTTTTAGATTAGTAAATATGCAACACTTACATATTTACTGACATAAGTCATAATACCATTTTGTAATTAACATTCCTTGGTCACTAACTATATAACATTAATAACTTTTAAAAATGGCAGCATCATTATGGGTTAAAAATGAGCTATTATAAATCCCTGTGCAGAAATGACCCATATTCGTTTCAATGCAATTAATATCGCCCAACATGTACAGATTCTGACTTTTCCATCTCTAAGTATTATTAGGCACTGCTTTTAGAGATGAGTATGTAATTTTCAAATATTTATCCTGATCTGCACATTAAGGGGCCTATTAGCATGGCAGGCGGATCGCCACCACCCGACCGGCGGTGGCGATCCGCCCGCCAAAACACCCCGCCGGATGGCCTTTTATCCCCCGCCACATTAGCATAACGGGGGGTACCGCGGCGGACGGAAAGACCGTCTGCCGCTTTATCCGCCGGTAGGCAATCGTCCCGATTGCCTACCGGGCGGAAAAGGCCCATAATATGGTGGCGGTGCCTTGCAGGCACCGCCATCCATATTAGCATGTGGCATTTTCAATGCCTTTCCATGGCGGAGACTCCGCCATGGAAAGGCATGCGGAGTTCACTTTGGGGGCCCGTTGCGGGCCCCCGGGTGGGGGGATGGGGGGCTGCACTTGGGGGTACCCATGGTAGCCCCCTACATTGGCATGGACAAGGTGGCAGGCACCGCACGGTGCCTGTCACGTTGTGCATGCCAATGCACAACATGCATTTTCAACATTGTGGCGGGTGCTGCTTACAGCACCACCCGCCACAATGTTGAATATGCGGAATACGACCGCCAGGGTGGCGGTCGCATCCTAATGGGCCAAGCAGGACCGCCGCACCTCTGGCGGTCAGTCCCGTTTACCGGTACTTTGTCCGCCCGCCATCGTAATGATGCCCTTAGTTCTTAGGCAAGTTTGCTGTGTGGCCAGTATCTTACCTTGATAAAAATAAAACTCTTACACTGTAGAATATCGTTTGACATAAGCTTTTCTATTGGAAGCACTTGATGTATACTTGTATCACTACCTAGTTTAAAGAATGCTTCTTACATGATAGAAAGTAGCACTCAAATGTGTTATGGTAGCCTGCACAATTATACTTGCTTATGCAGTACACAGTTGGTAAGCGTGGTAATCAATTGAATGTTGGTACCCTTCTTCTCAACTTTCACATATGGGTCCAATTCTTCTCAAAGTGCCCACTTCCCTTTCCAACATGTTTTTCCCAGTTCCGTTGTAATCACTGACTTATAAAGTAGGAATAGCCTGCTGGAACAGATCTACTTTCAAAATGAGTGAACGGAACACATGTTAATGGTATTGTATTTAAATGCGTGTTTGTCATGTTCTTTCCCATTTACTGTTATGCCACAAATAATATTTCATCAAACGATATAATTATTTATTTTGAGCACAGAATATTTCAATTGGAACCTACATTTTACTCTTAATCTTTAATTAAGTGCCCGCCTAAGATGTTACTACCACGTGCCGCCATTATGTTTTCTTAAGTTTGATATTCCCATGCATTGCATTATTTGAAATAATAATAATAATTTTTTTTAAAAGCATACGTGAAAGGGCCCAAAGATTTTCTTAAGAGACTGGGACTTCCAGTTGCTGGACATGTGAATACCAAGGCTGCCTAGTGCTAATTCTACCTTGGTCTAATCCACTTCATTCGCCCACCAGTCCTTCACTTGTTCCCTTTTTATCTCATACTTGTATTCTCTTTCTCCTACTTGCTTTCTCCCTTTCACGTCTTCATATCTTGCTTTTTCTCCTTCATTCTTTTTTTCTGCCATTCGTTTATCCGTTGGCGTAAATTAAGAACTGCAGCTATGCACTGTAATATCTAGTGATGCCCTATTAAGTTACTGTGATACATTCTAGAAAGAGGCGCTGATTATATGGGAGTCAAAAAATGGTATGGAAGATTAAACAAAGCACATCGGTGCTTTTGGGAAATGCTGACCATTTTGTTCACTGTTCTTTCAACAAATAGGACTAATGCTTGAATTATTCCCTACCTATTCAGGATTGTTTTCTCATAGTTTGTGCACTACTAGGTACCTTATATAAGCCAAATATATTTATATGGAGAAACATTTTTGAGGACAGCATCACATTATGTTTCCAACAATTAGATCTCAGACTGCAAGAATAAATCAGCGTTCTACTTTTAACTTTAACCTAGAACTAGAGCAACAAAGCATTTTACTTGTCATATCTTTATTTTTAAATCGAGCCTTTGGCCTTCCAGTAAGTAATTATGACACGAACATTTCTTCTTTGTGGTTCTCCAAAAAAGAGGCTTGCTATGTTCAGAAAACTGAAAAGTTTGCACTACTTATTTTTTAATAGAAACTAAAATTTGTTAGTGAGAAAAGAAGCGGACATACATGCCATTGCTTTTGTTAAACAAACATTGTCTTAAAACATGCTGCTGAAATGACAGATGTGTCTGTTGTCATGGAAATGTAAAAAGCACTACTGCAGTAAATGTTTGCATTATCCAACAGGGCAGAGGGATAGACTTTCTATTAAACAATCTCATTTTTGGAAGTATTGCTCTTGACATTCCCTGGTCACTACCTGGTTCCTATTATTAAACTGTCAACCCTTACCCTCTTTGAGGCTTGTGGAATGATTGCACTTGTTATTGTGAGGCTTTATGAACTCAAGCTCCTATTTTAGATTGCATTTCGTTTGATGTTTCCACATATAATCAGCTGTTGTGGAAAAGGCACAACTCTGTAATCAGAGACGCAGTTAGTGTTTTTGACCAGGTCCCATTTTCAATCAAATTCGCATTTTAGCATATCTAAAAAATAAAAAAAATCTAAAGCCCAGATCATGAGTTGTGCAATGTAGTAGCTCCGCAGAAATTATCGCCATGTATGCACCCGGTATGACCAAACAATATTCCACATACATTTTCCACCAGATGTAAGCAGAAGAGGAGCCAGATTCAGGGAACTGCATGTGGCAATGGGACTGGTAATTTCAGGACTGGCATGTTACTCCCCATTTCAGGCTGAAAACTTGTGATAGAAGGTAGCTAGCAGAGAAATTTTTATCTGGGATCAATAGCGCAGGTATAACCACCCCTAAGGACTGCGCAGCTGTAACAGGGCCTGCATTTAGCACATTCAAAATAAATTCTCTAATTCAACATATCTTTCTCGCTTAGCCCTACCAACACTATATAGGTCAGTTGACTTCTAAATGATGTCGGTTTAGAGACCCAAAAAAATGCTAAAAAGCTAAGCTGCTGATTTATTTTAAGAGAAAAGTCAATAATTGAACACTTATTTTCAATTCTACTTTGAGGCATTATGTAACAAAACACAAATTCGGTTTAGTGAAGATAATCCCCTGGAGCCCTATCACATAAAGTGATCAGTGGGATTACTAATTGAAGACTTGGCCTGATTTATAGTTTGACAGATGGATTAAGTACTGTTGTTATGGCCGAGTACTTTACTCATGCCATGGGGAGGATACTCTGCACGCCAAATATAGAGATGTCCACCAGCCCAGTGGATATCTCTTGCACTTACAGGAACCACCATCACAGCTTTCTCCCATGGTATGGGTGTCAATTAATAGCAAAGACCACCCACTTATGCTTTCTATTTTTTTTATTGGCACGTTTTTGCTTTGTAAAGTGCATAACCTTAGTGCACTGCACTGAGATGTACAGAAGGGAAGAGGCGCAAATGCTGACAATATTAGGGATAAGTAAATGACTGTTATGATCTAACAGAGTGGGATGAACCCCACTATCATGCATTCTTCGGTTGCAGCCCTAGGAGATGAGATTTCAGGCCTAGCAATTCCTGAAATGTAGTGTTTCAACAAGTTTTCTGAATACATTCGCACACTTGTTTTCAGGTTGTCCTTCTTTATTTAATATCTTCGACCCTTTAAGCACCACCTCTGATATCATTGGCTTCCTAGGGGCTAACAAGTTTATTGGTCTTCATGCAAATGATGCTCTTGTGACTTTTACATTGTGGTCCTAATCGTCTGCTCCTTTTGAAGCCCACTGCTAAGCTGTCTAGAGACATATACGGTCTACAACATTAGGGACTACTCGTGAACAATAGTTCAACAGTTAAGCTAACTAAATTTGACCCTGATTTTTTTTCTTGGTTGTCACGTCACATGACCTTAAGCATAACAACATCACAATACGTGATATTGCTGAAGCTCCATAATAACTTCATGATTAATATCACAACACAGGGCAAACATTTATTTTTGAAACCACCTATATTTTAGTACTGACTTCACTTTTGAAAGCTCTGGGACATAACAGTAATAGTATTGTAGTGAGATAGTGAAGCGAAACAGCCAGGCCTCTAGTAGGGGTTTTCTCCCCCCAAGAAAACTTTCAAAATAATGTGGTCATATAATACATTTTAAATCGCAATTTGTAATTACATTTGCTGGAATGTCATAGGCTCTGAAATGGCACTCATTAATTTTTTTAATCCTTTCATGGATTTCCAAGCCAATGAAACATGACACTCCCTAGGAGTTGACCTCATATTTTCAAAATGTACAATGAATGACAACATATGTCAACAATAAGCTCCATTGTGCCCCCAAATGCCAGTGCAGAAGTTTTCTATTTAGGCTGTCCATATATCATAGGTGGCTTTATTGTTAAAAAATTACCTCAGTATGTCTGGGGCAGCATTTGCCATGGTTGCCCCTCTGCAATATTGCAAGGTTGTGCTCCCTTGTGCAAAGAAAGAGCTCCAATGTACAAGTACCAATATTTTTGGTGCCTCATATGCCAAGAATTACATCTAATATGCCATTACGAGTATTTCCCATGGGTGCCCATTACGCCAAGAATTGCCTCCAATGTGCCAGTGCTCATATTTTGTTACGAGTGTCTGTCATGCAAAATATTGCCTCAAGTATGCCAGCATCAATATTTTACGACGGGTATCACTCTATAAGACAAGAATTACATTCAACATGCCAGGGCCAACTACAGATTTGCAAGTATAACAACACATTCTCACTCCCACTCACTTTTTTCACTAACCCATAGACACTGTCTCTCACTTAAATGTACTCACACCCACATGCATGCACACAAAATACATTTAATTGGATGTTTTACTTACCTTAGCAGCCACCAAAGGTCCATTCAAGTGAAATGTGCTCCGTTTTTAAAGCACTAATAGTGAACAATAGGATATTATTCACTATTTGCATAGTGAAAAATGGACAGAAAATAAAGAAGCAGGAATCACCCCTGCATATTTGGCACTGATTTTGCCACCTTTGAGGACAGGTGTCACATAGGCAGTGCAGGGGTCGCAAGGGGCAAGACAGTGGCCACAGATGACATCCATGGGAAGTAGGGCTAGGGTTATAAGGTTACAGGTGAGGTAGCAGTCCAATTTTAAGTTTATAGCTGCGGGAATACCGATTCCCGCAGCTATACCGACACTGAAGATCATGATTGAGGAATAGGCTTTGCGGTAAACCAGCTAAGGGAAAGTGTAAAGGAAATGGTTAAAATTAGCAATAGAGTGTAGGGATATCTTTAGGGTTAGGGTAAGGATAAGGTTTAGAGTAAGAGATGGTTTAGGTATAAAGTTAGGTTAATGTCAAAGGAAATGGTTATGGTTAGTGTCAGAAATTGGTTATGCTTTTGGTAGGGCATACCGCTACCCACTAAATAAACCCACTCTGGTTAGCGCAAAACAAAGTTCCAACAGCATTGGGACAAGCAGCAGGGAATCCACAGAGAAGTGGGCGTTACGTTTAAGCAGTACTAACAACTTTAAAGTAAAATACACAATATGATAAACTTATCAAACCACTATTGAAAAATAGAGAAAAACTCAATGAGCAAACAGACACCAAGATCATTGAAATAGGTTAAACATTTTAAGGCAAAAAGTGCCTACAAAAAAATCAAGCATAATAGAAAAACAACAGTTCAGAGAGGACTGGGACCTAAGTGCTATTTCAGGCTGACCGTGATGGAGTAGAGGTTGGATATATCAAGAGGGTCATCTGGCTCAAAGGTTTTACCTTCAGATTTAGTCTCCAACTACTGGGAAAATTTCTGGTAGTCAGTCATGCAACCCCTAGCTCCACAGGGAAAGCTTCTGGGCGGGAAACAACCATTACATTTCATGCGTTACAACGCATGCGATTACAACGCGGTCGTTACAACAACCACGTTGCTACATCGCAGTACATTACAACGCAAGTTGTTACATCGACTTGCTGTAGGGGAAGCGCTAAACTAAGGAATAGTATAATTTACTATTCCAACACCTTCCCTATTGTTGCGCACACTGGAGTTGGAATAGTAAATTATACTATTCCTAAGTCCAGCGCGCCCCCTACAGCAAGTAGATGTAACGACTTGCGTTGTAATGTACAGCGATGTAACAACGCAGTCGTTGTAACGACCGCATTGTAATCGCATGCGTTTACAACGCATGCGATGTAAGGTGCTATATTCCTTCTGGGCACCAGCTCTCTCTTCAGTCAGGTCTCCTTCAGGGTCCAGTAATCCAACCGGTAGTCAGAAGTCCTTTTGCTTTTGGTGTCCCTGAAACAGGCAGATAGGAGGAAAACCATTTGACCCTTGGAGAGCAGTTCAAGTTCCTGGGTGCCAGCAGGAGTTAGAAGTTCTGATATGTTTTCCTGTTTCCTTTCCAGAACACGGCCTGGGTTTTTCAGACACTCTGGAACTAAGGATTTAGGGCCTAATAACGACTTGGGCAGTGTGAGAGCGGGCCGCCACGTGTGAGAGTGGGCCGCCATGCCATCGCCCCGCTCCCACACTGCTAAAGTCAACCCCCACCCACTCACCAGATTACAAGTTATCTAGTGGCCTGGCGGGCAGTGCTGTGGCAGTCCCACGGTGGTGCAGTTCTAAGCCCTATATGTGAGCCTTAGAACTGCAGTGCCGAGGAAGTGCCAAAGCCCGTTCCTTCATGGCATGGACTGTGCAGTCCATGCTGTGCAGGAACAGGGGTGTATGCACACAGGGGTCACACACCCCCATGCACAGGAGCACCAGGGGGACCTGTAGGGCCTCCTTACTTTCGTGACTGACGCACTTTTCATGGCAGGCTCACCGCCATGTTTAACCACAAAAAGCTGCTCCTAACTGAATGGCCACTATGAGGTTTGGGAAATACTTGTGAGTGAAGACATCTCACAAAATGTAACGGACTGGTCTCACACACCACCTGGTGTCATGCTTCATCATTGACCAGTCCTCGCCCTCTAAAACCTTGGTTTGATAGAGGGCGGGCATACACCTGACGACAGGGATGCACTTCTAAACTAAGTGGGGGCCCATAATTAAGTGAGTGTAGTTAAAAATCATTATAGTTATCCTTATCGTGTTTTTAATGTGAAAGGTAACTATGTGATATTAAAATCAAGTAACGGTATATGGGGGAATTAATGTCCCCTAACCGTTATGTGAAAGGTCAACATGTTTCTGCCTTGATGGCCCACTCGGGTCCAGGGCATTCGTCAGGACCTAAAAAGAACATAAAGGGCTCCGTTCTTACCAACTAGTGGCAAGAGTAGACCACTGTGTGGGCGTGAGCACTGCCACACTCCTGCTCACCGCCATGAAAAGTGTGGAGGTCTGAAAAATCATAACATGCTTGGCGGTGCCGCAGTGGCACAGCTAGCATATTGCTGCCCCAGACCGCCACACCCCTGCCGAGGGATTCCGGATCCCTGGCAGTTGCAGCGGTCCCATGATGGGTCTACCGCCAAAGTTTTAGTATGGTGGTCTAACCGATGGTGCAGCGGTAGCCGCACCACCACCGCTGCACCACCATGAGTTTCGCAGTCCACAGACCACCAAACTCATAATCAGGCCCTTAGTCAATCTGCAATCTGAGATAGAAAACCAGATGGACAGCAACCACATTGTAGGTAACAATCAGCCCTGTGAGATTTCACTGGGATAATCAGTGGAACCAAAACTCCTCCCATCATGAATAGGCACACTTAAAACTACAATAAAACCAGGAACATATTTTCAAGATTTATTAAAAACTAAATTCTATCCTAGTGCACACAATATAAATTGTAACTATTCTTAAAATAAAACAGGATAGTGATAATGATACTTGTCAGAAGGCAGAATACTAGAAATTGTTTCATAAAGCTTCTTTACATCAGTATCCCCAAACCTTGCTTCTCTTGGGTAAGTGAAACTTAACACCAAAAGAGGCCTACTTCGAGTTTCATAGATGGTTCAAACCTGCATACCCTTTCTAAAAGGCCGAAAAGCCGAGTGAAGGCTAGTTGTACCTTCCCCATACCGTTTCTCAGAGGCATACTGTGAGAGGCTGGCTTAGTATATGGTAGCACCCTGCACCAATTCAGACAACCCTTATGGGGATTTTAGTGGTCTTAGACAACACAGAAAGCTCTCTAAGTGATAGCTGTGGAGAGCAGCCTTCAGGCTTAGTCCAGAAGAAGTGTAAAGCAGCTTGTTTTTACCAGTACTTAATCTTATGGTATAGGTTAAGTGAAAAAGAATCACATAGTGTAGTCATAAAAATAGGTATTTTATTACAAGCACTCACTAACACATTTGTATTATCTCCTACCCAGAGACAGAAACACAATACACACAATACTTAGGAAATAGAGCACGTAAGTAGCACAAATACACAGTGGTCTCCAGAGGGAGACCAAACCCTACACTAAAATCATAGAATGTGAACCACGACTCAAGTCAAGAATGGATCCAGAAGATGTAGAAGTGTTGAGTACCCAAGGAATCACCCAATGTAAGTACCCAGGAACTCCACAGAGGCCGTGTGCAGAGCGTGAACATGACCGCGTGATCAACACAAGTCAATGGGTAAGTTGCAGTTTTAAAGAAAAAAGACCCTTCCCAGTGGACCCTGAAGAAACCCCATGGAAGATGGAAGGTTGGAGAGTCACCCCACCCATGGATACCCCAGGAACCAGGATACCTACACCAGGGAAGCCAGGTGCATAGGTGTCAAGTGACGTCAGAAACTGCCGTAGACCACAATGTAAGACTTCAGGAAAGATGTCGCTGGAGAAGAAGACGAAGGAGTCCAGTGGAACCCAAAGGTGGATTCAAGATGAGCGGTACCTGCAAGCAGAGGGGACAGAGTCTATGCCACTCAGGAGTGACCAGGAGGCCCGGAACACGAATGCCCACCGATGTCGGAGATGCAGGTGAGGTTGACGGTGCCCTTAAAGTTGCAGCTGTGCGGACCTGGTGATGCTGTAGAAGCCAGGAGCCATTCACAAGCTGTCCCACGTTGGATGTTGAGAGCTCAGGTGTCAGTGTCCGGCAGGGGCACCAACAAGCCTTGGCAGTGGCAAACAACATGGTAGTTGAAAAAGGTGCAGTGTCAGGACCAGCAAGGTCATGTGACTCACCACGAGCAGGTAAGTGGGAGCAGGCCCGAGCAAACAAAGGAGCCTACTGAAGCCAAAGAAGACCCTCAAGAGTACCCATGGGCTGAAGGCACAGGAGTCGCAAGAAGACCTCGAGCAGCTCACCAATGAAAAAGGCCCATGGTGCAGAGGAAGCGGTGAGGGCGAAGATCTTGGCCGTAGGAGTTGCTTGAGGTTGGAACTTCTTGGAACCCAAAGATCTCTGGAGGAGAGAGTCAACAGTACTTGGCAAGTCGATGTGGTGCACAGGGGTTCTGTTCCAGCAGTTCCGGTGAGGGATACTGACCTCAAACTCGATATGAAGACAGTACAGGCCTTGAGGGTGTTGCAGAACCACCACCTGTGTTGCTGAGCCTTTCGGAGTCCGTGGGAGCCCAGGATTAGGAGACCGGTCAGCTGCTTTGCAGTACCTGCAGATGCAGGGGAGTAACTCCTTCACTCCGAGGGAGATTCATTTGGTTGTCTTGGCTGTCCACAGGCCTGGTGAAGAACCTGTATGGAGCACGGGCACAGATGTTGCAGAAGACCAGCAGGATGACAAGACAAGGAGCAGCAGGAATCTTCCCAGGTGCAGTCTCGGTTCCCAAAGCGAAGTCCAGCGAAGTACAGAGAGTCCAGAGGGTCGAAGTTGAAGTGGTATGTGATCTGAATCTTGTTGTCCCACGATGAATCTAGGGACCCACTCACAGGTAAGCCCTTAAGTACCCTTAGGAAAGGGTTGGGACAATCATGGGTCCCTCCCAGAGGAGGGGCTGAACAGTGGGGAGGATACTCCCGTGTTCTTTGTCCAGTTTGGCGCCAGAGCGGGACCTTATGGCTCCCTGAACTAGTTTGAACTGGAGTATGCACGGAGGGCACCAAATGTGCCCTACAAGAAGTCTCAGTGGCACTGGCAAGCGCCCCCACCCTGTCCCAATAAACTATACAATGTCTGGGAGGTGGTGACACCTCCCTGTGACAGGATATCTTTTGTTCTGCCTTCACCTGCTCAAGCTTGGCTCAGCAGCAGGAGGGAAGAAACGTGTCTCTGGCCGGCAGCAGCCCTAGCTTGCTGTCAGGTTCTGGAAGACTGGTACCGGGAGCACTGAGGGCCTCCAGGAGGAGCTTTACAGTGCATTGAATCATACCTCCCATACCATTTACGGTGTGGGGGTATGATTCCAACATGTTTGATACCAAACATGACAGGGTTCATCACAGCTAGTTTAGAGATGGTCATCGCGTAATGACGCATGGCTACTCTATATGTCGTAATGGCTGATGCACTTCCAACCCAGGAGAATGGACTCTGAATGTTGTAGGGGTGTCCTGCTCATACAGGGGCACCCTCACACTTAGGACCCAGCACCCTGCCTTCAGGATTGAAGACCTGCCTTAGGGGTGACTTATAGGTTTTAAGTGTAGTGACCTCAGATATAGGGAAACCTATATCTGTCGCAAGTGGTGCTAGCACCAGCTTACACAGGCTGCAATGGCAGGCCTGGAGTCACAATTTGAGTGGTCTCTCATGGGTGGCATAATACATGCTGCAGCCCATGAGAGACCTCTGTGTACCTATGCCCTGGGTACCTTAGTACCATATACTAGGGTCTTACAAGGTACACCAGTAGCCAATCTGGAGGGTACCTAGGTACTCACCATGTCCAGTTTATGGAAGAAGCACAGAGACTGGGGTCCTGATTAGCAGGATCCCAGTCAGTAAAACCTCATGACACCAGCAAAAAGTGGGGGTGACCATGAAAGCAGATCCTACTTTCCTACACAGACCATTGTACCCTGAGCCAGGGTTGTTATCTCTCCCAGCCAAGGAAGTTCATTCCAGCTCTGGAAGTATGGTGAGTGGCAGAACTGGTTTTAAGCTATATTTAAAGTGTTGAATAATGTGGTCTATTTTTTGTATTAGTACTTTGCGCTGTGGGCTTACAAGGCACTCTTTAGTGGGTGACTAATATATTAAACTTGGCTTTTCCTATATGACAAAGGCATTTATTTCTGCCATGTGTCAATGCAGCATATTTAAATTGCACATTAATCAGAGCACAGTGGTGTTCCTGGTAGACATATAAATTTCATATATATGGATGATGTAAATACACACTGCAGCACATATATGACTTTTATCTTTCCCTGCCATAGGTGTACTTTGGCACCATTTACAATGGACCTATAGGGGAGTTGAAAATGCCAAACAAAGAGTTCAAATTATATAGCACATGCTTTAGAGGGGAAGCACATGCACTTTACTGCTGTTTAGCAGTTGTAAAGTGCAGAGAGTCCAAAGCACAGCAAACCAGACAGGCTAAAAGAGGGAGACAATAACAAAAATGGGGTCCTTTCTTACAACTAGGGTAATGAGAAGGGGGTCATGTAAAGGTCCTGGCTAGGCAATTAATAGAGTAAAGGTATAAACAAGGTGATGATGTTGAGGTGATGCAGAAATCATCTAATGCTAAGCGGATGATGTAGTTAGAGTTAAGGTGATTGTGAATAGGTAAAGGCAGAAAAGAGTGGTTGGCAAAATCATGCTATAGATCCCATGGGCATGGCAATACCTTAAACCTATTTTTTACCAGGCATTCTGCCCTGATCCATCTCACCATGTTACAAGGACTGATCACTTGGCCTTTACCTAAAACAAAAGCTTTAGGAAACATCCTTAATTGCTGGAAGATCACCACCTAGGTCATTTTGAAAAAGCCATTGATTCCATTTTATTCCATACAAAATAAACATTTTAACATATACCACTGAAGAGTGCACTATGCATTCTCCACCGAAGCATTTGAACCTTTTCAGAAAGTCATGTAGACATTGATGGGCATACTTGAATCTCTCCTAGATTTTGAGAGCACAGTCACATAAGAACCCTGCTTCTTGTCTGATTTGAAAGAACAAAACAAAGAACACATCAATTAGATGCGGTATAGAGAAAGGACAGACACCCTAAAAATTAAATGCAAATGCCCAGTTTTATAAACATTGTTCAAAATAGGATCCATGAAGAGTGAAGACTGATAATAAAAGATTCCTTTAAACTGTTTAAGCTTTTTATCAGTGTATTAGATAAGCCCTAAAAATTTAGGGATATTCAGTTTTCATTATTTAAAATAAAAATAACAAATGCGAGGTTTGATGAGATTGATAAAAGGCAGTCTATGGGCCTGATTTAGATCTCGGCGGATGGGTTACTCCGTCACAACGGTGACTGATATTGCATCCGCCGAAATATAAATCCCATTATATCCTTTGGGATTTATATTTTGGTGGACGGGCTATCCGTTACCGTTGTGGCAGAGTAACCTATCCGCCGAGATCTTAATCAGGCCCCATGTCAAATGCATCTAAAGGCTAGCACAGATTTTTCTGAGGCGCCTCAAGCTGGCTAACTTACCAATGCACCCAGTTTTCCGTTGTCTTCTGAAAGCCCATGCCAACACTTTTGGACTAATTCTGCAAATGCTAATGAAAACATTCCTGAACATAATGAAACCCTATGCATAAAATCAGGCTTCAGTCCCCCTCCTCCCAACATAACCAGTCTTGGATTAATCTGAGTTATCAAATTGTAAAACAGAGTCTCGAAAATAGCATTATGTGCTGAAATAAATCGACCCTATCCTGGAAAGGCACTTTCATTTATTTGTCATTTAGTTAGGTACTATCTAGATATCGAAGATATTTTTAACATGCAATCATCTCAGGTAATTCCCTTTTTTTTTAGTTACATGAGTTTCATGCAATATTTTCCTAAGACCATATTGAGTTTTCATTGAATTTTTTGACTGCTGGGGACTAGTTTGAGTGGAAAATGTCTATAAAACTGATGTGTGCCACGGCTGACAAACATTTTCTATCGAACCCGTCTCCTGCTGGTATCTCACGTCACTATGGTATGGGAAGTGTATCTTTGCCTGAAATTTTTATGCAGAGCAACAAAACACACTTTTTGATATACAAGTCATTTTTACGAAAATTACATGTATTTGCATAAAGCAATAGTTGTTATTTCGCCTCCCCTACTTCTAGTTCCAACACAGGCATGGAACAAGATGACTTTGATAGATAATACGAATAATTGATTGAATATTATGAACATTCTGAGTGATTCTGTATGTATGTATGTATATGGTATTTCCATAAAAATGAACCTAGCCAAAAGGCAGCTCAGCACTGTCCCTGGTCAAAGGCAAGCTCACAGCTGGCGAGTAATAGGACAGGAAGCTAAATTGTGGACAGTTAATGCATTGTGATATAGTGTTTTTTAAAGAGGTGAGTCTTTCACTCTTTCCTAAATCGAAACATCTTTGGGGTGATCCAGATGTTGTTCCAGATCCTGGGTCCATAGATGGAAAAGGTCTGTTGTCTTGTTTTTAGTTATTTACAATTCTTAGCCTGAATTCTGATGGGGCCCTTGCTGCAGGTGTGCGAAGAACCACCAGAAATGGCGAGCTTTTGTGCAAGATAAGTAGGAGTGCTGGGTGTCATGACTTTGGAAGTGATGCAGCTGATTTTGAAGATGGTGTGGGAGGGGAAGGGGAGCCAAAGGAGTTCTATTAGTGTGGGGTGATGTGATTAAATTTCTACAGGCCCTGGATCAGACGTGCTGCAGCATATACAATGCTCCTAGAGGGTGCTAGTGTAGAGTTTGGAAGGCCATGGCGTTTGGCATTATCACCATTCAGATGTGAGAGTACGAGTGCTTAAACAGCAGGTCTGAAGCCGCTTTCTTCCTAGAAGAAATGGTTTGACTTTCTTCAGAAGAGAGAGCTGGTACCAAGCCATCTTTGTTTTTTAGAAATTAGAAGAGTCAAGGAGCGAGCCAAAGCACTGAATACCCCACCTCTCTCCTGGTCCCAATTTATTTTTCAAAGGATTTACCTTATTGCATGCATATCCACAGCACCCGCTGCTCAAAAGGTGCAAACAATCGGTCATGAAGATCCAAGCAAATACATGTGAAGCGCACTGCAATATCAAGAATCCAATATAAATATATCAGTCCAATCAGTTCATATAAAGTCCCAAAAATCTTTATTGTTCTTGATGACAAAACAGGACAGCCAACGCGTTTCGTCCACATCGTCAACCTCATCAGTGCCAATATTCTGGTAGATCAGGAAAAGATATGAAAATCGAAAATTAGTAAGACTTATTTCCTTCCTTGTAAGTCTCTTCTGTGCGATAATTTCATCCAAAATTCTAGCAAACTTGAGGTATTGTGCGGTAATCATCGGGTACATAATTTTGTTCCATCCAGGCACCGTAGTAAGTGCCAAGAATTATCCTGTAGCCGTAGGGGGGGGAGGAGGTGGGGTGAAGAGTGATCCGCTGGAGATTGGAAGCTTTGAGGAGTTGGAATTGGAAGGTGCTAGAAATGAGTGCGACAGAATGGAAGATGAAAGTGGCAGTGCGGATGAGTGATCTAGAGTGCAGGTGTCAATATCTGGGGTTGATGTGTATACACCAAGGACGATCTGGGAGGCTGATCAACAAGAGTGAAAAATTGGAAATTTTGTGCGTGTTAACTTATTCAAAATATTTATTGAACATATTATATATAAGATTTGGAAACTTTTCCTCTTGTTTTTATTGGTTAGTTTGTTTCTGAAAAAGGGAGGATCTATAGGCTATCTTAGCAGCTGTATTATGTTTCCTTTGGTGACCTTAGTTCACTATGGAGTGTTTGGCTCCCCACATTCATTCATGAGATTCTTTGCTACTCAGTTGTCTGTTGCACAGATATTGTGCAGGGAGCTTCAGCAGGGTTGTAACAAATACTGCTTTTCCTAACTTCCTTTGGTCTCTTATGTACTATGCGGCGCAAGAGAGACATGCGCTACTTTGTAATGCATTGCTATGTTTAGTTGCAAGCACTTTGGCACACCTAGTGATGATGCACCAGATTACTCGCTACTGTGGTGATTATATAGGCGTATGCCAATGTCCATCATCTGTGTGTTCAACAAAAAATTGCATGATTCATCACCCCAATGAAAGATTCACAACCCTCACCCTGAGCTTATTTTCTTGTAATTAAGCTGTAATATTTGTTATGATCTGAAAAGTAGTGTGAGTTGTATTTCTTCAGCTAGCGCATTTTACAATATTTGAAGCATTTGAAGGTGCTAGTGGCATTGAATTCTCAGCATGCATCAAATCTGCTCTGTTCGAATATTGCAAGGAATCCTTCTACTGTTATTTACATGGTGCTCCTGCCTATAAAGTGTGAGTGATGGATGTTTTTCACTAGTATACTTTTTACCCTGCTGGTGACAAATGTTCTACAATAAACCTTTAGCATTGCCATTCTGCATGGTTGTATTTGTAATCCACGATGGAGGCCATCAATCTTTCAGGGCACTAGAACATATGTTTATAAATGTTTTAACATTAATGTTTTACATTTGCACATTTTCATCAGCAATCTGTCTAAAATCAATGAGCTGCCTGATGCCGTAAGTATTGCCAAGTACATCAGGTTTATGATAAACCATAAATCATAAATTGAATTACTGGCTCATTAGTATTAATGAAACAGCTTTAAACATCTGTATGTCACAGCCAGACCACACAATTGAAAGTCGAGGATCTCGGTTCTTAAAATATCGTGAATCTGCACCCTTAAATGTACAGTCTTTACAAATCACAGACTTCTACTCCTGAAAAGATGAAAGAATTGCAGGTTCCTGCACTAGCCCTGGAAAGATATTATGAATTAATGATTGCTTTCATTTGAAGGCAGTTACTCATGCATAATTGTGTAACTGTGCAATTATGCATGCAAAAAGCCTTTGCATCAGTGCAATTGCAAGTTTCTCTCAATAGGAAAATTATTTCCTCCATCAGTAAAAAACTCTCACCAATCTTAGGAATGTTGCCTTCTAATTCCCACTCTAGAAAATGATATACACCTGTCCATTAGGTGAAGTAAAAAGCAAAATCTTTCGGTGGACGGAAAGGGGTGTGGAGAATTGATAGGTGTGTAAATACCCAGAGTCATGAGTTTGAGTGTGTACAGAGTATCCATGGCATTCCTTTTCCTGGAACTCCTTGTGCTTGGAATCTTTGGCTTGAGTAAAACCCATTTCTGACTGCAAATTCACGTTTTGTGAATTTTGAAAGTGAATTTCGGCTCAAACGATTGAACTTGTGTATGGATATAGCTTTATGAGTACTATTGACTTGTGAAACAGAAACATTTAGTACTATATCTCGCTGAAGTCCAAATGACTACAATGAGATATTACAACCAGCCGCATTTGGTAGAAATGCATAAGGAAATCAAACATTTTTTCAGTTTTTTTGGGGGGGGGAATACTTTACCTAACTAAAATCATGGTCATTTGTGAAATCTTTTCTTGGCTGTACCTCTGATCACTGTTGCACTTTGCTTTTTCCTGCTTTCTTTAGTCGGTCCTGTGTATTTCACCAAGTTTGGTAAATGCTAGCCATGATCATGAGGGCCTTTTCGATGGCTATTTTCATGCTGTAGCAATTGTTACCTCATTGTAAATGCCTGCAAGTTGTAGTGTACTTACAGTATTTCCTGCAGTAATTGAATAATTCCTAATAATGCTCACTCTTTAGTTCTTTGCTGTAACCATTTCTTTTTGTCGCTCTTCCTGCTATAAACTCTTTTACTTTGGCAAATAATTGACATACTCGAATAGTTCTGCCTCATTCTCACTTTTAATTCTCTTTTGTAAACTCTATGACCCTCGGTCCAGTAAACATCACTGCACCTTGGAGTTGAAAGAGAGGCAGCATGCTTCCCCATGCCATGTTAGAGGGTGTCCGAGTCCAGTTCCTGGAGACTACTGGCCCCCCCACAGGCCCTCGTCATTCTTTTGGATCTGACCCATTGGAGCCTCCTGCTCACTCTAAGATCTGCAGCTTTCTTGTAGTATCTGATGTAGTGCCAGGGTTGGCTGTGTAAGTGGGTGGAGGATTGTATGATTGCTGATGGGAGGCCATTAGATGACTTTGCATAGGCACGCACTATTGCAAATCCGGTCCACCAGACAGCGGAAACCACCGTGGTATGATCTAGCGATGGACCAGGTGCACCCAAGATCTCCTCTTACCCTATCCACCCACCATTGGTTAGCGGGAGAACAGTACCTGAGTTTCACTATCAGTGCCCAAGCATTTCCGTTTTGTTCCTCTGTATGTTAATATGTGTACGTGTTTGTGCATATTTGTGAGTGTGTTGTGAATATAAAGGACCATGTTGGTCCTCCAAACGCAGCATTAAATTAGACATGTTCACAGTAAATCGTATCCTTTTTTGCCCAGCAATTATTTCTCGAAGGCTCACAGATCTTTTATTTACCATGCCTACGGGTACAGTATGACTCTTTCCCCAGAACAAAAACAAGCCCCCATGCCCCGTACAGAATTTTTAGTTCATATTTATTCTTAGCCTCAATCTAAACTACAAATATTCCCAGAAGATTCAAACCTAATTTCAGATACAAATAATTTAACCTGCTTCAGACAGAAAACATACATTAACACACTATATCATTTCACAGATGGCTGCATCGATCCCAAAGAACACGAACCCCTCACTCTAACCAAAAGCCCGTGGGCTAACAATTTAACACTCCTCCTTTCAAATCTCATGCATGAAAGGAAATGCACGATGTACTTGCTCTTCGTGCTCAGCCTCAAAATGTTAAGCAATGAAATTACAACATTAATGCAAATTAAATAATCCCCAAATTCAATTAGCCCGTTTCCAAAGACAAATGGGGAAGAGATTCCAATGGGCAGATGTTAATTATTGATAATACAATGTGCTCAAGAGCAATAATTAGACTAATTGTAACTCACGTTTTACTTTGATTTAAATACGAAATGTCCTGCAGCTGTCCACGTTTTTTAAGAAAGCTATTAATCAAAATGACTTCAAAATTGATCAATACTTAAAAACATCATAATCGAAACTATTTAAGGATAACAGTATATTTCTATCTAGACTCCAGTCACCTATAATTGCTTTAAAATGAATCATGCAAATGCACGCTGTTAGGGTTAGTAAGGCAAAATGCTTTCAACAATAAAACTTTAGCCCTTAAAGCAAAATCACACAAACCTTTTCTTTCTAAAAAGTAAATTTCTTATCAAAATGGACAAAAATAGCTATGAATATTAATAGGTCTGCTGCTGTTATTCACAGTAGAATAAATGTAGTCTCAAACTTCATTTTGCTATTTCTTGTCCTAGTAACCCTTTACAATATTTCCATTTTAGGCGTTTTTCAGTGTTTTCAGTACCACAAATTGTCAAATCATTGGTATCAAATATAATGTTTGACAATATCTAAACAGTCTAAGGTCCCAATTAGACGTCGGGTAGAGTGGTATCTCCAGGTTGGATACTACTCGATCACAAGTGTGGAAATATCAGAACCCTTTTTACAGGCCAGAAAATCATTCTGATAAAATCACATATAGATCAGGCCTAGCCTGGCCCCTGCCTCCATTCTGCAGCACAGGAGAAGCGTGGAATGCTCCCATAGTCTGACTTCTCACAGTCACCCCCCACCCTTACTCTGCTCAGGTCCCACGCTCCCATTTATCAAATGCTCAGAGTTGCTATTTAATGGGAGTGCTCATCTGATTGGAATAGAGAGTACTGTGCACAATTTGAACCAGAAAAAATGGGTCCCCATTACATGAGTGTAAGAAACTTGGGGCCAGATGTACGACTCGCCAATTTGCGAGTCACAAATTGCGTTGCATTTGCGACTCACAATTTGCGACTCGCAAATTGGTATGAACTACAGTGTCTGAGACACTGTTTGCGATTCCCAATGGGGTCTCAAATTGCGAGGCTCATGAATATTCATGAGCCACTCGCAATTTGAGACCCCATTGGGAATGGCGTGAACTCCCAGGGATGGTGGCCTGCTGGGCTCAGCAGACCTCCATGTCTGGGACTGCTTTTAAATAAAGATGTTTTTGTTTTAAATGTAGCCCGTTTTCCTTAATGGAAAACGGGATGCATTTTAAAAAAAATAAAATTAAATGATTTCGTTTCATTTTTTAAGGGCAGGCAGTGGTCCCTGGGACCACTGCCTGCCCTTAAAAAATATTTTGGGGGCCAGTCACAAAGGGGAAGGGGTCCCCTGAGGACCCCTTCCCATTTGTGACTCCATTACCACCCTCTTGAAGAGGGTGGTAATTTGCGAGTGTTTTGCGACCGCAATTGCAGTCGCAAAACATTCATACATGGCTTTGCGGTCGCTATTAGGAAGGGAACGCCCCTTCCTAATAGCGACTCCCAATTCCTAAATGGCGAGTTGCAAATGAATTGCGACTCGCTATTTAGGACTTGTACATGGCCCTGTGTACTTTTGCATGCGCAAACTGGTCGCAAACCCATTTGCGCATGCAATTTAGGGTCGTACATCTGGCCCTTGGTTATTTATTGATAGGGGTGAAAGTCCTACCCAAACAATAAACCTAATCCTTGTAAGGGTGAACCACAAAAGTCACTAAATTAGCCTGTGCTTAACTCTCTAGTAGCTTGGTTGAAAGCAGTCAGGTTTAAGTTGGAGGCAATGTGTAAAGTATTTATGCAGCACACAACCAGAAGTGCTGGACTGGGAAAAGTCACAAGTTCAGGCCAATCACGATGGAGCACGGGTCAAATACAGGGACCAGGTTAGTCCCACTGTAGATTTACCTTCTCAAAGTCCGTTCGAAGAGTTCCTTTCAAGTTGGAGGGTGGAGGGGGGGGACGGGTGGAGATAGCAGGGAGAAAGAGAAGGATCGGGAGGAGAAGGAGGAGGACCAGGAGGATCAGGAGGAGGAGGAGCAGGAGGATCAGGAGGAGGAAGAGGATGACTGTTGTAGTGCAAAGAGCAGGTCTCACTGGAGCTTCATGGTGACGCCCAGGGGGCCAGGACCTTTGAGGCTCCTCTTCGGGATCAGGACTCACTCCAGCAGAGGCCAGCAGCAGAGCTCAGGTTGGTGCTGGCCAGCTGGGCAGTTGCAGGTAGGCTTCTGAAAGTTTGATGTGTCCCTGCAGCTAAAACTTGAAGTCAGCCAACTGATCTTTGGGTATACTGGCTTCAAGGCAATGAAGTCCAATCTTCCTTCTTCAGTCGTCAGGGCAGTCCTTCTGCCTCAGATAGCAAGGCCGTCCTTATTCTGAATGTTCCACAGGTCTAGGAGTGTTCTGATGAGAGATTGTGAAGGTATAAGTGGTGCCAGCCCTTGTGTGGGGGAACTCCCTCAGCTACAGCCAAAACTGCTTCTGTTCAGTTATTCCCCTTCCCTTGGTCCTGGATCCAAACTGTCTGGAGTGCAAAAGGACAGGGCACGACTGTGGTCAGTTTGCTTTCTGTGTGCTGCAGGTAGAGCCCTTTGAAGTGGAATCAAGGCAGGGGATAGTTCCTCCCCAGCCATCCTGTAAGGAAGACCCTGTCCCATCACACCTAGGTTTTCTATATCTCACTGGCTGGACGCAATACACAACCCACAACAACAGAGCCATTTACTCATGTAACACAGGACACTGGCAGGAAGGCACAGTTGGTTTGGGCAGAAAAACTCAGCAGCAGCCAAGAATGACATCACCCCCTCCCAAAAACTGTGTGACACCCTGGCGGACTTCTTCAACAACAAGAACTCAGTCATTTACGACAACTTTAAAACCCATCCCCCTGCCGCCCACAGCACCAGCCTGCTCACACCTACAAACACAAACCCTGAACATCTGCTCACCCATTAGAACTCTCTCCCAACCCAAGCCACAACCTCCATCATGAACTCCATGCACTTGGGAGCTCCCACGGACCCCTGTCCCCACCACAATTTCAACCTCAGGAGCAAGCCGACTGGTGGCGAGCTCAAGAAAGTCCTGAATGCCTCCATAACCTCAGCCTCCTTCCCTGAGGACTGGAAACACGCTATGTGAGGCCCCTTCTGAAGAAACCACCTGCCGACCCAGCAGAACCAAAGAACTACCGGCCAATCTCCCTGCCCCCCTTTCCAGCGAAGGTTTGCGAAGGCAATCAAGCAGCAACTCATCAAACACCTGTAACATAAAAGCCTCCTGGACCCGGAGACATTGTTTACTTCGCATGCGTTACATCGCATGCCATTACAACGCGGTCGTTACAACGACCGCGTTGTTACATTGCATACGATTACATCGCAAGTCATTACAACGACTTGCTGTAGGGGGCAGAAGGTGTTGGATTGTAAATCCAACACCTTCCCTGCTGTTGCACAAACTGGAGTAGGAATAGTAAATTATACTATTCCTAAGTCCAGCGCGCCTCCTACAGCAAGTCGTTGTAAGGACTTGCGATGTAATCATATGCGATGTAACAACGATGTTGTTGTAACAACCGCGTTGTAATGGCATGCGATGTAACGCATGCGTTATAACTACATATATTCTCCTGGACCCCTCTCATTCAGGATTCCGAGCCCACCACAGGCCAGAGACAGCCCTGATCTCAGCCACTGATGACATCAGGGCCCTGCTGGTCCACAGCGAAACTTCAGCCCTCATCATCCTGGACCTGTCAGCCGCCTTCAACACCGTCTCCCACCACATCTTGATCAACAGACTCCACCACATCGGAATCTAAGGAGACGCCCTCAAATGGATCACCTCATACCTCATTAGAAGAACCCAGAGAATTTGTCTCCCACCGTTTACTTCAGAAGCAAGAGACTCATCAGCCGGGTCCCCCAGGAGTCGTCCCTCAGCCGCACCCTCTACCATGCGTACATGACCCTCCTGACCAACACCATCAGATCGCACAGACTGAACATCATCTCCTACACCGATGACACCCAGCTCATCCTCTCGCTGTCAGAAGACCCCTCCACCACCAAAACCAACTTCCACAGGTGTATGATGAGCATCATCTACTGGATGAAGGACAACTGTCTCAAGCTCAACACGACACACCACCAGCCAAGCACCAATCCATGCACATCGTCAGCTAAGCGCCAGTAAATGCACACCGCCAGCCAACCACCAGTCTACATACACAACCAGCCAACCACCAGTCCACACACTTCCAGTCAAGCGCCAGTCCACACACACAGCCAGCCAAGCACCAGCCTGAACACACCACCAGCCAAGTGCCAGTACAAATACACCACCAGCCAAGCGCAAGTCCACACACACTGCCATCACATTTGTTTTAACAAACAAGAAAACACAAACCAATTTGAAGGAGATGAAAAACAAAGTTTGACTACAAACACAACAGGTGTAACTAAATACATCAAACAACCGCCAACTGTGAATCTGATCAAAAAATATAACACAATACAGACCCGTCAGTTCACTTTTACTCTCACGGTTGCTCCCAATACTTGTGTTGCGTCTGGTACTATTTTAAACATTCGGGCATGCATAGCACAGGATTAGTAAGGCACTCGGGCAGTACATACAACTCTCCTTTCTCAAGTCTCTTCAGACACAGACTCTACATAAACTACAAGGAAAGTTTTCTTTGGGTGGAAGGAATGTAATCAGCAAAGTGGCGATCTTTCATTATGGCCACATCCTCCGCCACTCCAACTCTAGGAACACTTGCCTGCTCATCTGCAACAAGGCTGTCTATTATAGACTGCTGAAACTGAACAAAAGTAATCTTTGAATTGGGAGAACAATCCTTGAATACAACAAAAGCATTGAAGGTTGCCAACTAAAATAAATTAACAGCCAATTTCATATACCAAATGTATGATTTCCGAACAGCACTGTAAGGCTCCAACCTCTGATCTACTCTATCTACACCAACCATGTGCTTTTTGTAGTCTAAAATGCACACAGGTTTGCACACTTTAGCAACCTGATCCCAAACAGTCACAGGTGAAGTCATTTCATCATTTATGGTTGGCAGCTTGTGGACATCTCTCCTGTCTGAACATTTCACAGCTAGAAGTTCATTACTACACAAGGCACTCCCACATAATTGTTTTACATACAAGCTCTTTAGGGTAACTATTACGGTTAGAGCAGATTGTGCCTCATGCAACAGTGCCCACTTTTAACAATTCCTTGAACAATTGCACACACGTGTAAAGGTTATTTACATATAAATGGTGACCTTAGTTTAAAAGCCCTCTACCAAGTTCCCACACAATTTTCTCACTGACTCAGAAAGTGAATGGACAACCAGGGGGGGTCAATGGAAGACCGGCTAGCTGTAGAGTGTGACTTAAGTTTGGCACTGTTGTCCCTTAAATACTTTTCAGCATACAAATTAGTCTGGTCAACAACCTCATCCAAAAATACATCGTCCATAAACAACTGAAAGAAATGTATAGGCAAAATATTTTCATTATTGACTTTACACCCTGTGACACCACTAAAGACAGGCAACACAGGCGGCTGCACCATGTTTGGGGCAACCCAGAGTTCAGCACTTCCACTGAGAAGCCTTTTATCTCCAGACTGCAATCCTGATTGCTCTTGCTGTACTATCTGTATAGAAGTATTCTTCTAAAAGAGGCACTTCTTCCACAATGATAGTGGCTTCATCATTGGATGATTCGTCTTAGGCAGAAAATTCACTGCTAGAATCTTGGACTACTTCCTCAGCCCCAGAAACAGAGTCAGTCTCAGAACCAAGGTCAGAGGAAGATTTAAAAAGCAAAACAACAACCCGCTGAGCAATAATCCTGAAGTTAGCCATAATCCCTACTAATAAAAATAATACAACAAATAAGTCAGCAATAACCAACACTATGTAAAATATGTAATAAACAAACTGTGTCTTTAGCAAACAGAAAGTAAAAATACTGGCATATAGTAATCTAAAAGGAAAAGTCAATCAATACAAAGCACACAAAGACCTACGTATACAAAAACAATACCACTCACTTGCCAGAGACAGCAAAACTGAGGAGCAACTTCACCCACTCTGCACAGACACAGCAAGCACCAAAGAAGTCCCACTAGATAGGAAAAAACACATTACACATATCACAAGGCAGTTTAGAACCTGTCAAAAATCAATACATTTATTTGAAAGACAATTACACAAAAATCTAAAGCTGCAAACTTTAGTACAGCAGTCAAAAAAAATAATACACACAGACAAAGAATACATATTAGATGAAAAGTTTAGAAAATGAGTTGCTTACCAACCACAACTCAACATACTACTGATCTGCCAAAGCTGCACCCGCAAACCGGATTCACCACCAAGACAAGGGAAATAATTGGCACTACAATAAAAAAAAGAAAATTAAAACACAAATAGAAATGATAAAATATCAATCAAAAGACGCTGTCACGCCTCCTTTTAGGGGAATATCAAAGGCAAAAAAGGACACCACCAGATGGAAGCAAACCTTACCCCAGAAGCAGATTCCACACCACATACATAACCTTATTCCGAGGTGTCTCAAATGTAACCACCCAACCTGAGGCTCAATGCACTCAAAAAAGACAAAACCCACCAAAAATCTGCCCTCCAGGGGAGGGTGGAATCTAAAAATAATATGGCCCCCAAGGAGAAGTGCCCCTTACCCACGGAGATGTTCCAAGACAAAATGCCTGGTGTGTAGTGGGCTTCCATCACTCGTAAAGAGGCAGATCAGCATAAGAATGCCTAATCTGCCTTCGGGGACAGAATAAAAATATATGGTCCCCAAGAGCCACTCCCCTTCAAAACACAACCCTTGATGTCTAGTGGGCTTCCACACCCCCCATGAGGAGGGTAGATTAGCCTAGAAAAAGCTGATTTGCCCTTGTGGGGGCTAAAATATATAGCCTCCCCAAGGATAGGGACCTTTGCCTAAGGGGGTCCCTCCTCTTCTAAAGATTATAAGATTTTTTCATTGTGTTTAGTGGGATATCGCACCCCCCAGAGGACAGATCAGTCCATCTGCCCTCCGGCGGACGTGGGGCGAAATAAAAAAAAAAAAGAGATCACATAAGGGGAGCCACCCCTGCCCAAGTGGTTTCTCCCCTTCCAAACATAATGTCTGGTGGGATTCCGCCTCCCTACCAGAGGGGAATTCTACCTAAAAACTACCCATCTGCCTTTGGGGTTGGAATACAAAAAAAAATATAGCCCCCTAAGTGAAGCAACCTTTGCCTAAGGGGTCGCTGCTCTTCTAAAGATTATTCCCTGGTGTCTAGTTGGCTTTTTCCCCCCTCCTGAAAGCAAATTCGCCTAAAAATATCTGGTCTGCCGTCCAGGGTGAGGCGGATTAAAAAAAAAAAATCCCCACGGGTCCGCTCCCTTCAATTATTTCTCAAATATTATCCATGGCGTCTAGTGGGTTTTGACCCCTCCCCCCAGAAAGGCTGAGAAAAATGGCCGAACTAGCCCTCAGGGAGGGAGGCAAAACATGGATTAATTATTTTCCCTCAAAGGGGAGCAAAGCTTGCCCAAGGGGCTGCTCTCTCAACAACAGAAAAAGCCATGGTGGTCTAGTGGACTAGACTCCTGCTCCATGATCACGGCCCTATCCATTATGGTGGAGCAGGAATCCTCTACAGACCACCATGGCTGAGGGCGGCTTCAGGCTTTCGTCAGCATCCAAGGGGTTAGAAACAGAAAAAACAATCATGCAATTGTTGTTTATATTGCAGATATTGTGATCATAATCAATATAGTACAGAAACTTGATTTGTCAACTTGAGCGTGCATGCCTGTAATTTCATGTTACTTTACCAGCAAAGTTCTGTTTTTATTTAATTATCTCTTTGGTTTATGAGTTTGAGACCTTTGCTACATGAGACCCTAGGGATAAGTCAGTGTCAATATTACTGCCAAGATAACACACAACATTTGATGGAATAGGCAGAGGGGCAATAACTGTGAGCCAAGAAGATGGGCCCCATTTATCCATGTTTTCTGGTGATGTGAAGTTTAGTCTTTGCTGGGATCCACTCCAGAAAGTGGGATGACATTGTCCAGCGCACCATTCCCAATATGTCAGAGAGTGTCATTTGCGGATCGAGGAGCAGAAAAGAATAGCTTGATAGTATTTAGCCTAAACTTCCATGGGAGTCATCAGTTTATATGTAGTGCTGCACTCCTGTTGAGTGCAGCCTTGTAGCCAGTGGTAGAATGTAGATGTTTAATAAATGTGAGCATAATTGTAATCCCTGGGGGACAGGACAGGTTTTTTTGTCAGAGAGGTACGTGGAGACAGCATGATTGACAATACATTGTATCAGCTTTACAATTTATTTTCAGGAGTCTATACTGTGCAAACCATGGAACTTATTCAAGGCATTTCCACCCCTAATTAAATTAGGTGTACAAATATCTCGATTTAGAAGTAAACATCTGAAGATCCATGTTTTGTATGCACAGAATTTCAATATACATGTATTGCTTAGCAGACCTCAGGCTATACATGCATGTTTTAAAATGATCTTGCCTTTACCCCCAGTACAACTCTTTTAAAGAGGAGACTGGTCTGAAACTTTGGGAGGCCACCAGGTTGCCATGAGAAGTATTAAAATATTAATAACTATGTCTTTGACTGCGTGGGTACTTTCTGAGTCGGTTCAGCAAACTATTATGAGTATCATTGAATTGTGAAATAGAAATTGATTTTTATATATTGCTTTGAGATTGCAGGTGCCTAAACACTGTAAAACAACCACTGGCAACGCCAATAGGTTGGATGTTTGTATGGTGCATGCCGACATGTACACAATATCCAGGCACAGACAGATCATACATTAATGCACATATGCATAAATAGTGATGCAATGATGAAACCTTTGGGTTTGAAACACTAATGAGTTTGTGCTTTCATCCATACCCTGACCAATGGGTAAAGATGCCATGTAAAACCTTTAGTAGGCAAATGAGTGCTGTCAGAAAAGAATTGCTTGAACCTGTACTTTAGGAAAGCTATGATAAAAGTACCTATTTCATAAGTAGGGATTAGTCAAGTGTTATGGATCTCGTTATTAAAGGGCCAAGAAAGAATGTTTAGCCTCATGTTATTTGGTGGAATTGAAGTGGAATTGAACTCCAAAGAATAAAGAGTCCTGCATGTCCACAGAAATTGCTTTGGATTTTCCACCCAGAATATTCCACTGATCCCATGTCACCAAAGGATCCGAGGAGCCTTTAACATGTTTGGAAACCTTGTTATGGGGCAAAGTCATATTTGTTTTTGTCGTAGTGAGTGATAATTGCAGCACAAACATCAATATCCACATATTGCATACATTCCACAATTCAGTGCTTGTATTATGTTCATATCTGCCAAAGACAAATGTGTTCTGCTCAAAACTAATGTCGAGAAAAAGTACACCTTCCAATATCCAATATGTGCTTAATAGCGCTTTGCACAAATAAGGGCCTTATTACGATGTCAGTCGGAAAGCCTCCGACTGACAGTCGGATTATCTTAGACTGTGTCGGAACCCATCTGCCCGATTCGGTTAGAAACAATTCCGACCGACCGATTACCATGTTCGCGGTCCGAAGGGGAATTCCAATTCAGCTCCGACCGGCATTCAGAGAATCTGAGTCAGTCAGAACCGATACGTACAGCTCAACAGCCAGCGTTTCTTACCGATCGATTACGATGTCGGATTCCAACAGCCTTTCCGACTTGGTCTGTCTGACACGAAAAGGCTTGCGGAAACTGTTTTTGGGGGCCCCTAGCAGGCCCCCCTTCATCTTGAGTCCTTCGGTTTGAGGTCGAGGGGGTATCCAAGGGACCCCTCTGTGAAACCATGCATGTGTGGCAGGCACCATGGGGTGCCCGCGACAGGGTGCAAGGTTTTCCACAGACACCCATTTTCCCAATAGGAGCCTGTGTTGTCGGTTGGAACACAGGCTCCCATTGAGGGAGTCCTTTCGAACGGTGTTTGGAAGTATCATAATCGGTCGGGCGGAACCGCCGACCGCGAGTTGGTCGGAACCGAATCCGAAAAGGAGTCGGAAGGTTTAATTTCCGACCGACATCGTAATGAGGCCCTTTGTATGACCCAGGCAATTCATGGTATCTCGGTCTGTGTTTGGAGATTGATATTTTGACTTTGACATAAGAAGTAAACTTCACTGGTCACACATATGATTTATAGAAACACTATTTCATGTTGTTACACTTTGCTGATTTCTCAAAGTGTTCAGTGCTTCGAAAATTCTCTGCTCGATAGAGCACATCTACAGCTTTATTGAAATATATCCAGAGCTGAACCACTTTTTCAACTGTTCAGTAGTATAACGTATAGAAAAAAAGACATGTTTCAACTCTTCAGATCTTTACCCAGCTATTTTAGGCTCAAGAAGGATTTTATGCAACTACTGACATACATTCACTTCAGACAGCGAAAGCTTTGTTCTGCCAACAAGTTAAAACATCTACTCGTCACACCTTATATTGAAGCATAAAGCCTGCTGTAGATTCTCACACCAGCTCTTTGGGCTCCCTCTAGAACAGCAGTTCTTAAACTGTGTTCCAGGGACCCTGGGGTTTCGCGATTGCTTAGAAAATTGAATAACATTAATAGATCAATAAAATGTATATCAATAAAGAAGCAAAATGAAAATTTAAAAACATTCTCTAAAAGTGAAGGAATCTGAAATTGGACGCCAAAAATTAATTTGGTAACCTCAGATTGATTCATTGAGGTATAGTCCAAGTGCATCTAGCAGAATACAGTATGAATGATGGATGGCCTAATTTGAATTTAGAAAAGCTACAACCTTCTCATTAAAATTAAAGTTTTGATATTTTTACATTTTGTGAAATAAATCAAATATTTCATTATTTGTGTGCTTCATTTATAAATGCTTGTTTCTGTATTTATGTGTATTGCTTTGCTATTCAAATCATTGGAATTGCTTAGGCAGTGGTCCCTGGCTTTCATTAATGACTTGATGGGGGTCCCTGGCAATGCTTAATTTGAGCTGATGGTTGCCGGTGGGGTGCACTGGCACTTATTTTTGGGGACTGGCACTTATTTACCCGCATTCAATATTTACTGAGTGCAAGAGCAGAGATTGGAAAGACTGCAAACAAGTCACAAAAGGAGAAAACAGGAACCTGCAAGAGAGACAAAAGCAGCAGGGAGTTTCTGGTATTAGATTAAAGGCTGCTTGCCCTGGTATTTGACGCACTGACAGCCACTGGCTGTGCAGAGCTTCAAGCATCGGCTCTCTTTCTTTCACAAATTAAGCACTAGTCCTCGAATTCCAGTAATGATTCAGTGAGGGTCTCCAGATTCCAGCATTTACGTGGGGGTCCACAGAAGTAAAACAATTATGAACCACTGCTCTGAACTACAGATCAGAGTTCCAGCTAACCAAAACATAAAAAAGTACAGTATCATATGTCTAGTAGGCCATTGGGGTCCACTGACATATTGTCAAGCCTGTCAGTAATGTGGCCTAATGGCTGGAGTGGTCGACCTCGAAGCTGCAGAACTGGGTTCGAGTCTCGGCACGGACTCCCAACATCCTATGATTCTGGGCAAATCACTTAATCTCCCTGTGCCTAACACAAAACAAGCATTGGCATAGCCAATAGGTCTCGCTTTTGGGACCTTATAAGTATTAGTTATGCAGCACAATTTCCTTGGTGCAACAACATTAACTGTTGCATGGTTAAACACTTTATAAGGTCCCAAAGGCGAGACCTATTGGCTATGCCAATGCTTGTTATCAGCATCTCCTCCTGCCTGCGCTCTGTCAAAATCCGTGGTTTCTTTGTTGCATCACATTCCGCAAGAACTCAGCAATTTGCCTTGCATTTAAGTGTAAAATTGCCAGAGTACACTGTGAGAGGATACTCCTATTTTTCCACGAACTGTGCAGACATGGTTTTTACATTTTATCTAAAATGACTTTCCTTTCTATCGTAGCTTATCAAGGTTTACATTTTCACTACTGTAAGTGATGTTTAAGACAGATGGTATTGGTTATCATATTGTCTATTATCACGTGGTTCCTGTTATATTTCAAGAGACATAAGGCACTATCCAACCCCGCTATAATTTGGAGCTAACAAGTTTATCTAGAATATCGTAGGTTCGAAATCCAAATGAACAACTGAAATTGGTATTTTCTGATCTGAAGCGCTTGCATTTCATTGAATGCAACGCTAGGCTCAACTGATCTGAGCAAAAAAAAAATCTTGGAAACATCTATCAAACAAGGAGGTCTGTTTGGTGACGGCAGATATATCAATGCGAAACGAAACCCATAGGTTGAAAGAGGGCAGTTATCCGAGAGACAGCACGATTCCCTTCCCGCTGGCTGGCCAGTAATGTGACCGGGACGGTACTGGGAAGGTTGGGGTGGTGGGCGGCTCCTCCCAGATCATGGCCACGGTGGGTGGAGTGTGCCGGAGGTGGGTATTATCCTAGGGAGGCGTCTTGCCCTAGTGCGGGCGGATGAATCTGGTTTAACCTTTGGCCACATATTTATTACTTTAAAGAATTCGGCTGTGAAGGGCAGACTCGGAATTCAGCCGCAGCATGGCCGCCTCGGACCTGGCGAAGCTCCGCATGTCCGCAGTTGGACGGGCGATCGCGGTTCTCACTAGTGGGGGAGACGCTCAGGGTAAGCAATGGGATGAGAGCTACGCCAGCAGACATTGTGTATATTTGGGATTAGGCATTCATTTCACAGAAGGAAAATCAATGCACCTTGTCCCTTCCATCCTCCTCAGAGCATCAACCGTTCCCAAAGAATCCGTTATCAGTAGGAAACGCTAAAGTTGGAGACATGAAACGAAATAGCTGGGACAGCTGCTCAATCCATGAGCTGAGGGAGGGCAGCTGGAGTTGGGTGATGGAGGTCAGGGATGCGTTGCTTGTCTGCTGCTCAGCAACTAACATGGAACAGATGCGAACAGTAGTTTAGGGAAAGTCCTTTTTCTGTTTCATTTCAGCTGTTCTGGCATTACCTTGAAGAACAAGCGGCGGCCATCAAGACAAACCCAGGGTGAAACAAGAGAGGAGCGGGGGCGAGCGAGCGCGGCAGCCTGCAGAGCTGACAAGACGCTCGTGCGTCATGGCCTTTTCCCCGCACGGCCGGCATGTGTTTCCAATTATCGCGCCCGCGTCTGGGCACGATAATGGGAAACAGATGTCGGCCGCGCTCGTAACCGGAGGGAAAAGGCCATGACGCACGAGCGTCTGGTCAGCTTTGAAATGCCCCTAACATAAAGTCTCGCCTAGCAGCGCTTGCGCGCTACTCGAGGCTCGACCTAAAAACCCCATTAATGTGTCCGTCTGTAACGCAACTGGTGCTCATGTAAAGCACTCTGATACCTACGGGTCGAGTAAAAAAAAACTAAAAAAAATTCATAATAGTCAACTCGTGATTACCTTGCAGTATACAGGGATTCCTAAGCATCATCTGTTCTGGTTTATGAAATAGCGAAAATGACAAATAAAAGCAAATTTAAAAAAATAAAAAATTTAAGTGAGCAGAGAATGAATACCTAAATGATATATTCTAAATTGAGAGGGTTATTCTGACAAGCCTATGTAACAAAGTTATTATCAATGAAAAGTGAAATTCAAGCTACAACGTATTTAAAAATATCAGTGTTCAACCTTGACGTGTACTACATATGTAAAATATTATGCAGGCATCAGATACAGATCATCGTACACAAGGTCAGCCATCATGTTTTATTCCATAGCTCAGAATGTCTTCAAAACAATGTATAATAGAGTGAAAGGGCCGATTCTAATCATTCTGGAACTCTATTAGAGATGCACTTCGATGGGCCTTTTAAGCAGCAGGAAAGTGTGAAGGGGAGAAAATCATTAGTGCACATTCAATTTAGAACCAACGCTTCCAGGTACCTAATAACCAAAGGACACTTGAAGAAAGTTAGTTGAGTTTATCACAAATCCAAAAATAATTGAACAAAACCACACCTCAACACAAGGGTATAGAAATACAAAGGAAACAGCATAAAGCCAAACCTACACACCCAGTTCAGACGGTGAAACATGAACAGAACTATTAGCTCAAGAAGGAGTATACATACGATCGAGAAGCAAGAGTCCAAATTTCCCTGCATCGAGGGCTGATGAATAAAAAACATTCAAGTCTATCCCTACTCTATCGCTATAGTGACATCCTACGTTATGAGTAAGCATTTCGAATAAGGAGGAAAAAAGGTGTCAGTTATGGAGTCTTCCTAAGAAGTCAAGTCTCTCCACTGTTAAGATGGGTGAAGGAGCATAAAGCCACTATCACAAGAGGAAGAGCTCTTTCCTAGATGCTCCCTCTCCAAAGGCAAGTAATATGTGTGGGGCACTATCTCTAATTCCAACGACCAGCTATCCACATGTAAAATTCCCATGATGCACTTCTTGCACGTACTATGGGTACAGTCATGGGCGCACTTTTCCACAGTGTTCTCCTTGTACATCCCTTGCAACAATTCGTCCTTGGTTCCCGCGCCTTCTCCCATGTGAAGCCAACTTCTTCCCTTATCTCCAAACCATGTGATTGCAACTTCTTCTCTCCTTGCTTAGCCGCTAAAACAAAGACATTAGTTTGCCTAAAGAGTGCTTATCCACCTTCAATGCAAAACGTGAGAAAGACAGCTTCCACAGTGCACATAAAATTCAGAACATTAATCCTAAAGCGAGAGTTGTCATGGGTTAGCATTTCATGCCTATAACTTTGGCTAACATAACAACGTATAATTTAAACATTACGAGTTGCATAATTAATTTTGCATTTCGACTTCCACATTTACCTTGTTATGGAAAGCATCATTATTATTAAACACATCTAATACATGAGTAATGTCAAACTTCACAACACAATTTTTCCGTGTTAGCGTGTTCTACTTTTTACATTTATTTCCTACATTAACTCTTCATACTACTTGTCAGTAACTGAAATATGTCACGTAGATACGTTAAAACGGTTCACAATTCTAACGTTCACATTTACACAAGAAATGATTATATGCGGATGCGCTCTACACGTGATTATGATGCACCTCTACAAATTAGTAAAATGCAAATATGGAACTTCCACTCCATCAAGAGCATCATGTCTCCTCCAGAACAGTGTAAGATCAGAACATCATCTCTAAAGCAAAAAATAGACCATGGATATCCTTCAAAGTAATGTTTGAAACAGCATTCCACGTTTCCAGACCTAGGAATAATATTGTCAAAGGGGCACCAGGTTAACCGCTTAACCGCAGCGGCAATTCCGCCGCGGTGCGGCGGTTTAGCGGAGTGGGCGGGGCAGCGTCGGCCAACGGACGTTCGCAGCACTACAGAGGTAGTGCTCGCGACGGCTGTTGGCCGACGGACGCACGCAACGGGTTAAATAGCATTCATGAGTTGATAAATGAATAACACTTATAAAGCGCACTGTTACCTTGAAATGGGGTGCACTTGTACTAAAACATAAAGTGAAATAGAGGAGATTGAAAAAGTAAAAAGACAGAGGTGTAGCAAGGGGGGATCGGTTCGCCCCAGGGGGCACAAGTTTCGGGGCGGCGGCCTCCCTCCCCCGCTCTTACCTGTGGGCACATGGGGCGGCCAACACAGGATTCGTTCGCCAGCACCCCCTCGCTCTTACAGACGCCGCGGGCTGCAAAAGGCCTAGCTATGCCACTGTAGAAAGATTTTTTTCCTTCACATTTTAGTATTTTTCCTAAAGAGAACAAAAAAGGGGTGGATCTGAGGGTAGAAGGCAATGAATTCAAAATTTTAGCCTTCCTATAGGAAAAGAATTGACTGACAATCTGGCGCTGCTTGAAAAACAAATCTAAGATTGGGGAACAAGGACCATACGTTGCATGTGTAAAACACTTCTTTGGAGATATATGGGTCCAGAATTATGCAAAACTCTATTAAAAAAGAATAAAGCCTGAAAAGTGCATTTTGCTGTGTCCAGAGTGAGCATAATCTGGGAATAAGGTGCCAGGCTGGCTCTGCTTTGAAGATTTGAAATCACCTGTACAGGGATGTTCTGAACCAACTTGAACATTTTAGTGAGATAATTAGATTGGCATGGGGAAATTCCGCTAATCCAAGCGCGAAATGGTAATAGCTTGAATCACAGTTTTCTCTGTAGTTAGAGGCAGCAAAGGAAGTATTTTGTGACTCCATCTCAAAAATGGAGGCATGCTGTATCTCCTCTGTGGGCATTAAGCACGCCCCACGCTTGCCATTTGTTCCTATGTGTGCTTTTCAAAAATTGTTTCCTTTCTGTGGCTAATTGTTCACATTTGTCCCTCCTTTTCTGTGTATGATTATTTCACCTGGTGACTGGCCCTGTTACATGTATTATTGCTCGTTTGTCTATTTCTGTTTATTTCATTTTTTGGTAGGCACGGGGAGAACCAACACAGAGACTCAAACATGGTTCCCGACTTCCAAAGTCGGCAGCTCTACATGTTACGCCACATCCTCTCTCCAACAATTGCTGGTTTTCTTTCTAAATGCGTCCTCTGGAAATCGGACTGGTTAGTTATGTATCCTCTGACTCCTGTTACCATGCCTCCTGGCGTGTGCAGTTTTTTCCATGTACTTTACTGCACTGAAGAGAAAGAAGCCTCTAGTCTTGCTATAAAACTGAAATTGTTGATAACATATGTCTGGTTTTAAGGAAGTATTCGCCATAGCTGCTCACATTCAGTAACCAAGTGATGTCCTTATGTGAGCTGGAATATGTTTCAAGCGTTTTTCCAGAAGCATTGGTCTCATTGTTTACATGGGACCTTGTTGTAACACAGCTATCTAAAAAAACCCTGACTTCACGTTACCAGTGCTGTGACTGGAAGATGGGCTAGCTGCTGATAATTTTGGCTCTTCATGTTAGTAATAATGCATTGCTATTACATTGAAGATGAGGTGTTGTGTCAGAGTGCATCATTTGTTTACCTACTTTTGTAAATAAAACTTTGCATCTGAGAAGAACCCATTGTGCCTTTGGGCTCTTTACAACAATGCTGGCAGGATAATATGGACAGGGTTTGAAAGCAAACAAAGCGCTCATGATCTCACATTGGCCACAACAAACTGACTCCAAAAACTGCCTCCATCAGATCCAGATTGATTCTGTGCTCACTGTAGGGCCCCAGAGGCCTCACCGGTGCTCACACTTCCCATGTACACTCTTCCAGCCCCACAAGGGCTCACACTCCCCAGTGTATTTACTGTACCCAATCTAAACTATATATTTATGAGCTATTTGTTAAACTGCTGCAGTGGGACCTGGGTGTAATTAGCGTGGCACACTAAGCAAACACATTTCCTATTGCACAGTTGTATGTGCGATTTGCAATTAAATGGTGCAGCCACTTCTGCTGTGCATTTGTAGTTGATGTCCCCGCACAGTCAGGTAGGCATATGAACCATACAAAATAGAGAATGAACTTAGTACCCAAGCACTCAAAAAAGAAGTCCAAAGACAGTAATTAGAATTATTACAGTCTTGGTTATTTCTAGTCACTGCTGGTTCAAAATGAAAGACAGAAGTCAAAGAATTTGTTGATCCGCATCGTATTTTCAACACAGAAACAGCCAACACGTGTTTCGTCACAATGAGGCGACTTCTTCAGGGCTGCAAATAAACATATACAAGATAATTTTTACTTCCAATATATTACAACGACATCTATTACATATCCTTCATGCAATGGAAGTCACCATATTTAAAATTACCAGGAAGAAGAGGAAAAACCTTCCAATTTTTAACATGTGATGATTAAAGTGTGACCCAAAACCAAAGAGGAACATAGAAAACCCACAAATGAAAGAAATAAGTGAAGAAAAAATTGCTGCTCCACAAGGCCCAAGGGCTTAAATAAAAGTATGTATCCCTTCCAGAATATAAGTGTGATGTAAATAAATATTTACACACTCAGAGACACCGAATTCCTTGTGTGTTAAAAAGAGGTATCACACTATTAAAAGTGTGAAAAATAGATGAACGGATTAAATAATTATTACTGACCTAAGGTGACAGTCAATCTGTCAATCAATACATGCCAGTAGAGTTGTCCAGTCAAGCTAAGATTTAATTGATATATAAATCTTTATCAAGTTATATTTCCCCACATAGAAAAATTAATAAAGATAAGACATTTTAGTGTTTTTTATATAGTAGGTAATATAAATATTCAGCTTGCATTGATCCAAATGATGTTTATTTAAATCATGAAAAAATGTCCTTAAAGATCCTTATTATCATTTGCTTTAGTCAGTTTGGAGATCAATTCGAAGAGTATGATTTAAGAGTAGGTCATGTTAACCTGTTATTTTAAGAGAGAAACAAATATATAAAAATGTTTTTGTTCCGTTAGGTCTGTAGAAAACCTTTAGGTAGAACGATTTATATTGTATGTATCAACTATGTACTGACCTTTGTATAAGCATGGTACAAGAAATTATGTACTATTCACTGTATGAGTTAAACATATAAAAAGATTGATCTGTACTTGTTATTAGTAAAAAGTAGGAAGAGCTCCAGAGTGTTTGATTATGTATGGAAATTTCCCATACATTCCAATTAATACATATATTGAGCATATTCGAAAAAAAGGCTTCGCCTAGAGTAACACTCCACCCAAATATGGGTTAGAGCACCTACTATAAAGTAAGTAGTTAAACTGGGCACACTCGGAAAATACTTCGTGTAGAGCAGCACTAAAAGATCAGTTTACATTCCAATTTTAATTATTACGTATTGATCTGATCATTCAAGAATTCAAGAAATATCTTGATTTTTTTTAATATAAGTAAAATCTTCCAGACCGTAAATTTGAAGATTCATGGAGTATTTAGATTTTTTTTTACCATCATCCTTGAACTCAGGTGGCCTTCATATTCCTTGCCTCCTGGTCACCCCTGGGAGGCATAGACTCTGTCCCCTCTGCTTTCAGGTACTCTTTGACTTGACTCACGTGTGGGGTTCCAACCGACTCTTTTACTTCATCCTCCGGTGGTAAGACTGTAACTGCGACGTACCCATTGAGTAGTATTGAGTACGCGGTAGAGTATTCTCTTTGTACATGACCGTCGTCCTAGACTCTCACCTTGAGTGGTTCCTTGGGTCCCCGACTCTTCTACTTTCCCTGGGTCCAGTCTCGACTTAGGTCGTGGTTCATATCCCACTATTTTGATATATGGTCTGGTCTTCCCCTAGGGACCACTGTGTATTGGTGCTACTTGCTGTTCTATGTCCAAAGTATTGTGTGCATTGTGGTTATATCTCCGAGTTGGAGATATTGTAACGTGTTAGTGAGTGATTGTAATAAATATCTATTTTTATAAGTACACTGTGTGATTCTTATTTACATTTAGCTTACACTCCTCCTAGATTAAGCCTGAGGGCTGCTCTCCACAGCTACGACTAAGAGAGCTTTCTATGGTTATCTAAACCCTTAAAATCACCATAAGGGTCACCCGGGTTAGTGCAGGGTGCTACACTTACATAAGTGAGCACCATATACAGACCTGGCTTCTCACAGCATGTAGCAAAGAAGACTTTGCTAAGTGCAGCACACAGAGACACCCCAGTGCCACAGCAGTGCTTGTAGGGTGAAACTCTGAAAACCAGCACAGAAGAGGAATTGCACTGAATCCTAGTAATTCACTGGATAATTGGTACACATAAACTGAATCCCATTAAGTAATACCAATAAAAGAGTGACTGTATTAAAATTGTGTGCAGAAGAAAGAGACCCACCTTAGGCGAACTTCTTTGCTTCTCAGAATCGCATGTAAAGCAGCAAAATGCAGTCACTCAGAAAGCGTGATAGGACAAACGCCCAATACCCATACACTGAATGATGACATGAAAAGATCCTGTTGTCTGTTTGCTTCCCTTTGGACTGGTCTCAAAAGAAACAGATACTTGAAGAATACAATGTCTGAAGGAGACTGGTTCTAATGATTGTACATATTATTTATTTTAAATAATACATTACTATACCTTTGCCACAAATGATACAAGTACCAATACACCTCAAACTTGCAAATGAGCCTTACAACTATGTATGTATGTATATAAATGGTGTATATAATATATGATATATTACTTACTGATGGTCATCAGTAGGTAGTTATAGTTAGGACCTAGTTTCCACAGGCAAAGATTTTTTGACTTGCTTATAACTTTGGCGCTGTTTGACGGATCTTCACAAACTTTTCCCCAAAAAAGTGCAGTACTCTAATTGTGCATGGAAAGATCAGGGTGATCCGTGAAGCTGGGGCTGAGAAAAAGGGGGATTCAAAAAAAGTGTGTTTCCCATGTTAATTCCCATAGAGATTTTAGACATGACTACAGTCCGAACAGCTGAACGGAATTACATAAAATTTGGCAGAAAGGTAGGTCTTGGTTCAGAAAGTGACCTTTTGGTTATCTGGTTTAAATCCATAGTTTTGGAGTTAATAAAGAAAAGACAAATTTGTATATCTAGAGGCACGTACCCTGAGCAAATACTCTTGATCTTGTGCAGAGATCTGATTGCTGCCCACACTTCAACCAGGAAGTGTTGGCAACAATTTTGTGACTTGGTCACAGCCAAGTCTTGGTCTCTTGATGCAGAGGAATACGAGGATATCTCCACCAAACAAAGAAGCAATTACTTCATATTGTTAAGAGGAAGTACCTCTGTTTAATGGAGATTATCCTCTTTGTAGTCTCCTCGTGTTCTCTTGACAGATATTCATGTTATCACAGATTTGTGGATGAAGACGCTGCTGGAACAGTCACATTGCTGAAATTACATGCACACAACATCACTGGAGACATGACCTCATGGTCCTTTATGCAGCTGTAGTGTAGAATCAATCAATCAATCAATAAATCAGGGTTTTGTAGAGTGCACAACTCACCTGTGAGGGTCTCAAGGCGCTGGGGGTGGGTGTGAGCAGCTCGGTTGGGGTAATTCGAAGAGCCAGGTCTTGAGGTCCTTCCTGAACTGGTGAGGTGTCGGGCACCGTCAGAGGTGAAGGGGGAGTTCCTTCCAAGTCTTGGCTGCAAGGTAGGAGAAGGATCTTCCACCTGCTCTGGTCCTGTAGAAGCGTGGGACGGTGGCTAGGAAGAGGTTGGCTGAGCGGAGGTTTCTCTTGGGGGCATGGAAGGAGATTCGGTCATTGAGGTATTGGGGTCCGGTGTTGTAGAGGGCCTTGTAGGCATGTGTGAGCAGCTTGAAAGCTATTCTTCATTCGTCGGGGAGCCAGTGGAGGTCACGGAGGTGTTGGGTGATATGGTTGTGCCGTGAGATATCAAGGATCAGTCTGGCTGCGGCATTCTGGAAGGTTTGGAGTTTGCAGAAGAGTTTTTTGTTGATTCCGGCATAGAGGGCGTTGCCGTAGTCCAGTTTACTCGTGATGAGTGCGTGAGTAACGGTTTTCCTGGAGTCGGGCGGGGGGGATCCACTTGAACTTCTTGTGTAGTATGCAGGGGTGTTGAAGCATGGGCAGGAGACGGCGTTGATCTGGCGATTTATGGTGAGTGATGAGTCCAGAATGATGCTGAGGTTCCGTGCATGGTCTGTAGGGGTGGGTGGGTTTCTGAGGGCAGGGGGCCACCAGGTGTCATCACATGCAGAGGGGGTGGAGCCGAGGATGAGGAGTTCTGTTTTCTCCGAGTTGAGTTTCAGGTAGCTGTTCCTCATCCAGGTCAAAACGGCTTTCATCCCTTTTTGTAAATTGTGTCTGGTGATGTCGGGTTCCTTCGCAAGGGAGAGGATGAGCTGAGTGTCATCAGCGTAGGAGACGATATTGAGCCCATGGTTTCTGATGATGGTTGCGAGGGGGGCCATGTAGACATCGAAGAGTGTGGGGCTGAGGGAGGATCCTTGGGTTACTCTGCATCTGATCTCTGTCAGTTCTGAGAGGAAGGGCAGGAGTCTTATTCTCTCTGTTCTGCCAGAGAAGAATGATCATAGCCAGTCTAAGGCCTTTCCTTGGATGCCAGCATCATGGAGCCTGGTGGCTAGTGTGCAGTGAGGGACGGTGTCGAAGGCTGCTGATAGGTCCAGGAGGATGAGGGCTGCCGTATGGCCTTGGCCGAGGAAGGTGCGAATGTCATCAGTGGCGGCGAGGAGGGCAGTTTCGGTGCTGTGGTTGCTGCGGAATCTGGATTGAGAGGTATCTAGGATGTTGTTGGTGCCTATGAAGTGTGTTAGTTGGGTGTTGACGGTCTTTTCGATGACTTTGGCTGCAAATGGAAGCAGTGAGATGGGCCTGAAATTCTTGAGGTCCGTCAGGTCTGCTGAGGGTTTCTTTAGGAGGGGGTTGACTTTGGCGTGCTTCCAGTTGTCGGGAAATGTGGCTGTCTCGAGGGAGCAGTTGATAGTTCGACATAGCTCAGGTGCAATGGCAGTGGCGGCCCTGTGGAAGATGTGCGGCAGACAGAAGTCAGAGAATACTCCGAAGTGGATGCTCTTCATGGTCTTTAGGGTGTTTTCTGTAGTGAGATTGGTCCAAGTGAGAAGAGTCTGTTGGGTGGCGTTTTTGGGGGTGCCATGGTCTTGGTCATCGAAGTTGTCTTAGAACGTCTTTATCTTGAGGTGAAATAAAGAGCTGAGTCTGTTGCAGAGGTCTTGGGAGGGAGGAACGTCTGTTGTTTCGCTGTTGGGTTTGGCAAATTCCTGTATGATGGTGAAGAGTTCCTTGGAGTTGTGGGCATTGGAGAGGATTCTGTCTTGGATTAAATGTTTCTTTGTTGATTTGATGAGTTGGGGGTGTGCTGTGATGGCTGTTCTGTAGGCGGAGTGTGCTTCTGGGGTCTTGCTGTTTCTCAACGTCTTTTCCAGTCGTCCGCAGGAGCGCTTGGTTTCTTGGAGAACAGTGGTGAACCAGTTTGCTTTCTTGTTGTGTTGTCTTGTGGTCTTCTGGAGGGGGGGCGAGACTGTTGGCGCTGTTGGCGATCCATTGGTGGAGGTTACTTGCCGCTGTGATGGCATCTGTCGTAAGTGGGGGTGGGGTGCAGGTGATGGCGGAGGTAAGGTGTTCTTTAGAGACTTTGTTCAAGATTCTGCGTGCGAGGCGGCGTGTGTGCTTGTGTGCGGTGGGTTTCGTAAAATAGAAGTGGATGCAGTGGTGGGCAGTCCCGAGCAGTTCCGTGGTGTAGCTGACGCGAATGTTGAATATGCCCTAGGCATTTACCCAACGAGTTAGAACTTACAAATTAACCAGTAGAAAGTACTCCAGTTGGGTAGACATTGTCGGCAAAACTGTGAACTGCTACTTCCATTATGGCCCTGATGCTCATTTCACAAATATTAAACCTCAACGGGAAGCACTTACAAATATACACACAGCAGGTGCCCCAGTTGAAGCTCCACTTCTGTAATGCACAAGAAATCCTAACTTCTTGAGCTTCGCAAAGGCAAAGCAAGTGCGTTTTCTCTCGTATTCCACGTTGAAAAACAATATGAAATCCTTAATGGAGGGTAATTCATCGTTGATCTATTGGAGCACAATGTGTGATGAGTGGTTTCTTTCTTCTTGTCTTCTAGTGAGAGCAGTTCATGGTTCTCCCTTTTAAATATCCTTAGTATGCAAATGCCAAAAATCCATAGCACCACTCACAGACATACACAGGTACTCACATGTACTCACACACTCACTCACAGACCCACACAGGCATTCACAGACCCATTCACAGACCCACACAGGCACTCACATACGCACACAGGCCCCCACTGACCCACTCACAGACTCACACAGAGGCTCGCACATCCACCCACTCACACACCCACCCACAGACACTCTCACACACCCACTAAGACACTCAAACACCCACTCAAAGACCCATACAGCCACTCACACACCCAGTCACTGACTCATACAGCCACTCACACCCCCACTCAAATTCCCATACAGACACTCACACATCCAATCACAGACCCATACAGTCAATCACACACTCACTCACACACCCACCAAAACACTCACACACTCACTCACTGACCCTTGCAGCCACTCACACACCCACTCTCAAAGGTGACAATTTATATTTAGGATTTTTTTTTTAAAGGTAGAAATTCACTGAAAAAACAAAGGTTACAGGAATGTTTTAGTTGGGAAATAACATTTAAAAAAGTAGAAATTCACTGAAAAAACCAAAGGTTGCAGGAATGTGATAGTTAGGGAATAGAATTAAAAAACCTCACAAATTCACTGAAAAAAACAAAGGTTACTGGGACTATATAGTTAGGCTCCAATTTCACTTATACAAAACCAGTGAAATTCAGCAGTTATAGTTACCTAAGCTAAGTATAACTTACACCTTGCATCGCACTGCTTATGACCTCACATATTACATCACTCATAACCTGGTCAGTGACATCACTGATGACATTTCAAATGACATTACTGATGACATCATCCATAGAACCGCTCACACACACCCTCACACCCCCATCCAGCCCTTCATACACTCACTCACATACCCACACAGCCACTCACATACCCATTCACAGACCCATATAGCTACTTACACACCCGCTCACTCATCCATAGAGCCATTCACACCCACTTACTCACTCATACAGCTACTCACACAGCGCACTCACCCATACAGCTACTTCTACAACCACTCACTCACCTATTCAGCCACTCTCCAGCCACACACTCACCCATACAACCACTCACACACCCAAAAAAACAATTCCATACCCATTCACACATCCATACAACCACTCACAAACCCGCTCACTCACCCATACAGCCACTCACACACTCACTCTCCAATACAGCCACTCACACACCAAGTCACTTAACCAAACACCCACTCAAACACCCACTCACCCATACAGCCACTTACACACCCAGTCACTCACTCAAACAGCCACTCACACAGCCTCAGTCACCCTTCCAAGCACTCACACTCCTAGTTACAGACTCATAGAACCACACCCCCCCACCCACGCACACTCATGTACCACTCATACACCCACACAACTACTCACACAGCCACTCACTCATCCATACATACACTCAAACAGCCACTCACACATGGATACATACAGTCACATAGCCACTCACATTATATATTTTAGAAGTATTATCACTCATTAGTAGACACAGAGTTAAGTGATTTAACTTTGTAGTAGCTTAATATGTATCTTTAAGCCTCAGAAACATTTACAAAACACTAACACTCACCGGATGATGTCCTCCGTGATGTCATTTCAGATGGCTTCAGTGATGTTAACAGTGATTTCACTGACCATGTCACGAGTGATCTAATATGTAAGGTCATAAGCAGTGCAAGGCGGGGGCGCAAGTTATAGTTAGATCAGGTAACTAGAACTACTGAATGTCACTGGTTTTGTACAAGTCAAATCTGAACCTAAGTATAACGTCCCTGTAACCTTTGTTTTTTTCAGTAAATATATAATATATCAATTGTATTTATAGAGAACAAGTCTAGCTAATAGCAGATGAGCACTGTACAGCATCAAAGGCAAAGACGCAATCAATGTGTGATTGGAAGGGTGGCTGATTTCTAAATAGGAAAGTGGACAGTTACTGTATAATGATGTAGTAGACTTTTTAGATATTTCCTAAACTGGAGAACCGTTGGGGAAGACTTGATGGGCATCGGGATGTTGTTTCAGATCATGGCTCCGTAGATCTAGAAGGCCTGTTACCTTGTTTTTCTGCTCTTCTCTGTCTCCAGTTTGATGTGTCCTGGCTGTAGGTATGTCAAGAATCACTGCTTGGTGTTACAGATACAATTCTTTTCACTCTATTCAATTCTTTTGACAGAACACTTAGACACAGTACAACATTTAAAAAAGCTGAACAAAATACTTCAAATCTCAGGACTGATAACATTTAATTCCCACTTTTTTAAACATTTACATGCCTGCTTTGCCGAACAGTTTGCGTCAGAGTAAGAACATTTACTATAGGGGTCCTTGTTCTTTTAAGCTTTTGCTAGTTTTAGCTTGTGTGGCAATCCTAGTAAAAAATCTTAAATGGATTTTATCTCTCAACTCTTTGTGTGTCTCGCTCCACATTAACTTGTACTGCCTTTACTCAAACACCATTGGATGGGAGAGAATCCCACTCTCTTTTTTTCTCTGAGTGACATAGGTCCTAATACAATGGTCAAAGAAGGTCTAATTAGCCTATTCTCCCTACATTAATGGAGTACATTCATATATTAACACCAACATTGAGATGAGGCCGCAGAAGTGGCATTGAGTACTAACCCATAGATACATGTGCTGGTTGGCTCAACTGAAGACATTGAAACTGTTATCTGATTTTCATATGTTTTGTTATCCTGTCTCTACTTATAATTAACATAACCTAGAGTTAAAAAAAGATAATTACTTGATTGTATTTTCTTATCCAAAGTGCTTGCTCTTTCCACCTTAGAGGTTTCATGAGCATTCTTTAACATGCTGTTGGATATCTCAGTGTTGAGATGGGAATCTTAATCTGTGATCTTCTATTGTTTTAAGAATACTAAAGAGGAGCAGGGATGAATATGTGAAATCTTTATGTCCCCATGCAATTAATCTGAGTTTGAAACATTTTGTTTTTTTGTTTGGGGGAGTCATGTTATCACCGGACCAATTGAAGCTCTTTTTGAAAGTCACAGGAGCCGACGATGATTGCAGTCCTTTATAGGTGTTTTTTCCCAGTTGTTCTTTATTAGACTTTTTATAAATGATCATACAGTACAGCTTCTAGGCAGCCACTCAGGCTAACATAGCCTCAGGAAGTACTACTCAGTTGATACAATGACTTCAAGATACAATAAATGTTATCTTGGTATCCTGCCAAGTATGGGCTGATCGCGTGACATTAGGAAAAATCAAGTACAGTAATTACAGATATGTTAAACGTCCCTTCCCCTCCTGTGCCCACCTCCCACCATCCTTCAGCCATGACAGCCACTAGGAGATTACATACTCTTTGGTGTGATCAATAGGCATATACTATACATTCATATTAACTATAATTGGCTCCCAGGCCAGCGCCTCGAGACCTTCATGGGTAAAGTAGCCGCGCTCTACAAATCCTGATTGATTGATTGCGCATCAGTCGGGCTCAGACCCACCTCCAGCCTGTCGTGAAGTAGCATCCATCTCTACCCTGGCAAACCTATGCAAGTCCGTTTCCCACTTCGTAAGGTCTGGGCAGTCAACGATCTCCAATCCATGCCACTTTGTCGCTCAGCAGGAGCCAGGGCCAGGTTCACAAACCTGGTTTCTGCTGTCCTTGGGCCTAGGCATGAGACCCAACAGGCATATTTTGTGTGTCTTCGATCTGCGGTTACCATGTCCCTTGTAGGTGGTTAGTGTAATTTAAGATTATTTAGTGTTCTTCATGAGCATGGCAAAGTGAGGCTCCCTAGACAGCTTGCTAAACAAACCTTGTTCTTAAGGTACACTACAAGGTACATAAATCTGACCAATCACAAGCAGACTTGTAAATAAATGCGTGAGAGCTTTGGTTGACCTCAGAGATTTGTCCAATATTCAGTCGGTTCCACATCCCCGCATGTTGTGAAATGTGTCAGAGAGGTTTGGGAGAAGAGAGTCTAGTGGAGGGGAAACTGAATACGACAGAGCTCCATGTCTCTCTCAGGATGGAGCCACCAACACCATATTTTGAGAATATCCACATAAGATGAATTTATGTTAAATCAGTCAGTGCAAAACTTATTTACATACTTGGTGGCTATCTTTAAAATCTGGCCTGGTACCACCTTTGGATTAACATTGGGCATCGGTGAACTTAATTGTAATGATGGTAGGTACTTTGCTCTTTTTGACAAATGTTGTTTTGTTTCACTGAAAGCATGTTTTTCACGGTTTGCTTCTGAAAAAAATTAATAGTGCCCTGGTGAAGAATAGATTTTGATAAAACTGATGTGTGTATATATTTAATACCTACCTAAAAACATTACATGTTCCACACAGGCGTGAAGATGCATGCAAATTAGTTTCTGGTTGTAACCCTTTTTCACAGGTCAATATCTATAGTTCAAAGGGTAGTGCTGGCTAACTTTGCCTCCAAGAAGGTTTGAGGAAGGTCACTGCGTGTTGAGTGACTTGCAACCAACACGTAGGTTAGATGTGGTACCGACCTGAGACTAGTGTAGGGGGGTGGTAGAAGGGAGACGAGAAAGGGCTATGATAAGGTATGTAGACAGGTGGCAGGAAGGCTCACTGCATTCAAGGATCGGCAATGAGAAATGCCTTACACTGAATGTCACAAGGCTGACTCAGACTTCCAACATTACGAAGTCGATGTATTGAGTGCCATTAAATTGGACAGCACTTAGGGACTGTCAAAGAGTGCCGTGAAACGCTGAATGAACATCATTTATCATTATTAGGTGGGGGCAGCAAAATCGTAATTAAAAAGTACCAACATTTTTTTTTACCAAACTGCGTAGGTGCACTTATTGTTCTGCAGCACGGGCTGACAATACAATAAGCGTTTAGTGCTTGAGAATCTGTACTAACATAATATGATGTCATTATTTTACTGTACTGGCATAATAGATAATTACAAGCTACTTGCACAGCGTACTGCGGAATGCTGAGTGGGAGCTAAAGGTCAGCCATGTTCCAACAGTTGAAGCAATTACAGAGTAATTGACAACGAGCGTTTCCGGTTCATGATCAACTCTTGCAAACTCCGCCGGGTTACAGTCACAGCATGTTAAATAGCTGGCAGGGCTGATAGCCAGGAAGCCTCAGCGGGGACTGACTTGAATCATTTGAAATACGTGTCAGTGTATAAATGGGCAATATATTGATACTTAACGCTAGATAACATCTGATGTTCTCACCCTGAAATAGGTTCAGACTATCTCAGAGGTACGCTAATAGCTACTTGCAGTTAGAATTGTTAAGAAACATTGCTGTCCTCCATCTGTTCCATTAATATTTTCAGTTAATATATATGCTTTCTATCAGCCAGAGAGTGCACAGTTGTTCTGTGAGCATCTCGTGAAACATGCCACCGCATTAGAAGGTGTCAGAATTTCCTTCTGGTTCTCGAAGAGGCTGGCATCTTACATACTGTAGTCGGAGGTAAACCCCAGATGCGTCCAGTTATGTGTTTTGGAGCCTTGTATTGAACATTAGTCTGTCACAGTTGTTGAATGTCCGCTGAATATAAAATGTGTTCGGTGTGTTAGTATAATTGTAACAAAAGTTGTACTATTAAATTACAAGAAAACATCTGCTACTTTCTAATGGTATCAATAAAATATTTGTTCAGAGACACTTCAAACCTTAGTTGATTTCCTTACATTCTAAGGCCCCCAAAACGGTGTGGACTATGGGCCGCCTATGGTCCAGCACCCACTTGGCTGCTTGGCCAAACAACCAATCAGGGCTTTGCAGGAGGCCGACCGATTATCATGGCAGCCCATGCACCTCTGCCTTGCATCCCCTGCAGGCAGCCGCATACATTCATGGCTATAGCTGTCTCCATCAATGCCAGAAGACAGGTTCACCTCATCCGAATTTCAGCCTTGATCTCTCTCTCTTTTTTTTCAAATATTTCTTTATTAGTTTAAATAGATGGAGGGTGGGTGGAAAGGGAGAGGAGGGAAGGTGGTAGGTAGGATAAGAAGGCAACTCACGTCCTTGGTGGTAGCATCAAGAAAATCACATGAGTTGTCCCTTGCAGACGGCTGGGTTGCAGTCGGTGTAGTGTATGCACCCATCCGAGGGGAGTGAGCAAGTGAGTATCCAGTATCCCTTGGGCCCCGTGCAGCGAATTATGTATTATGGGTGGCCGCTCATCAGTTTTGGCTTCAATCTTCTCCAGGTAACTCTGCCAGTCCGGAGGCACAGACGTCATCAAGCGTCTGGCTCTGCCAGTGCGCAATGCCTGCTGCTCAGATAAAATGCTAAAGTGCATATCCAATAGCCACCAGCGAATGGGGAGGGAAGAAGCAGCCTTCCAACACATGGTTACCCTGCATTTGCCAGATCCAAGAATTTATTGAGGGGCTTACTTTTTGCGGAACAGGAGGTGATACCGAGTAAGCAGTGCAGCCCCTCCCTCTGCATCGGAGAGCCCGAAGCCTCCAAGAGAAACTCCACTATCCCCTCCCAGAAGGATTCTAGTAGTGGGCATGACCAGACCGTGTGCATAAAATCCGCAGCAGAAGTTTTACAGCGTGGGCCGGTGTCAACCAACCCCTGGTACATACATGCCAACTATTCTGGGTTGAGATAGGCATGGTGAAGGTAGTCAAATTGTGTGTATTTGAGTCTGACGTTAGTAGAAATAAGTTTCGGTACCACCACACATTGGGACCATTGTTTGTCTGTGAGTATAGTGGCAGGAGCATCGTTCCAATAGGCCCAAAGAGAGTGGAGGGGCTCCTCCCTCTCAGTGCGTAGGAAGCTATAAAGGCATGCGACGGCCCGACGACAACCTCCATGTGTCAATAGTGTCTGGAAGAACAATGATGTCTCCAGTTTGTGTGTTTTGTGCCAAACCCTATTCAGCTATTGTGTGAGAGTGGCGTGAATAAGGAAAGAACCTGGGGGTATGCCGTAGTCATCCACCAAGTTCTCAAATGTATTTAGAATTTTGTCTGTGAAGAGGTCGCCTCATATAGTAAGACTAGCCTCCGACCAGGACGTCTCATCCGGCCTCAACCACAGCTCGGCACAATTCGGTGGTGCTGAATGGGGTAGACCAGGCACGTATGGGGGTATGGGTGATTCTTAATCATATATTTAGTCCAGCACGCCTTAGCCACATGCATAAGTGCATTCCCTCCCCTGCTGGAGACCCCCATATCCGAGCCCAGTAGCTAATGCGACACCGAGTATGGAGTAGGTCCGTCAAACCAATGCCCCAGTTCAGATAGGTTTTGCCCCACCAGCCAGTGAGTGGGCCACTGCAGCTGGGCAGCAGCATAGCAATATTCGTAATTTAAAAAACGCCCAGTCCACCCTTGTCTAAGGGAGCATATAATTTGTTGAGCGTAACCCGCCTCCTGCCTCTGCCCCATATCAAGGTGGTCAGAAGAGAATGGAGGTCTGCGAATAATCTGTTCGGTAAAGGGACTGGGATAGCGGAGAAGAAGTACAGCAGCTGGGGTAATATTAGCATTTAAGAGATAGCAATCCATCATGAAGGTGAGAGATGCAGCGACAGCCAGAATGAAGGAAAGAACGAGCAACAGTTAAAGCGCGGCCGACATTGCCATCCAGCAAGTCTTTGTCAGAGTGATAAACTCGGACTTCCAAATATTTAAAGGGGAGCCTTGATCTCTCTTTGACTTTTCTGCACTATGTCAAAAAGTATGGGCACTCAACCTCAGTTGCCACCCTCTGTGCACAGACATAGGCTCTTATGGGTTAATGGTGAACACCACATATAACTACCTGTCTGTTCACAAGTATCATCTGAGTCTAGGTTGCTGCAATCCATTTTCTGAAAGGTATTATCCAGCTTTAGAATCAAAACAAATTCTTCCTTAGAGAGGGTCAACTGCACCCCAGCCTGTTCAAGAAGCTGTTACAATTCTACAAATGGCTGCATTCGGACTGTTGATAATTGTTTCTCAGATTTGCAAGATAGTGTATGTTGGAGATCAGTCAAAAGAGAAAATGTTGTACCAGTCGCCTTTGATGCTTTAAATAGCAACAAAAAGGAGACCCTACAATATTGATGAACATGAATCCACAGGAAAGCCTCGACTTTTGAAGGAAATAATTACTGAATTAAAATGCTCACTAGTTCTAGAGACACATTAATCAATCCTTGGTAAACAATTTACGTCTAGGGCATCGAATTTGATAGGAAAAAGTAGACCTAAAGGAGGTTATTTTTGTGGTCATTTTTGCATTTAGAAGAAAATGAACAATTTGGATTATGTGCTTAAATGAACAGTGCAAGGCGCCAAAGATGGTTTGTGAGAAAATGATAGCTGAGCTCAGGGCACAAGCTTTAGAACTTACTGAGAATTTTGAAAAGAAGTGATATAGCAAATGTTTCATACCTTAACATAAAACATCTAATCCCACCCATTAGGTTTTACTTCTTTTTAAAAATGTGTTGCCATCTCTTTGGAAATTAGCCTATTAGAGTTCCTCACATACACTAAATTCACAACTCTCATGTATTTGGAATTATAAGTCTCAAAAGAAAAAAGGCAGAGTTTTTCATTTGAAAAATGAAAATAACAAATAACATATAACATATATAAAGAAACCAGAGAGCAAGCAGAATGATTAACTACAGAGACAACAGATACTATGCAGACCCTGATGAAGAACGAACAATAATGAGCCAGAATTTAGCCATAATGTGAGCTACTTCGAGGCCGAAATGTTGGAGGCATAGAGGTAACCAATAGGAAAACTTGAGCAGATTGGAATAATAGCAGTATTCAAGGGACCCGTAGAGTGCAGAGAAAGAATGGGGTAACGAAGGCAAGAGAAGAGAGGAAAGTGTGGGGAACTTAAGAGCTCACAGCAGAGATATGAACAACTGGAGCGAGTAGAAGAAGACAAGCTAGTGCATTTGAAACAAGATGAGGGTTTAGAAGATACGGTGCAGAGGAATTAGGTAAACAGGGAATTGGAAATCATGATATTATACAGGACCAGGTCACTGGAATAGGCAGAGTCTGATCTCCTTCTTCAGCATCGCATTGCAAGAGAGGTAGTGGCGCGTAAAACCGATAGGAGTCTTTCCAGAGAGTAGCCATGCTCCTGAAAAATTATTGGGCCTACTCTTTTTTGAAAAGCCATCGGCTGAAGGTGAAGTTCAATGGCTGTTGACTTCCAGAGGTTTTCAACTTTTATGTCAGGTAAATGGTATTGCCCATGATACAATGCTGGTGATACAAAGTGTCTTAAATTGTGTTCTCTTCAATGGGCAGCCATTGGAGCATTGATAAAAGGGAGTGCTATTGTAAACTTTTATGCTTTTAGATACCTGCGTGCAACACTGGATTACGTCATACAAGATGAACTCTTGGTAAGCCAGTGAGGGCTGAATTACCATTGTTAAATTAAAACAGATCAAGGATGTGCACTGTGGTCTAGAAAACATATTCAGGTATTAACTGTCTGTTACTTCAGAGCAATCTAAATTTGTAAAGGACCTGATATACTGTTTGGCAGGCAGCCTGCCGCACATCAGGATGACACAGGGCATTCTGTCCTCCAACTTGACAGACTGCTGCCTGCCTTAGCGATTACCGTTAGCCCAGCAGTGATCTCTGTGCCCCATCACAGTGGTTCCTCTTGATCCAGCATAAGCGGTATACATATTTTTAGATTTAACTTTCAAATCACTACTTACTCATGTATTCTTCATACTGTACTGGCCCGTCTACAGCTAGACGGATTACAGTATTACCCTCACCACAGAGGCGAATAGTCCTCTGATGGATCTTTCTCTGCCGATAGGAGGGATCTGGGCCTAAATCCATTGTTTTTTTGCTCCCCATGCCAATCTAGTTTAAACCCAGCCATATGCAAGTCAGTCTTGACCCTGTTCCCCATGGGAACAGTCCAGCCCAAACTGCAAGGCCAGGTCCTTCCTGGACTGGAAACAAGCATCCTGGGACCGGTTTTGGGGTTTCACCCCTCATCAGCCAGGCTAGCTTGACTCCAGTTCAGTCCATCATCTCTTTGTGTTTGCTGTGTTTGCCTTAAGTTGGCAATCTCCTAAAGAGGTTATGTCTAACTAAAATGATACACACTAAAAGTTGTGCTACTGCAACACAGAATAAAAGAAGCAGAACTTGATATTCTGAAAAGATTTGCTGATTCTCCCTACAACGCAATTTGATCAAAAGAGTAATTTAGCTCAGTTTCAAATAAAGAACATCAGGACACAATGATAGACTCAGGCAATTTAGATAGTTAATTATTGTATTAATGTTCCAAAACCGATACAGATAAGCAATTTCTTAAGCATCTCAGTCAAGAATATTAAAACATGTAGTGCAAAGCTACACATTTCATCAGAGGTTGAAATCCAAGAGGATGGTTTAACACAAACATCAGATACAAGGTTACATATTCCTACCACCATTGAAGGCAGAAGCGGGAAACATGAGAGGAAGTATTTAAGTTTCTTGAGCCCATATGTAATATTTTTGACATCTTCAGAGAATAGAAGGATATTTTTGGTCACTCTTGAGGGGAAATTATTGTCCCAAGAGAATGAACATGTTTAACCACAAATCGATGATATTTGAGATGTATTTTGGCTTAACAATTCTATGAGAACCTATATTACTAAGGCATAGACAAAGCCACCAGGTAATGGCATGTGCTTATGCTAGCTAATATCTGTGATCTTAGTGACTGCTACTGAAGATTTCTCTCCTGGCTTTTCCAAATTCTGTGGCAACCATTGCAGACCTCAGGATGATGTGACAGGTGTTAAAAGCACACAATCCAAAAGGAGATGTAGCGGAATTGAGTGATATGTCGAATCACACAAAAGGGATGAGCGCCTACAGGGACTGTAAGCAATTCAGCTCTCATTCCCGTTGGTTTATTATGCTTCAGTTCTATTTTATGAACATTTGTTTGCATCTGCTTGTTTCAAACCTGTAGTAGTTGTAGTCTACTTATTGCAATTTGTTAGAGAGATATCTTTGACAAGCTTTATTGTATGTTAAACCCAAAGAAGAAACGTCTGGAATCTCCAACCACCATTAAACATTAAAGAAAAGCAGTGTAAAAAAATCAAATAAATATAATTTAATCAAATGAAATTACACTTTAATTACTTTTAACTGGATCAAAATTGACCTTTAATTTTAAGTGCATTTGTGTTGCAGTTCCCCTGCCAATAATAAAGTAAAGATTAGTGCGCACTTTAAAGATGCCTAGACTAAATGATACATTTGTCACAAGAGGTACAATAGACTTTCATCGAAAGCTAAACAGGAAACAGTTTGCATCTTCATGCACAGGACAAACCTGAAGACAGATCTTCAATGAATGATGCGGAAGAGACGAGCATTGGTTGGTAACGTTAAATGCTGTTTTAGGTCTTGGATAAATTACAAACTAACTTTGATTTCAATTCCCGTCTCACTTTATTCATTATATTAATATGTAATATAAAGTTGAACCTTAGTAAGAGACGTTCAACCTGCTCACAAACCCTTCTTGATTAGGAAGCTCCTTTACATGCTTGATTTTTCTGTCTCTGTAAATATGTAACACACCTGCCTTTTATGCTTGGTCACCCCAAAACTGCTAAACAGTAGATGGGCCGTGCTTCCTATCTAAAATATCTACTGTACATTGGAATTCCATATTGGGCCTATTTAATGTCCCTATAAGCCTATTGCAAATGGTGCTAAAAGTGCACCTACGGCATAGAAAGTTGAATGTCACATATGGGCTGCAGTCATCCACATATATTCAAGGGGCACCGCTGAGCTTTCTCTGGGCTGCAGTTTAGATGCACTGCAGTGACACATGCCATGTAAAAATAGCCAAGAAAGGAAGCCAATTTTTACATATTCATAAATCACCCCTGATGCCTGTCTTTTGAATTCAAAAGGCAGTATGCTAATGTATAAAAATATGGTACACTACATATTGAGCTTAGTATGCCCTCACAGTGAAATAAAACTCAAAAGCTATTCAGTATATAGGCCTTGATACATTTTTCCTTGAGTAAATTAAAGTGGGATTCAAATCTTAAATCCTCAATTTAGGAGAAAGTCTACAAACCTGTTTCAAAGGTATTTCCTGCTTAGTTTTTAAAATGTTATTCTAATGTGAAACCTTTAACCCCTTCTATGCGACGGACGGCCGGGAGCCGTCTGACGCTACAGTGCTCATGTGCGTAGGACGGCTCCCGGCCGTCCGCTCAGATGGCACAGGAAATCCCTCTGGTGTGGGCACCAGAGGGATTTCCTTTCCCCTCAAACAGCTGCTCAGTTTTTTTCACTGAAATGACGATCAGCGCGCACGTCGCGCTGACGTAATTTCAGTGAAACTGAAACTGAAATGAGCCAATCGGCTCATTTCAGTTTCACTGCCTTGGTGCTCAGGGGGCTATCTCAGCCCAATGAGCACCGAGGCAGATGTGAAAGGTATCATTGGAAGGGGGGGGGAATCTTCCCTTTCTAATGGTACCCCTCCCTAGTCGATCCCTGTTTGGGGATTGCCTCAGGAGGGCGATCCCCAAGCAGGGATCCACCACTAGGCACCGTGGGGGAAGCGGCTCCTTGGGCAAGGTTCTTTGCTCCCCCCAAATAAATGTGGGCAAATTCATGGGGGGCAGAAAGCACACTATATACCAGGGATTATTATTTTTATAGTATTTATGGGTGGGGCTGCCCTAAATGGGCATGCCAATGCCCCACCCCCACCAAACAACATCCAGAGACTTTCTGTCCCCCAGGGTGCAAATGAGGGTTAGAAAGCCCACTAGACACCAGGGATTTTTGATTTTTTTAATAAAAGAGGGGTGGGGGCTGCCCACAAAGGGCAAGACCATGCCCCCACCCAAATATATTCGGAAACAGTCTTTCTGCCCCCCCGGGGGGGCTGATGGGGGGCAGTAGCCCCCTATCTGACCCCCGGGGAGGCAGAAAGCACTCTAGATACCAGGGATTTTTTTAATAGTATTTAGGGGTGGGGGCTGCTCTAAATGGGCATGCCATATACATTTTGGGCAGCCCCCACCCCTACTAATTGGGCAGTCTTTCTGCCCCCTTTGAAAGCAGATCGGGGAATAGCCCACGATCTGTCCCCCCGGGGGGGGCAGAATGCCCACTAGGCAGCCAGGGACAATTTTGTTTGTAGTTGAGGGGTGGGGGCAGCCCAGAATGAGCATGCCAATGCCCCCACCCCCTACAAAATGTGCCACAGGCTTTCTGCCCCCCCCCCTAGGAGGCAGGTAGGGGCAACAGCCCCTTATCTGCCACCCCGTGGGGCAGAAAGCCCACTAGACACCAAGGATTATGGGTTTTTTATACAAAGGGGTGGGGGACTGCCCAAAATGGACATGCCAGTGCCCCCAAACACAAACTGGACAGTCTTTCTGCCATCCTTGGGGGCCAGATGGGGGTAATTACCCCCGATCTGCCACATAGCGGGGCAGAAAGCCCACTAGACACCAGGGATATGTTTATATGCATGTCAGAGAGCGGCCCCATAGACCAGGTTCGCTCACCTTTTTTTCTAGGGACACATTTTGGCTGTTTCTGCCCCCCTCGAGGGTAGATCACCAATATTTTTAGGCTCATCTGACCGCCAAGGGGGGCTGAAAACCACTAGGTACCAGGGAAGGTTTCTGTGTGTGTGTGTGAACTGTAGTTCTGCTGACGGTCATCGTGTACTGGCGTTTGGCTGGCTGTGTGTGTACTGGAATTTTGCTGGCGGTGTGTGTGGACTTGCACTTGGCTGGTGGAGTGTGTGTGGACTAGTGCTTGGTGGCGGTGTGTGTAGACTTGCGCTTGTTTGGCAGTGTGCATGGACTGTCGCTTGCTTGGCGCTGTGCGTGGACTGGCGCTTTTCTGGCGGTGTGCGTGGACTGGTGCTTGGCTGACGGTGTGCATGGATGTTACTTGGCAGGCGTGTGTATGTAGATGGTGCTTGGCTGGTGGTGTGCGCAGCGGCGGCACCTCCACTATGGCAGAGGAGCGCCCCCCCACAAAAAACAGCAGGAAAGGAAAAATAAAACCATGATAAACACTCGTTTTATTTTTCCTTTCTTGCCCGGTCTTGGGGGCAGGGCCACGGGGGGTGACTGAGGGGAGTGGTAGGTGCACTTCCTTCACTGTGTATGACTTTTTGGCCAGCCGTCTCAGGCCGGCAAAATCATCATGCGCAGTGAAAGCTCTCTTCAGCCCAGCAACGCAGCTGAGAGCAGGCACAGACTGACAATCTGTCCCTGAGAGCCAATTGAGGGCGCTCAGGCCAACCCTGAAGCTGATCTCATGTGTGAGAGCAGCTTCAGGATTGGCCGCAAGGCGTTCTGGGAGCCTGGGCCACCTGGAGAAGAAGAGAAAAGCACGACGCGGCCGGCTGCAGGTAAGATTTTTATTTTTCCCACCTTTGACATCTATGCCCGCCCCACCACCCCTGCCAACCCCGCCCACCCCGCCGCTCGTCCAACACACTGGCTGTGCCAGGGTGTACGTGGACTGGTAGTGTGGCTTGTGTGGATCCCCTAATGTTTTTTTTACTGAGAATCCCCTGCAAACCCCAAATATAGCTAAAATGTCATACTTTCCTGACATTTCTGTGTGGGACAGTTGTAGGATCACCGCACCAGTACACATTTCCTAACACCCAGCGTTCTCCTCTGCCTATCGATCAAAATGTACCTCACTTCTGTGTGAGCACAAAGCAAAGTCAGCCTAAAAACGTATGCCAAAACTGCCCTTTTGGACCCCCTTTGGTTACCCCTCATCCTCTACAGGTTTTTGGCCCTTCCCTGCCGCTGGCACTTGGCCCACCCACACAAGTAAGGTATAATGTTTATGAGGAGACCAAGGGGAACGTTGGGTGGTAGGAAATTTGTGCTGTTGCTGTGATCCCACAACTTTCTCACGCAAAAATGTGAGGAAAGTGCGACTTTTTAGCTAAATTTGAGGTTTGCAGGGAATTCTGGGTAGGAAAATGAGGGGTGATCCATGCAAGCTAGACTTCCCTGGACTCCTTCCGGAGTCTAGTTTTCAGAAATGTCTGGGTTTGGTAGGTTTCCCTATATAGCTGCCAAGCCCGGGTCCAAAAACACAGGTGCCCCGCTATCTAGCATAATACGACATGGTTTTGCAAAGGGGTCACCTGGGTTTTTTGTCCCGGGCTCAGCAGCCATCTTGGGAAACCTACCAAACCCAGACAGTTCTGAAAACTAGACACCCGGGGAAGTCCAGTGAGGTGTGTCTTGCAAACATTTTCCTACCCAGAATCCACAGCAAACCTCAAATGTAGCTAAAATTACAAAATCACATTTTCCTCACTTTTCTGTGTGGAAAGGTTGTGGGATTACCGGGCCGCCACAAATTTCCTACCACCCAGCATTCCCCCAGGTCTCCCTATAAAAGTGGTACCTTACTTGTGTGGGTAGCCCTAGTGCCCGCGAGAGGAAATTGCCCAAAACATGCTGTGGAGACTTCAGAATTATCGATCACAAAACTACCTAGTTTTGCGAGGGAGTCATCTGCGTTTTTGGTCCCAGGCCGGGCAGCCATTGAGGGGAAACCTACAAAACCCAGACATTTCTGAGAACTAGATGCCCAGAGTAGTCAAGGAAGATGTCGTTTGTGTGGATCCCCAAATGTTTTCCTACCCAGAATCCCCTGCAAACCTCAAATTTTGCTAAAGAAATCTCATTTTTCTCACATTTCTGTGTGGGATCACCACACCTGCAAACATTTTCTACCACCCAGCATTCCCCTCAGTCTCCTGACTAAAATGATACCTCTCTTGTGTGGTACCATTTTTTATGGGGAGACTTGGGGGAATGCTGGGTTGGTGAAAGTTTGTGGCTCCCCACAGATTCCAGAACTTTCCATCACAGAAATGTGAGGAAAATGTGTTTTATTTTTACAAAGTTTGGGGTTTGCAAGGGATTCTGGGTAACAGAACCTGGTGCAAGAAACACAAGTCACCCCATCCTAGATTCCTCTGGGTGTCTAGTTTTCAAAAATGTACAGGTTTAGTAGGTTTCTTTAGGTGCTGACTTAGCTAGGGTCCAAAATCCACAGCTAAGCACATTGCGAAAAAGGATCTGTTTTGACTGGAAAAATGTGATGTGCCCCTGTTGCTTTTAGGGCTGTTTCCTGTTGCGCGCACTAGGCCTAACCACACAAGTGAGGTACCATTTTTATTGGGAGACTTGAGGAAATGCTGGATAGGTGGAAGTTTGTGGCACCCCGCAGATTCCAGAACTTTCCATCACAGAAAATTGAGGGAAATTTGTTTTTTCTTTTTTTTTTTTTTACAAAGTTTGAGGTTTGCAAGGAATTCTGAGTAACAGAACCTGGTGATAGTCACACAAGTCACCCGATCCTGGATTCCCCAGGATGTCTAATTTTCAAAAATGTACAGGTTTGCTAGGTTTCCCCAGGTGCCGGCGGAGCTAGGGTCATAAATCCACAGCTAGGCACATTGTGAAAAAAGGGTCAGTTTTGAGTGAAAAAATGTGATGTGCCCATGTTGCATGTAGGGCCATATTCTGTTGCGGGCACTAGACCTACTCACACAAGTGAAGTACCATTTTTATCGGGAGACTTTGGAGAATGCTGGGTGTGTGGAAGTTTGTGGCTCCCGCAGATTCCAAAACTTTCCATCACAGAATGTGAGGAAACTGTGTTTTTACAGAATTTGAGGTTTGCAAGGCATTCTGGGTAACAGAACCTGGTGAGAGCCACACAGTCACCACATCCTGGATTTCCCAGGATGTCTAGTTTTAAAAAATGAACAGGTTTGCTAGGTTTCCCTAGGTACCCACTGAGGTCAAGTCCAAAATCAACAGCTCGGCACATTGCAAAAAAAGAGTCAGTTTTCACTGGAAAAATAGGATATGTCCATGTTGCTTTTAGGGCCATTTCCTGTTGCAGGCACTAGGCCTACCCACACAAGTGAGGTACCATTTTCTTCGGGAGACTTAGGGGAACACAGAATTGTAGAACAAGTGATATTGCCAGTTGACTTTCTATGCATTTCTGCCTTCCAAATGTAAGACGATGTGTAAAAAAGAAGTCACTTTGAAAAATGTCCTCTAATTCACATGCTAGTACGGGTACCCACAATTTTGGAGATAGCTATTTTTCACTCTTTATATTTTACCAAATGAACTGCTATATACCCGGTATACAATGAAAACCCATTGCAAGGCACAACTCAGTTATTGGCTCTGGGTACCTCGGGTTCTTGGTGAACCTACAAGTCCTATATATCACCACAACTAGAAGGGTCCAGCGGACGTAACAGTACATTGCTTTCAAAAATCTGCCATCATTAGAAGAAGTTACAGGTGAAAATGTTGCACAAATGACTGTTATTTTCAACTCAATTTCAATATTTTTTTATTTCAACTGTTAGTTTCTATAGGAAAATGTGAAGGATCTACACAAACGACCATTTGCTACATTCCGATTTTGTCTACTTTCCAAAAATGTTTAGCTTTCCGGGATCCATTATTGCTTTCATACCCATTTCTACCACTAACTGGAAGGAGGTTGAAAGCACAAAAATAGTAAACATAGGCTATTTCCCAGTAAAATGTCAAAACTGTTGAGAAAAGGTTGGTTTTCTGACAAAAGTCTGCCTGTCCCTGAAAGCTGGGAAGATAGCGATTTCAGCACCACAAAACCTTTGTTGATATCATTTGCAGGGAAAAAACCAGACACTTTCTTCTGCAGCTCTTTTTTCCATTTTTCCACCCAAAAAATTGAAAAAATGGAAAATGTACTCTATTTTTGCTAATTTCTGGGTCCCCTCCAGGGAAATCCACAAACCCTGTGTACCTTTAGAATAATCAGGGTGTTGGAAGAAAAGGACACAAATTTGACATGGATATTTTATGTGGACAAAAAGTTACAGCGGCCTAAGCGCAAACTACCCTAAATAGCCAAAAAAGGCTTAGCACGGGGGAGGCCTAGCAGCAAAAGTGTTAACTGTATGTGCCAGACATAGACCTGGTCAGTACAATCTATTACAGATAATGCACTGCCCCCTAGGGCAGCAGCAAACGCACGACATCCCTAGGGGCTGGGTTTTAGTGACACTTGGACTAGCTTTTTGAAGTAACCGGTAAATGTTTCTCTTTGCAGGTATAGGCGAACCTCCCTTTCAAAGGGGGACAGAGATCCACTGAAAGGAGGTTGCAGTGAGTGACTGCATCTGCTTGCAGGGGATATCTTGGGAGATCTGTGGAACTTCCTTACCTCCTTTCTAGGGTCATCCTCAGGGTGGGCACACCGTGCCGCCCCAGGTGTTCTTGCCATATTGCCTTCCATACAGAGGCAATGAAATCTACAAGGCCTGTGTCCATCCCAAAGAGTGTGTGGTTGAATTATGTTTCTGTGCTCTATGCATTTAACAAGAGTGATCAGAATTTTGTGGGTTTCTCTTATGTGTATGAACTTGCTACTACAACTCTCTTTCCAGCACTCACGATTAATCAGATAGTCAAATATATTGCTTCTACAATAATTCAAGCACACGCTATAAGGTCTATTTAAATGAAACACAAAAATACCTAGTGAAATGAAATTCATAATGATGACCGTTAGGTGATGATCTGAAATCAGTGATTGTGTTCCTTCCCATGAAATACTCTGCTTCAAGCCAGACCTTAGAATCCACTGGGGGGGGAGGTGGGGCGGTGTAACAGGGCACAATGCACTATTGATGTGATTGAACATATCCACAAATGAGATGGTCCAGTTTTAGTGTATGCGTTCCTCCCTCTTCCCGACCTTTGCATCTCTCAAAATAGAAGGCCAGGTTTCCTTGAACGTTGTCCTTAAAAAATCAAATACATTCAAAAATACACTGTGCTGGACCGTGGCACACAATTAACTGTGTGTGCCAGACACAGACCTGGTCAGTACACCATATTACAGATAGGGCACTGTGACATTCCAAAATACACTAGGCTCTCTAGCATTGTTTGACAGTATATTCTTAGAAGAGTCTCACTGAAAAAAAAAAAAAACTATTTTCATAAATATTATTTAAAATGTTTTATAAACATTATATAGGTTATTTTATTTGTTAAACGTCCATGCATTTTAAAACTAATTCATTTTTATATTTTGGTTTCGATACTTAGGGATCACATTTTTTCTAGGATAGAAAGCTAATCCGAAGGCCTGATTAACCAGTACCTTGCAACAAGCTTGTTCAGTGTCACATCTTATTACATATGTAGCTTTACAAAATCATGAGCACCTGGAATACTATGTCTTAATCACAAGATTACTCTCTTTCAGGGAACATATGACATTACAACACATGTCTTTTCCACAGGACTTTTACCACACATATGCCTTTACCACGCAGATGCCTTTACCACACATGCCTTTACCACACATGCCTTTACCACACATGCCTTTACCACTCATGGTAAATATATGTAAGTAAGTAAAACATCCCACCCATGAATTTATAGTTAAGAACCAGTTACCATAGTGTTGCAAAGTCATCCTGTGCCCTGGGCACCCCCCAACTTTTTGCTGAATAGTACTGATGGTAACTGACTCTGACTGACCCTGGACTCTGCCTAACCAGGCCCAGGGCCAGTGCTATGCTGAAAGAGACACATTTAGAATACAGTGAAAACACCTACATACACTAGGGTACGCTAAGGGTTGGGGTACCCCTGTGGTTGGCATGACCTACCCTATCAGACCCTATTAAATATTAGGGCAGGGGGATTAAAACTACCTAGAAGTCCCTAGCCCACAATAGGGTATGGCAGTTTTGAGGCCAGCAGCTTTTCTGCAATTGCATGTGTGCACTGCTGAGGCCTGGGGTCAGTTTAAAATTAGCCCTGGGTGGCAGGACTGCTTTTAAAAAGTAAATTGTGCTCAAACTCGACTTTGGGGTTTGGGGCACTTAAAAATGGATAACCTACAATGTTTTGGCATATTAGGAACCCCAGGGTCCCCCTAGGTGTCCCAGGGGTGGGGGTCAGGTATTTATAAGGTAGACCCTTATAAAATGAGTTTTATATGCCCTGGGTTAAGTGAAATTTCACATTTCACTCCTCACATTGTGATAAAGTGCTGCCCAAATTCGACTTTGATGCTAGGAGCCCTGTGGAGGGAGGATCTGCAATATTTCTACAGATTCAGAACCCCTAAAGTCTCCCCTAGTTGTCCCATGGGGTGGGGATCCTGTAGATATAAGCAAAGTACTTATAAAATATGTTTTTGTAAGTCCTGGTGCTGGAAAAATGGCCCAAGTCATTTTTCCCATTGCAAATCCCCTGCTACATAGGTTAACATGGTAGGAAGTTATTAACTAATAACTCTTGATAGGAGAGGGCTAGAAGTACCATTCAAAGACTTCCCCGAATGGTATTAATAAATTCAAGAATATGATATGGTTGAATTTCTCCTGAAGTGTACATACAAGAAGTTATAAGACTTTCTTGTTTGTAGGTCCAGATTCAGACTTCAAGTGGTCTGTCCTGATTGGTCAGAGTTAAGTGGATTAGCCAGGCTGCCTTGAAGAGGTGGTAAAGAGCCCCTGAGGTTAACCAGCTCTGCTGGGAGGGCAGTGTGCTGCTACACAGGAATGCCAGAGCAGGTGGAGGAGTCGTAAACCATGGTCTTCAAAGAGAAGAGGAGGCCTTAGTGTCATTTACAACTCTAAACTTTTCACCTCAGCCAGAGCTAGGCTAATGGAAGGAATGCACAGATGCAAGGGGGAGAGTTTATGAAAATTAGCCCTCCTAGGGGTGTGTTTAGCCAGCTCTTACCTCCCTGCTGGAAAATCAGCCATTATGAATTTGGAGGATTTGGTGCACTCTGGGACAAAATAATGCCACACTCTACAGGATGTGGTCATATTCTTGGGTACTTGCCCTGCTCCCATTGGTCAGCAGTGACCTCCTGCTTGACCCAGAGAACTTGGAATAAGTATCTGAGAGGGGCAGAGTCTCTCAGATCTGCTGCTTGAAACTTAAGGAAGCAAGACGTTGCCATGCTGAGAAGTTGGGGGTGCAAAATTCTAAGGCCTGCCCTCTGAAGACTGCACCAGCTGAAACTACAGCCCTGTGGATTACCTTGCTGTAAAAGAACTAAAGAGTGGACTCCTTGCAAGCAACAGGTTAACAGAGCTCACCTGGACCATCACCACCAAGGATCCTCAACTGGAAGAACTACCAGTGGATTTGTAAGGGTTTTGTCCAAGTGGATTGTGGGAACTGAAGTCCTCAACTTTCAAGGACCATCTTGGAGCTTCCAGACCCTTGGAGTGAGTTTGAGACACTTTGGGAACCCTTGAGGAACTTCAGGAAGAAGTTCAAGGAGTTTGGAGAACTTTGAAAAAAAGCTCCATAGAGGGACCGACTCAACCTGGCCAGCCAAGCCGCCTGCCTTCAACCGCGAGCCGGCCAAGCCATCCAGGTTCACCCGCTAAAAGCTCCGTAGGTCCAACTTCCAGAGTTTGACCGGGAGTAGAAGAAATCCGAGGCCGGCGAACCCTCACCGAATCCGGCCTGGTGAAGAGCATCGAGGGACCCCACGAGAAAAAGCTCCGTAAAAGTTTCTAAGTTCGAACGAAGAAAAGGTGACCGGGAGCAACCGCGAAAGCCAAGCCGCCTGCCTTCAACCGCGTGTCGGCCTGGATCCTGGGTTTGCTCCGCTGGAACGCCCCGGAGGTCGGACTTCCATAAGTTTGACCGGGAGCTCATCGCAAGGCAATCCGGCGAACCCTCACTGAATCCGGACTGGCTGAGAGCTTCGAGGGACCCCGGGAAGAAAAGCTCCAGAAAAGTTTCTAAGTCCGAAGGTAAAAACTGTGACCGGGACCTACCGCGAGTGGTAGCCGCTCAGGGCTCCATCGCGGTCGGCCTGAAACTTTGACTTTGAGCCGGTCTATCGCGACCAGATATCCCAATAAGGCGAAAATATGTTTCTAAGTGCTATATAATGCTAAATGTTTGAAAATTCATATCTCCGGTTCCCTACATTGGATTTTTGTCGTTTTAGTGTCATTTTAAAGATAAAAATATTTCCTATTTTTATAAATTGGTGTTGAATTTTTATTATGTGTTGTGTTTTAATTATCTACTGAATTGGTGTTTTTAAATGCTTTACATACCTGTCTTTGAAGTTAAGCCTGTCTGCTCGCAGCCACGTTGCCAAGGGTTGAGCATAGGAATAATTTTCTAAGACCTATTCTGAGCCCTATACTGTGTTAGTGGCCTTATTGCCAGTGGCAGACCTACATTTGCTCCTACCAATAATCCACTTTTCAACACATAGGAAATAGATTTTTTGTTTTACTGATAACTTTGGTGCCGATTGGCGAATCTTAACATAACTTTCCAAAAAAGGTTTCAGCGAGATATGTAAAGAAGGGCAGGGAAAAAGGTGAATGTCCCAAAATGCAATTTCACCATGTGGTTTCAAAAGGAATTTTTGAACAGTGCTACAGCCAAACAGCTGTACAGAATTGCACCAAAAAGCTAATCTTTACCCAGATAGCATGCTTTTTGTGATTTGATATAAATCTGTTTGGATGTTTTTGAGAAACTAAGGTTCATTATAGATATCAGGACCATTGGGCTGAAATTCAAAAATACAAGCCTTAAAATTGTCTGAGGGGCTTTTTCAGAGTGAGCGCTCTGATTGGCTGGCCTCAACATGAAAAGAAATGTTGCAGCAACCATTTCAGATCCCTTGCCCTGAAAAGGTATGGATGACCAGACCCCCTAACCCTTGCAAGCCCCTGTGTGCCCAAATAAAAATAAAAGAAATGGGAGGTGGCTGTGATCCTACAGAGATTTAGAGGGACTCCCGAGGAACTTCAGAGTGAGTCCTCAAAACTCCTGTGGGAGTTCCATGAACTCCTGAGGGACTGGGAAACTGAATTGCAAAAAAGATAAAAGTAGGTTGGCTGCCTAGGAGGCCCTGCGCCCACTTCCATGCCGTGCATTGCCAAAGGCCATACATGGTGGATTGGGTAATGAAATAAAAACCTACTTTATGTTAAAGAAACCTTGAAATTCACTGAAAAAACAAGGTTAAAGTGATGTTATAGTTAGCTATTGTAATAATTAGGGGTCGGTGGTAAACTCTGCTCTGCCGGCGGAGTTCGTGGAGTTTTGCCGCTCTGCTTGGAGCATGGAGTTCAGCAAAAACTACGCCAACCGCCACATGGCAGAGTTTCATAGTGCCAACCCCTATATATACCACAAAGGTACGTACAGTAAATATGGCCTATCTCATAATGGACAAGTCTTTGATGCGGTTCTGCTGCCACCAGGGCCAGCTTTAGGGCAGTGCAACTGGTGCGGCCATACTGCGCGCTGACCTGTGAAGGGGCACTGACCTCAGTGAGGGATGCTGTATTTAGCAATAACTTATGATTGGAGCGATAAGGGGCACCTTTGCCCGGTGGTAGTGAGAGAATCCGAGGAGGCGTTCATGAGTGTGGGGGCACCAAAAATGATTGTCTCACTGAGCGCCGCCAGCACTAAAGCCAGCCCTGGCTGCCACCTGGGGTTTACTTTCACCCTTTCACCCTTGCCACTTTACAAGTTGTGATCATCCATCGATCTGCCAGGCAACACAGCGACCAATCACAGCCCGGGCCTCTGCAGCTCTTGGATACTCTGAAGACTTTTGTGGGTGGCTGAGGTCACCCCACGTTTGTGGGACCTTGCTTTTCAAGGGACCTCCGGGGTCGGCATTTTTTGAACTAGCCCATGCAGTATCACAAAATAGCAACCCCAGCTGCTGGATGACCAGGGGCCCAGCTCTAGCACCAGAGAGAGTGTGGTGTTGTGTTGAGCAGTTCAGTTACCCCCAACCAGTGGTGGTCTGTATATAGTGTTTCTCCGGCAAGTTTCTGGTTTGAATCTCATGTGAATGGGTTCAACTTGATAGAGTATGCACCAATGCCGCTAAGTCTTCGTGGCGCTGCATACCAACAAGGCACAAGCAGGAATCTCACAGCACCGCACATGAGCCGATGGACCTCTTTTACATACAAATTAATGGCGTAGGTGGGTCTGAAACCTTTTGAGTGGAGGCAAAAGGAGGGACAGGCTTGATTTCATGTTGGTAGCCTCCCTCGAGTTCAGAGAATGAAGCGGGCAAGTGTTTGAGTCCAGAATAAGCAGGGCATGATTTTAGGGCTCAAACAACATGCTAACGTTACTCCTTGTCTTCACAAGGCAGTGTGTTTACAGTCCTGTCTTTCATCTGATGGCCTAGTGCACTATGGTTGATGTAGTCTTGGATGGCGACGTAGAACTAATTGGCCTAGCACACCTGATAACAATTATGTTGTTAGTCCAGGCCTAGAAAAAATACAGAGGTAGGTTGTCATCTTAGAAAATCTCCCAGTGGCCACACCTCACAGTGACCAATTGCGAACGGATGCAGCCTTCCACCAAAGTATGTTGAGGGCCCTGGAGTTTTCGCACCACCCTTCAAAGTCTCTCAGTTTTAATGACAGTAGAGTGTGGCTTGCTGATGGTGTTGGGGGATAGAGGAGGGACTATTTTTGCCTCCTCTCCCCCGCACCACATTGTACGTTGTTAACTTTGGAGGATGCAAGTTGATGGATGACCTGCCCTGAGGAAGCCTTTGTTAAGGTGAAACGTGTTGGCTGCTCTTTCGCTTCTTGAAAAATTAAAACGGATCGGAGGAAGGAATTGTTTCATTAGTGTAGTTGTAGTTCTACTCTTGGTGCACAAAATCAGCAGTGGTTTAATAAACCATAATCCCTGGCAAAGATGTCATTCCACAAATTATAATTGTAATTAATGTGAATTTAGGATTTCAGCCTATTATAGGCCTAGAAAACAAGGCTGTGATTCTGATCTCCTTTTTAAATATCAATTAATCTTTATTCTCTAAACACAGAAATCCTTTTGGATAACCAAAGGTAACTGAATTCTGTTTTACTATATTGTGGTTGCATTTCTATAACACTTCATTACCGGGAGGAGAAGTTGAAGCGCTTTTCCCTGTGGATAGCATGCTTCTGCATAGACTTTGTTTGTGGTCCAATTGACTGGATCCCTTTTTTTCAATATTTTTTAAGTGTTAAAGGTCCAGGCAGTGAAACAGTTTCAGGACCATGAAGTAAATGCCCGGCGTCCAGCTATACAACAACATATGCCCTATGTAATTGTTACTTACTATGCACAGGATCTTGAACTGTGACATATATTTGGTTAGCAGCCAGGGGGAAGTCTTGAATGCTGCACTGCGGGGAGCGAAAGCTAATGCCAAGCCGAGGCCAGTCCTGAGGGTGAGGTCTCTAGACTGGAGTCTGAGGTGGGTTTCCTTGGAGGTTGGTGGCAGTGTTAGGCTGGTTTCTTGGAGGCCGCTGACAGGGTGAAGCCGATACCACAAAGGCTTCTACCAAGAGCTGAATCTGGTACCAGGGAGGCTGGTTCCAAACTGTGAGTCTGGTGCCGCAGATGCTGACGACCAGGTGAGGCCAGTACTATGGAGGTTGGATCCAAGGGCGAGACCGGTTCCTCAGGTAAGGCCAGAGGCATGTCACCCACCTCTTTCACTATTGCAGACACCGTAGAAGAAGACACGTGTGCTGTAAGCACTGAACCCACTCACCCCTAGGCAGAGACACAGCTCCAGCCATCTCTCCTCTGTCAGCACGACTCATATAACCATTTCTTTTGTTTCGCACCAGTAGCATTGGTAACCGAGAGTTCACTATGGGTGGGCAGAACTCCACGGAATCTCGCTTTTAAACCCTAAAATTACCCTTACCGCCATTTACCTCCCTTTACTACTACGCACCCCAAACCCTAAAATTACCCTTACATCTCTTTATTACCCAACCCTAAACCCTTTCGTTAAAAATAACTTCATATTTATGATATTAAAAAGAAAACTTACCTGGTGGGTAAAGGCATGCATGGTAAAGCCACAAATACTTAACTGCATGGCACTTACCTGTGTGGCAAAGGCATTGTGTGGTAAAGACTTTGTTGTAAACACTTCTTCCTTTTTTTAAGGCATTCCTTAGCAGCTTACTTGTGAAAATACAGTAGTGGAGGTATGCAATATCATGGGGAAATTGGTTTTTACTAGCAACCAACTGGGCTGCAGCCTGCTCAGCATCTTTTTGTAGATGGAGGGATATCTCCAGTAATAACTTGTATCATCTAATAATCTGTCCTTTGTAGAGACTAGAAGATTTGCATGCTACTGAAATCAATAATGTTATCGCCGAGGACCACCAACTTCTGCAAAGTGAGCTGATCTGCCGTTACACTGGGTACCAGGTGGATACACATCTGAGGAGGGCTGCACAATTCAGGCTGAGCATGAAAGGATGCGCAAAATATCAGCGAGTTCACTGTTATGAATATCAGAGAAAAATTGCGGTGTTCTTTGGATAATGTATGAACAGCCAAAGCGACTTGTCAAGAGGAAACATAAATGTGTGGACAGTATTTCATTTAATTCATAGTGAACAGGACGTGCACGCTGCCAGGCTGGAATAATTGCTCTGACATAAAGTACTTCCTTGAAAACCGACGGATGAATCAGATTTTGCTCTAATCTAGTAAAGCCCCTTGGGAGAATGATTTACACGTAAAGGTGAGTAGTTTATGAATACTAAACTAACCAAAGGAATCTGTTCCTTTCGAATTACTGGGCCCGACTCACAAAGGTAAAATTAGACCAAAGTCTAACTTTACGACTTTCGGTACTCGCAAAGGGCATGTAAATGTGAATACCGAAAGTCGTAAAGTTCAACTTTTGGTATTCACAAAGGGCTTCTACAAGTAGTACATGCCCTTTGCGGGTACCAAAAGTCGCAAAGTTAGACTTTCGGTTCAATTTGCCGTTGTGAATCGGGCCCCCTATTTTTAGTCCTATATGGAATCAAGTCCCGCCATTTATCAGAGATGACCTTTGATTCAGCTTCATGGTTTATCCGTTTATGAGGGGTAAATGGAATATCTTATAGAATGATCGCCTCTTGGTCGTTTACCCACTCCCACTTACTCCACACGTAACCTCGGGTCATTTTCTAACTCCCGACTGTCCTTTTTCACTGCACATTAAAAAAGCTTTTAAACGCTGCTTTCTTCTTCGCAAACCTTTTGAAGCCGGCGTTTACCTTTTCTTCCGGTGCAGTATCAGCTCACCATTGTCCACACCCACATCCATTTCCGGCTAGATTATTGCACTGCTCTTCTTTGTGGTTTTATGGCTTACTGTCCAGGCAAACTACAATGCATCAAGAATGCAGCAGCTCGACTGATTCTTCGCCTCAAATGCAGACCCAATATCTCTCATCTTTTGAAAGCGTTGCACTAGTTTCCTCCAGCAAAAAGTGTATTATAAGGATCTTTTCGGATGTCACAAAGTGAGCCATGCTCTGCCCATTACCTACATCAGGAGTCTCCAGTAGCCTGCAGGCTGCCACTGAATAGCTCGCACATGATAGTTGCCTGTCAGCAGGCTTGGGAATATACAGCTGTCCTCCTGATAAGGCATCTATTTAAAACAATGTGCACTTTTCTGTGAGGACTCCAACCCTGGCAGAGCAGGATGATGCAGCCTCCCCTCTTTTGAAAAATACTGTAGTTACTTCTTTTCCCCCTTTCATTCTCGACACTCCTTCCTTCCCTTTGTTTTTTCTTGCTTCATTTCTTTCTTTACTTTTTTGATTTCTTTTATCCCCTCGTTCGTGCATTCACTCTTTCTTTCTCCTTCTTTCTCTTTCTTCCTATCTTTTTTGCACTACTTTATTCTTTCCCTACTTCCTTCCTCCCGCCCTTCTTTGTTGTGTGTTAATTTTTAGTTGATTTATTTTTTTCTTTTCTTTATTTTACTTTTGCTGTTTTTCTGTTTAGTTTTTTCTAATTTCTACTAATACTTTTCTCCTTTTCCTCTTTGTTGTCTGTTTCTGACTTTTTTCCTATTCTTTTTCCTCGTTTGTCTCTGCTTCTTTTTCTAATTCTTTCTTCTTCACCTTTCTTTCTCCTCTTTTCTCCCAATAATTATTTGCATTGTTCTTTCATTTCTTCTTTTTTCCTCCCCTTTCTGTCTTTCTGCTTTTTCCATTTTAGTCACATCTTTCTTGATTTCGCTTTTTCTCCAGTTCCTCCCTTTTGCCCTATCTCTTTATTACCTTATTTCTAACTTTCTCTCTTTTTTCTCTTCTTTCCTTCTTTCGATACTTTTTTCAGTCTTATCTTCCTTCTCTGTCTTAATCTTTCCTCCTCTGATGTTCTTTCTATCCTTCTCTATTTCTTGTTGTATTTACCTATTGTACTTTTTTCATTTTCTCCTCTTTTCCTCAACTGCTGTCCTTTTCTCCATGTGTCTCCTTCCTGTTTCTTTTTTCATTTCTTTTTTCTACTACTCTCCCTTTCTTTCTCTCATGTTTGCCTTACTTTCCATCCTTGTCTCGTTGTCTTTTCCTTTCTCTTGCCTTCTCTCTTTTTCCTTTTTCTATGGTGCTTTTCTTGAGTAATTTTACCTCCCCTACTATCTTTTGCTTATCGAAATGGGGAGTAACGTGCAGTTGCAGGTTTCCTGCATGTTATAACTGCATGTTTTACCCATCACCCACATGCATGAGTTGGCATGGAGAATGAACTTTCCACAAAATGTACTCTTGGTTATACCTGCAGAATTTCTACTCGTCCAAGCTCAATTTGCACGAACTCGGAATTCAACAAAACGCTGTGAAGTTGCAATGAGGCCGTGTGTTTCTCTCATGCTTTTAGGTACTTCTTAGGTTTCCTGATGTCCACGTTTCACCGTGGACCTATGTTTCAGTATAGCTTTTCCAACTGCAGTCAATATTAATTCATAAGGCTGCTTCCTACCCCCACCCCTTAACTTTCTTTTCTTTCTACTTTGCCTGAATCTTGTTGGACTGTTGATTTTTGTTGGCACATCTCCTGCTCACTTTTCATTCCTTTCTCTAAAGTTCCCTACGATGTCTGTGTCCCTAAAGTCTGACCACGCTCTGCTGCGACTTGGCGGACAGCTAATTGGGTGGACAGTCTTCAAACTCACAAACCCCAGTTCCCACTTCAGCCAATGATCTGAGCTCATTACAGTTTGAAAGCAGGATTCTTCTTTGGTCCATTAGTCGCTGGAAATATGCAATACTTGTGATGGAAAAAGGCAGTAAAATATAATAGCCCCCTGCAAAAGCGTTGTCGTTATTCCCTGCTTTCTAGCCCTACGACTTTAGCAATGTTCCGGGGACCAAATGAGACAAATTAGGGCCAACTTTTCTTTTAATTTACAATGATAATGTTGGTCAGCTCCAATTGCTCTCTTCATTACCCCTCATTTTTCTGCACCGGTCTAGTGAAGCGGTAAGGCTGTCTTGTGATGAACAGCTGTCTCATTAGCCAATGTCTCAGCAGATTGTGGAGAGCCGCATCGTAGGGATGTGAGAGACAAGTACAAATCGTGCTTTGTTCTTCACTTATGCTGGTTGTCTACTTCTTGCATGAATGTAGTAAAAGGCCGATTGCCAGAGGTCTCGAGGTACATTAAGTGATGTGGATTCCTCTCTATGCCTTCAAGTTTACTTTGCTGTTTTGACAGCCAAGAAATAGCACACTTCTACACAATGTAATAAATTATGAGATTATTGATTGCTATACTGGAGGCCTTGAACCAGTGATGGAGCGAGGGCCCTGGAACCTCAATCTTTGTGTAGTCATCCTCCACTGGTCGTATGGACCTTTGGTAGTCGACTTGAAGCGTTGAGGGAGAGCTACCATTCAGAATTCATTTTTATTTCCATGAAACCATTGCAGTTCCACAATAACGACAGAGGATGGTATGCGACAATAAAGGTTGAATTTGGAATGAACAATTCATAGCAATCAACAACATTGCCAAGGATTAATGAAATGCATTATTACAGGAAAATTATTATGCCACTCAAACTTTGAGTATTGAGAAGTACGGTGATTGCCTAGAAGAGTTAGTCACAGTTTGCGGAATACCTCATAAATATTACTGTGGTAGTACAGATTTCGACCCACTCCTTATCGTTTCTTTGCAAACCTACACATTTGTGCACAGGTTGGTTCTCCAAAAAATTGTATGCTTGCAACAATGCTCAAAATCTGTGACCTGTATTTGCAACCATAAAGTATGTACATCTGGCCCCATGTCCGCTGTGATGAATGAATATATTAAGTAATGCATCTCTCCGTATATCTAATTTATAACATTCTTAAAATTGAAACAATTGATTCATACACAACCTGTCTGTCGCTTTCCCTTTCAAAATAGCATAAAACAATTACCCAGATGACACTACACTTTGAACAACAGTATACTAAACTTAGTAAACTCTTTTGAAAGTTTAAGCAAAGTTACATATCACCACCAACTCATTTGGTAGGTCTGCATTTTCTAATGGATAGTCTGTGTCTCATAAACATTATAAATATTGTTTGCCAATTTCTAAAAAAATACTTGTCAGTTTTTTAATTGTGTAATTGTTATGGTTTTACTCAGAGAGAGCAATTTTATGTATTCTATATGTGATAATAAGAATGTTTGAATTAATGATGAGTTATTTTTGCAATCCACAGATGGAATACGCCATTTTCTCCCCAATATGACAAACTCAAACTTAATCGTGACAAAATTCATAATTTTATAAACTTTATATCATATTTAACTTCTAATCTCGTCTTAACTAAAGACATACATATAACAAGCATTGGCATAGCCAATAGGTCTCGCGTTTGGGAACTTATAAGTGTTTAGCCAGAGATATTGACTTTACCTATGTCTTTAAGCTGTGCTGTACAGAAGTCTGCAGCATGCTGAAAAGTTATAATAAAGAAGTGTCAGAAGCATTTTTGTTACCTTAGATATGACCAAAAAAGCATTATGTACAACTGAACGACCATATTAAAAAAGTATTAAAAATAATGTCTTGAGTTTTTTTGTCCTTTCAATGCTGGCAACTTGTATCTGCCTGTCCCAATGGTTGCTTGTTGTGTTTTTTTTGTTATGAGGGGGCATAAATAACAGGAGGGTGAAGGTTAGTTAGTCAGTCAGTCAGTCAGTTAGTCAGTTAGTGAGAGTTAGTGAGAGAGTAAGTCAGTGAGAGAGTCAGTCAGTCAGTGAGAGAGTGAGAGTGAGAGTCAGTGAGAGAGTGAGTCAGTCAGTGAGAGTGAGAGAGTCAGTCAGTGGGAGTGAGTAAGTCAGTCAGTGAGAGAGTGGGAGAGTCTGTCAGTGAGAGTCTGTCAGTGAGAGTGAGTCTGTCAGTCAGTGAGAGAGAGTGGGAGAGTCTCAGTGAGAGTCTGTCAGTGAGAGTGAGTCTGTCAGTCAGTGAGAGTGAGTGAGTCAGTCAGTGAGAGAGAGTCTGTCAGTTTGTGAGAGAGTCTGTCAGTCAGTGAGAGAGAGTGAATCAGTCAGTGTGAGAGAGTGGGAGAGTCTGTCAGTGAGTGTGAGTCTGTCTGTCAGTGAGAGTGAGAGTCAGTCAGTGAGAGAGTGAGAGTCAGTGAGAGAGTCAGTCAGTGAGAGTGAGAGAGTCAGTCAGTCAGTGAGAGTGAGAGTGAGAGAGTCATTCAGTCAGTGAGAGAGTCAGTCAGTCAGTGGGAGTGAGTGAGTCAGTCAGTGAGAGTGAGCGAGTCAGTGAGAGTGAGAGTCAGTGAGAGAGAGTCAGTGAGAGTCTGTCAGTGAGTCAGTGAGAGTCTGTGAGTGAGAGAGAGTCAGTGAGAGTCTGTCAGTGAGAGAGAGTGAGTCAGTGAGTGAGAGAGTGAGTTAGAGAGAGTGAGTCAGAGAGTGAGTCAGTGAGAGTGAGTCAGTGAGAATGAGTCAGTGAGAGTCTGTCAGTGAGAATGAGTCAGTGAGAGTCTGTCAGTGAGAATGAGTCAGTGAGAGTCTGTCAGTGAGAGTGAGTGAGTGAGTGAGAGTCTGCCAGTGAGTCTGTCAGTGAGAGTCTGTGAGAGTCTGTCAGTGACTTGGGTGCAATATCAAGGTTTGTAATTTATATCCACAATAAGCGCCATCCCGGGCTTTATACTGTGGAGGTTGATGAACTCCCATAAGCCAGATTTTTCCTAGGAGCAATAAAGAATTTTTAGACCGCATTGGGGGTTAGCGCCGAAGCATTTAACATCTGTTGCTGCACAAAGCCGTAGGTCACCCTACTCCTCTGTATATAGGCATAAAAGGAGAATATGCATTTTACTGACTAATACAGCATAAAACCAACCTAAAAATAAAGCACCACACTACACCGAACAGCAACAAGCATTGGTAATGTAACTCAGTGGATTATGTACATGCTGCAGAGACCTGGGTGCAATATCAAGGTTTTTAATTTATATGCATAATAATGTTAGCCTTAAATTTAGCTTATTCTCAGTAATAAACTGGATTTTATATGCCAGCATAACTGTAATCTGTTGCTGCACAAGGCCATAGACCACCCTACTCCTCTGTCTTGAGGCATAAAATGAGAATATGCATTTTACTGACCAATACAGCATAAAACCGACCTAAAGATAAACCATAAAAACCCACACTACACCGGACAGCAACAAGCATTGGTAATGTAGTTGAGTTGATTAAGCACATGCTGGAGACACCTGGGTGCAGTGTCAAGGTTTTTAATTTATATGTACAATAAGCGCCACCCCGGGCTTTATACTGTAAACAAACAGGATGCCTAATTACGATTTTTTTTTTAATATAAATTGTAAAAGTTCATATATAAACAGACAATATATTAACTTTAAAGTGCCAACCAATATTTACGGGTTTCCACTGTCCTAGTACTAGCAGCCTTCCCTTTAAATGAAACTGACACAGGCTTTAATTCCCGTACAAATGTGTTTATTCTTGAGTAAGAAACTAAACAGTATTTATCTTGTGGCACCGTCTCTTAATGTCCTAAAAACCGGATTAACACCAAAGCGTTTAAAAAATGCAAAATAAAAAATGTTGCTTAAAAATTACGCGTATTAGCAGCCCCAGCTGTTATTTGGGTATAAATTAAACATTAAGGAGGCGTGTGGAGCCACGTAACTATTAACTTTATGTGTTACCCAAAAAAATGACAATATGCAGTACGCTATAAAAGTTGTTAAAAAATACGCAGTTCTTACGGTGACTGATGTAGCTGAGTTAATAAATATGAGATCATTGTCCTTTGTTTTGTAGAAAGTAAGGGAGCCTAAAAGTCTGCAGTAGTGTTACAAATCTCCATATCCCCTACAGTTGTGAAAGGAAACCAAGGCTAGTTAATTGTCTGGGAATAAGCCTCCTCGTTGTAAAGATCGAAATCTTTTCGTCTGCAGCATCTGCGAAATCCAGATCAGTAACTTCAGACAAAGAAACAGCAGGATGCACACGTAGCGAAACCAAGTGTAGGTTACAGGTAAAAGCTAGAAAAACAAACTGTAAGAAAAAGAACACACTTACAAGTATTTAAAAGTTTACAATACAACTCATCAATGCCACACAAGCTGTGAAGTATTCCACATTAATATATCAGTACAAAAGCGTGCCAAAATGTTTTTAAAGCTAGTGGTGATTAATTGTGGTTTGTGCGCTTGTACACGTGGAGTTGAGGAAATATAATAAAATTTGAGACTGGAACATAGGTTCCAAGATAATACGTTAGCATTTGTTTTTAAACCACATCCGCTTTTCCTTTACACAGTTTGTATGCTGTTTATTTGAAGAAGGAAAAAAAACGCATCGGGGGTTAGCACAGATGCATTTAACGAAAAATCATTTTCTGACCGCATCGGGGATTAGCGCTTAGCATTTCACAAGCTGTGAAGTATTCCAGGTTAATATATCAGTACAAAAGCGTGCCAAAATGTTTTTAAAGCTAGTGGTGATTAAGCATTTAACGAAAACGCATTTTCTGTCCTCATCTGGGATTAGCGCGAAGCATTTACAATAAGCAAGCACACACAACAACAAAAAAACATTTCCAAGATGAATACTTGATCCCAATAAAAGCAACAAAGCATTTTCAGACTGCATCGGGAGTTAGCGCCGAAGCATTTAACGACAAGCATTGGCCGCGCGACCGTGCGAGACGCGCTCTGTGGTGGGGGAGGAGGGAGGAGCGGGAGAGCAAGTGACGCGCGGCTGTGAAAGTGACACGGCCGCGCGGCCCCGAGAAGCGCTCTGTGGTGGGGGAGGGGGAGGAGCAAGTGAGAGGAAAGACATATGGTGCCTAGAGCATGCGAGGAATGCGCGTTACTGTGCGCGTACTCGCATGCTCTAGGCCAGCCAAAAGTTGTGGTCGCATTTCTGCAAGCCCACTACAAAATGTCTCGCCCAGAGCCAGCGCGAGACCTAAAAATAAATTAGATTGGAAATTAGACTTACATGTTTTCTGGCCAATAGATGACTCAAATAATCTAGGGAAGACCTACATTGAGATGTGCTACTACTGTAAAGGCTTTCGATTTTTCATAATTGACGTTTCTTCATTCCCTTATGTTACATAAACGTAATGGTTCCTCATTTGATTTGTGTTAGTTATGCAAACTCTGGACAAGTATGTTCTCATTGTTTTTTTAATGTAAATGTGTGAGAACGTCCTAGACGGAAATTGTAGTTTTATTGTTATGAAATCCAGTCATAACACAGTGAAATGTAAAGTCTTTTCTGCATATTTGGAAAAAACATATTTGAATTACTTCTTCCATCATATTGTGTAAATCAAGGGCATATTAAAATAAAACACGCATTTGTGAGGCACATAGAGAGCCATGATATGGAACAACTAGCATTGGCAAATCCAATAGATCTGGCTTTGATTACGAGCCTTTTTTATTTACCAATACTTGTTTTTATAATGGTTTTTGTAAACCTTTATTGTTGGGTGAGTAGCCAGGCCCTCGCCAATATTAAAAACAAATGCTACCTAAATCAAAAATCTTTTTTGGATTAAAAAAGCTCACATTGTGCTAGTAGCCTATGGCATTGAAGAGAACTACTTTGTGTATTCCTTGTGAAAAGGCAGAATACTGTCACTCACAGTGAAGTTAGCCAATGGGTTAAATGGGCTGACCTGCTGCCCCATGCTGTATGCTCTAGTGGGCCAAAGAAAAATGTGAATGACCAGTGACTGACCAATGTATGAAGAGTGGTGGCTGAAAGCACTTATAAGTAAGTATATGATCTATATGAATTTACTAAAATCAAAAGGCCTGCCTAACACCAGACCTAAAAGAGACATCACACCTGATGCAACATTACGAAATCATACAAAACTGACAAAACACTAAAATTAAAAATATCACTTCCTAAGCTCACCATTCTGGAACATTAGCACTGTGATGCAAGTACTCTACTTTTAATGAGGATTCAGCTGATGATGCGCTCGTTACATCTCCTAGATGTGCTGTCCTTCCCTGAGCTGTACTACCACATCTGTATGGCATCAAGCCATGCCCTCCATCAGACTAAAATGTACTACTTGTCAGACTTGCCATATCTTTTGGTAGAAAATCAGTCTTGCAAGACTGACAAAACTTACAAGTCTCCCAAGACTATCTACTAACAATATTTATATTTGTTTTTTATTTAACTCCGCTAACAGGAGCAAAACATCATAAGATTACACATCAGTGGCATAGCTAGTGGGGGACCTGGGTGGGGGAGGCGGCCTCCCCCCCCCCTCCGCTCTTCCGCTCTTACCTGTGGCTGTAGCAAGGCAGCAAATGCGAGAATTGCCAGCACCCCCCGCTCTTGCATGCGGCTGCCGCAGGGACCGCCACGGGCGGCAAATGGTCTAGCTGCGCCACTGTTACACATGCCTTGATAGGGACGGAATCTGCCAGTTGTGGGGGATCATTAGAACTTGTTTGTATACATAAAACTGAAAGACTAAGCAAATCAGCAAAAACACAAACAAAGATGTAAAACAGGCACTCTTTAAAAAGAAATGCTTTAATTCAGTGGTATTGTGAATTAATATTTTAAGCTCACAAAGTAAGTGGTTTATGTGTTTGATCCCATGGTCACAGGTTAGAATTCCAGGGGATACACTAAGCTTTTCATCCTTCTGAGGTTGTTAGCATGAGTACCATTGAGGTGGGTAGCAAAAATGTGTTGTCAGTCAATAGCACCAAGAGACCTCTTTAGAACTTAAAGCTGCACTTGCTGCAATTGCATGATATGTTGCTGTAGACACCATATTTGTGGTGTCTCGCATTGTTATAGGATGTGCTAGGATTGAAGAGTGTACTGCCAGTAGGAGAGACAGAGGCAGGGTCTTTTATTCCACCGGGCATTTCCCTGGTGGGATTGAGCCCGTAGAGGCAGGTATCGAAAACCCAGGGATGTTCCTGGTGGCTCTGTCACATTCCCCAGCTTCTCATGGTTGATTGCAGCAGACACAGAGAGGCTTTAAGAAATTGAAAGAAAGGGAGGGTTGAGAAGGTAGAGAGAAAGTGACTAGAGAGGGATAATAGAGCAGAGAGAGAGAGAGGCGGAATGGAAAGAGAGAGACTGAGCGAGAAGATGAAGGGAGTGGGGTTGGTTTGAACATTTTTGCCAGGGCTGCTTTTTGCTTCCTCAGTCTGGCCTTGCCAGAGAGGGCTATTATTGTCTGGGTCCTAAGGGTTTTTTGTTACTTGCATTTATTGTTTTATTAAATGTTTTCCTGTGACTATTATAACTTTTTATCTGTTGTGACACTTTGAAAGCTTCCTAGGCTTCCTAAAACTCTTTCCTGGCGTCCTGCTTATCTTGTTTCCACGTAGAGACAGAATTATTGGTTTAATCAATTCTTGTCTTCAGTTTGCACATTGTCAGCACCCGTCCTGATGATCACATATCTCACTTCAGCTGATATTAGGTTCAGTGGATTATTCTTCAAGGAAATTTACCGTCCCTTGTTAGTCCTAATGCATGCAGGCCTGGCACTCTTCAGAGTCTGAATTCTCTGCTATCTCGCAGGGCCTACCAATTTAGAACACTGTCTGTTACTTTGAGGTTTAATGGAGCATGCAATATCCTCGTTTTGATGCTGTTTTCTCAATAGTCCAGCAATTTGTTCTAGGTTTGAAAGTGTTCATGGATGATTAAGAAGCGTTGTATTAAAGCAAAAAGAAAGCACGTCTCTGCTTGGGAAAGTTGCCTATTGCTGTATAATACATGGGATTCTGCAATCACTGTATAAATGCACACCTCTAATTTCTTTATAATCGGTACGCTGATGTCACAATGCCTGCTGCATGAGCCAGCAGCCCAGGTGAAAGGCAGGTTGGGTGCATAGTTGAAGCAGCTGTTTAAAGCAGCAATCAGATAATTGCTTTTCATTCTTCTGCTCTATTTTTGTTCACAGTGACTAGCAGAGAGAACATTATTTTTTGCATTTCTTAGATAATTATAGAAAAGTTAGAATCTTTCTGCATGTTCCTGCACATTCGGAGTTGCTGCACTTTTATTTTTTTAAGCTGACTTGTATTGAACTGTTTCTGATTTTTTAATTAATTATTAATTGGTAATTAATTTTTATTAATTGATAATTATATTAATTGTATAAATTGTTTAGTGGAGCGGGTTGTGGGTTTATAGGGGAATAGGATGGGAAGTAAATTAATTATAAAGTAATTAATAATTTTAATTTTTTGTATTGTTAATTAATTGTTTATTAATTATTAATTGGTAATTAATTTTTATTAATTAATTAATTGATAAATATATTAATTGTGTTAATTTAGTTTAGGAGTGGGTTGTGTGTTTATAGGGGAATAGGGTGGGAAGTAATTTATTATAATTAAGTAATTGTTTATTAATGTTTATTGGCATTGATAATTAATGTATTGTTAATTATTGATTGGTAATTAATTTTTATTAATTATTATTTATTGGTATTGATAATTATTTCATTGTTAATTAATTATTAATTGTTAATTAATTTTTATTAATTGATAATTATATTAATTGTGTTAAATTTTATGTGGAGTGGGTTTTGTGTTTATTGGGGAATAGGGTGGGAAGAAATTTAATGTTGTTAAAGTAATTATTAGTTTTCATTTACTGGTATTTATAAATAATTTATTGTTAATTTATTAATAAATCATTATTTAATTAAAACAATTATTTAATTGATAAGTATGTTATTTTTAACCCCTACGCTATCCAACACTTTCCCTACTGTTGCACTCTCTGGAGTGGGAATAGTAATTTTTACCCCTACGGTATCCAACACTTTCCCTACTGTTGCTCTCACTGGAGTGGGAATAGTAATTTTTACCCCTACGCTATCCAACACTTTCCCTACTGTTGCAATTACTGGAGTGGGAATAGTAATTTTAACCCTTTCGCTATCCAACACTTTCCCTACTGTTGCACTCTCTGGAGTGGGAATAGTAATTTTTACCCCTACGCTATCCAACACTTTCCCTACTGTTGCTCTCACTGGAGTGGGAATAGTAATTTTTATCCTTACGCCATCCAACACTTTCCCTACTGTTGCACTCACTGGAGTGGGAATAGTAATTTTAATCCTTTCGCTATCCAACACTTTCCCTACTGTTGCACTCTCTGGAGTGGGAATATTAATTTTTAGCCCTACGCTATCCAACAGTTTCCCTACTGTTGCACTCTCTGGAGTGGGAATAGCAATTTTTACCCCTACGCTATTCAACACTTTCCCTACTGTTGCACTCTCTGGAGTTGGAATAGTAATTTCTACCCCTACGCTATCCAATACTTTCCCTACTGTTGCACTCTTTGGAGTGGGAATAGTAATTTTTACCCCTACGCTATCCAACACTTTCCCTACTGTTGCACTCTTTGGAGTGGGAATAGTAATTTTTTTCCCTCCGCTATCCAATATTCTTCTGTATTGTTTTACTTAATGTTGTGTATAATTTATTTGACAAAAATTAAAAATATTGTAATTTTTTAATGTGTTAAATATATTTATTACATTTTTAATAATAATATTTTTGTATGTGTATGTCTGTATTTATAATTTATAAAATATTTTTAACAATTTATAAGTTATTAAAATAATTATTTATGAATATTATTAAGTAAGTATATATATTATATTTTGTGTATATGTTTAATTAATTTTAACATTATATGTATCAGTTTTTATTTTTAAACATTTTTAAATAATTATAACTGTTTCTTTTAATTATATGTATTATTTACTTTATTTTAGATTATTTTTTTAACATTTAAAAAAAACGATATTTTTTACAACAATATTTTTGACATCGATATTTCATTTTCGATATTTTTGTACTTACCATGATGTAGATAGGATGTCGATATTCTTGACTTCGATATTTTTGTCACGATATTTTTGTACCTCGATATTTTTGAGGTCGATATTTTGTCAGTGATTCATTTAGAAATACATACTCATATTTGACAATTGTTATTGATGATCTTCTGCATGAGTGTCACAGTCATTTTAGGGCTATGGTTAGTCAGTAGAAGTCAGTGACTAGATCTTTTCTGGATTGGTAGCGACCATGGCTGCATTGTGCAAGGTATTTCTTCAGCTGGACTTTTCTGGGTCCTGTAGCTGGACTGCTGTCGATCGCAGTCGGCCTGAACTTTGGATTTGCATCGGTCCCTTGCGACCTCAAGTAATGTTTTGAGTGCTAGTGACTTCTAAGCACTATTTTTGGTTTATTGTTTAAAAATTCATATCTCGACTTCTACTTGTTGGATTTATGTTCTTTTGGTATTATTTTGCTCAGATAAATATTCTCTATTGTTCTAAACCTGTGTGGAGTTTTTTGTGGTGTATTCGTTGTGTTATTGTGTTACTGTGTGAGTGTGTTACACAAGTACTTTACACATTGCCTTTGTAGATAAGCCTGACTGCTCTGTGCCAAGCTACCAGAGGGTGAGCACAGGTTATTTATTGTGTATCTAGCTTACCCTGACTAGAGTGGTGGTGGTACCTCAGCCAACCAGGAATCCCATTTCTATCATTGGTGATCAGCGGTAAGGATAAGACTTGTGTTTGTGCAATATGATATAGTAACTAATGGTTCACTGCAACTCTATACTGAGACTAAGTGAAGCCTTTTCCAATTCTCCCTGTTCTGACATCTTTTTGATTTTTCCAAAGTGCTTTTGCCCAAGGCCCATTTTTCTCTGCAACGTTTGTGGTCCTACCTGGCAAGATGGAATTCGAGCAAGCCAACCTGGAAGCATACACAGTGGCTCAGCTCCAGGGGTTTTCCACTAGGGAAGTGCCAAGAAGACAGAGCTTCAGAAAGCCTTGAGGGCATGGGCAGAGGCCCACCCAGAAGGAGAAGTGGATGGGGAGGGGTCTATGTCTGTGGAAGGATCAGAGCATGACCCGACAGAGGGTCTTGAAATGCAGCCTATGGAGGGGGGGGGGGGCAATTTCCTCCCAGGACTGGCAGTCCACTCTAGAGCAGGCAGCAGTGTCTTCAAGGAGTCTGTCCTCAGAGGAGCTGGCAAACAGGAGGGAGGAGAGGAAATTAAGGCTAGAGCTTGCCAAGATGGCGAAGGACAAGGAGCAGACCCAGGCCATTGCTAAGCTTGAGAAGGAAGGAGCAAGTTCTTGAGGAGAAGAGGCTAGCCATGGAGGAAAGAAAGATATCCCATGAGCTAAGCCTCAGAGAGTTGGATATTCGAGCCCTCCAAGTGGAGTACAGCAACAACAATATTGATGTCAGCATACCTGTAGTGTCTGTACATGAGTCCAGATTCCATATCCCAAAAGATATGGTGCCAGTTAGAATCTGGGGGATATCATAGATAAATGGTTGGCAGCCTATGAAGTGGCTTTGAAAGTGCACAAGGTCCCAGAGGAGTTCAGGAGGGGGTAGTTTTTGGTGGTACACGCCCACGGTGGGGAGGGACACACCACTTACACTAGAGTTGAGGGACCAGGCTAACTACACTGCCACGAAGATAATTTTAGTCAGGAAGTTTGGGTTGATACCTGAGAAGTACAGGCAACGGTTCAGGGCTAGTCACAAACTATCTATACAAACATGGGTGGGTTTTCTGGTTTATGTTGGTAAGGCACTGAAGGGCCGGGTGGGAGTCAGCAAAGTTAATGATTATGAAGGGTTGTACAACTTGTTTTTGGAGGAGCACATTCTTGATACTTGTTTTCCAGAGCTGGGCCAACACGTGGTTGATAGCAAGCTTACTGACGCCAGGAAGCTTGCTGAGGAGGCAGACCTCTGGGTCAGTACCAGAGTGCCCAAAAAGGTATCTGGGGGGAGCACTCCCAAAAGGATGGTCAGGGTTTACCGCCAGAAGAAGGAGGGGGGAGATAAAATGACAGAGTTCTCTAAAGGCCCTCAAAACAAATGACAGGGGAAAGGGTCTGGTTCACATTCCTAATCTGGCCACAGCAGAAACCTTAACCTGACAAAGGTCAGCCGCCCAAACCCAACAAGTGCTATGACTGCTACAAGTATGGACACTACAATGGGGATCCAAAGTGTTCATAAAGAGCACCACCTCCCACTGGAGGAAATATTCCTGGGGTGGTTAGTGTAGTGCTGGTAGAGGAGATTGCCCTAGGTAATGGGGTGGAGTTTACAGGGGTTACCCTCGTGTCTCTGGATGACAGTGAGACAGTTCCTAAGATCCATGTGCCCTCAAATACTACAGAGCATAGGCAATGGGTCACCATCAATGGGCAAGGTGCTGATGCTCTGAGGGATACAGGAGCCAGTATGACTATGGTAAGGAGTGATCTAGTTTCCCCAGATCAGGTAATTCCTAATGCATTCCATCAGGTTGTGGTGGCTGACAACAGATAGGGTCAATATCCTGTGGCCCTGGTTCCATTTGAGTGCGGCGGGGTTTCAGGTCTGCTGAAAGTTGCAGTGAACCCTGCCATGCCTGTGGACTGTTTGTTAGGTAATGACCTGAAACACACTACCTGGAAGGAAGTGCAGCTCAAGGCTCATGTGTAAATGTTATGTTTACCTGAATGGATCTGTCCCACGACAAGGTCCATGGCTGACTGGGAAGGGAGTCAGGAAGGGCTGTAGTAAATGAGCCCCTGAATGTACCTCCAGTGAGATGGATGGGACACCTGCGGTGGCTGTCCCGGAATCCACTGAGGGGGACATTGCTTCTGTCGGTGACCTCCCTGAGCTTAGTGGATGGCATGTGGAAGGAGGACCACCAAGGAGGAGTTCTGTAGGGCACAAAGGCAGTACCCAACCCTTGTGGGCATGAAGGCAACAGACTGAAGCCCAAGCAGCAGGTGATGCCTACTCGTAGTCACAACATTTACTGGGAGGACAACTTCCTGTACAGTAAGTATAAGGCTCCTGGGCATGGGCCATCAAGGGCCCTGGTGGTCCCCCAATGCTACAGGGCCTTCCTACTGGAGCTGGCTCACAAGACCTGTCAGGACACCTAGGCCAAGACAAGACCTTTGCATGGCTTGTTCCCCACTTCTATTGGCCTAGGATCAAGAATTCCTCAGATGCATTCTACAGGACTTGTGTGACCTGCCAGGCCAGCGGGAAGACAGGGCAGAGGCTTAAAGCTCCCCTTATTCACTTGCCTGGGATTATGCATTCTCAGACTGCATCAGGCAACAGGTTCATCCTCCAAGACCGGCCAGCCTGCAATGTGTTACACTGATGTTAAACCAGTCACGCGATCACTTAGATATTCTGTAAATAACCAATGCTTAGTTAAAAGCTGGGGAAAAGATCCAACGTGCTGATTTCTTTCAGTTTGGTTACGTTCAATACCACTAAAATATGCTTTTTATAATGAACCTTATTGATTTTTACAAGAGCAATCTGGGTAAATAATGAATGTGCAGCAGTGTCTGTTGACTTCGAGTTCTTTAGAAATGATTAGGAAAGGGAATTGTAGTTTTATTTTTTTCTTCGTTGCATTGGAGTCCTTTATTAATACATTCACATTTCATGTTGTTACTTAAGTATTCCCATGTATTTCTTGTACTGAATATAAAGGTGCCATCAATCTACACAGCAGAAACGTGCCACACATTTCAATTTACAAAAAGCAGTAACTCTGCATCTTTGAGCCACATACTTTAACCTCCAAACTGGTGCAGTTTACCGGCATGTTCAGTAGTATGTCTGGAAACCAGCACCAGACACAGGCATACTGCTGCCAATGTCATGTGACCCTTTTCACGTTACTGTTACGTAATTGTACACAGTGCAGTTCAGATTGGGCAAAGGCAGCCCTAAGCAATCACACTTTTTTTTCTTACCCCAAAACTGTAAATGAAGTTTAGGTATTTTGCGCCCTAAAGGGGGTTTACTGCCTTTTAGTGGAGCAAAACTTTTTTCAGGGTAAGAATGGCCTATAGAGGAATATGTGAATGCCCGCAAACTCAAAACTTTGTGGGCACTGACAAATTCTGAGGCAAACCACACATCTTCCCTTTCTCCATCAATTGTGTAGGGTTTCTATTTATGCCTGCTGCGTATCCTTTTGTGTATATCTGACAGGTGTAAATTAGCCAGTTTTGGCTGTAAACAGTGTTGTGAATCCGGTCCTTCATGTCTGTCATAATGTTTTGTTATTCTAGCGGGTGCAATGCATGCACTCTATTAGAAGCATTCCCAAACACTGCTCAGCCATGAAGGAATCATGTTCTGTAAGCACAGGAGTTGCAAGCCATCCAGCACCAGATATTAACATCTGATGTGCCACCTTTTGATTAAGGCTTCCAAAACTGATATAATCTCAGACATCCACTGCTTCCAAAACCTCCCAACTCCCATTGCTTTCCCTCGTGATCCCATACTCCCCTCCTTTTCCACCGACAGCCTCAGGTTTAGTCTGATAGCAAATTGTTACTCTCTTGCTTCATCCCCTCATCTGGCATCTGCGCTCACCCCTGCCTGTTCAACATCTGTAAGGAAATATCTGATGTTGCACATAACTCTCAGATAGTAACAGTTTCTCCTTGCTGTTGGTATTGCCTTTATGTGGGTGTTTTGAGTGTAAGTTGACACCGAGAGGTTTTGCTAATTGAATGCTTTTAGGTCTAAACTCCATTTTGTTCAAGTATTCAAGACCGTTTATACAGAGCTTGAAAATGTGACTAGGGACTAAAAAAGGGATTCTGTTTTGTACGAGTTGAGAGTTAGCTGTATATGTTTTATTCAAGTATGTATTTCCAATATGCAAGTAGGCAGGATGCAGAAGCTATTTTGGCAGTTCACTTTCAGATGGAACTAGTTGTTATCCATATATTGGTGAAAAGAGGAACAATAGGAGGCTGCTGAGTGCTCCCACTTTCACGTACTCCTAGTTTCAAATCAAGACTCTAAATTAAAAAAGAATAATGATGGAGAGTTCCATGTTGGATGCAAAAATCCGAAAGTTATTTATTATGAAAAATGCAGCTTGCCATGTGTAAGTGCTCTTGTGCAAAACTAAAAAAAGAGAGAGTGAGTGATGACAACCAGTCACGTGCCAATGTTACTCCCACCTCTGTTGGCTCTGGCAAGGTTTCAATACATCATTAAAACTGGAAGATTCTAAAGTACGTAGCATGACCAATTAGAAACAATTAGAAAAGGGCATTTCGACCCATTGAACAAACTGCATCCTGGGAGATGTTTTTACTTTTTTGATACATTCATGAGCATAAGGAGGCACTGTGTTTTAGACGGAGTTTACCTTGTAAATCAACAATATGGGGGCTTGTAGTAGGGCGAAAGGTGAGGGGTAAGCTTTGAAGTTAAGTTTCCAATTTACACTACTTGTAAATGGTGAGGTTGGACTATAACCAACTCAAAGTAGCGTGTTCAAACACCATGCGTTTTGACATGAGAGTGAGTAAGGGGGTATAGTCAAATGTATCAAATGCTGAACATAGATTGAGTGGCGTTAGTAGACATTGGTTCCCTTAACCAATAGAGGAAAGATCCAACTACAACTTTGATGAGGCTTCTGTCAGATCATGCACTGCTATGGAGTGGAGCACTGTTGCAAATTTTCCAGAGATGTATGAAATTATCCTGGTGTTCATTGCATCTATGGGGGATGGGATTATCAGAGTATTGGGGTGGTCTCATTTTAGTGATGGCCATTTCAATACTTTGAAGATTGTTGGGTACAAAAGTGCTTCATCTGGTTGATGTGTTCCTAAGACTGAAGGTTGGCAGGTTTTCATCGGTGATGGGATGTGTGTCAATCTCGTTTATCACTCCAGTGATTTTTGGGGTAAAAATAGCTGCCAAAGCTACATTCATCAAGCTGGTGGGAAGAAGTGGGGCATTATTGCCTAAGGACATGGAACAGCTTTTTGGGCAGTTCATAGCCGAATGTAGTCTGTTTTTTCATTAATGTATATTTTGCTATACATATTATTTTTATGGGGTATCTTGAGGTCTTGATTTGCATGACCCTATCTTCAGATGTGTGTTTCCTAATTTTTTCTAAATACGCGTGTGTGTTTAGAAACCACAATTAATATAAATGCATTATTTTCGCGAAAAGAAGATTTTGTTTCAGGGTGAGCCTCATACCGTTACTCTAACATTCTATTATTATATGTGCAATTTGCTTTATTTGCTCTTTGCCTTCAGCAAGGACTCGCTAACGATGATACAAGTATTTTTACAGTAATTGGATGTAATGATGCATCAAAAAATAATTTTCCAGTTTTGCGCTTGGTTATTCTATTTTTCATATAGTTTGTGTTCCAAAATACCAATTTCAATTCCAGTGACATTTAACAGTATCAGCTTGACTTTTAGAAATGTATAATTCTGGAAAAAAAGTACTTTAAAATAGTTATTTTCTAACTTTTCACAAAACTACGCTACTGCCTTTTGCTGAAAGCAAGCAAAAAATAAGCTTTAAAAGGTTATCACCTCTCTTTCGCTGCAAAAATAAACTTTACATGGTGCAATCATAGAAGTTCTCACGGACACTGATTCTTTTCCCTTCCCCTCTGCATCACACTCAGGACCTCAATTTGTCACCTTCAGGCAAATTCTTTTGTATCAGCCAACAGCTGTGTGTTCCTCTTTTGGTCTTCTAAATTGCTATGGTAATAGTATGCATTTTATTTAAAATATATATTTTTAATGACCGTAATAATCATTTTGATTTAGTTAACAAAAATACTAGCATCATTCTTTTATTGACGGAACTATGCAATGTGTAACATCATTTTAATATTATTATTAAAAGTCAACAAAGTTGTGAATAGTTGATTTTCCTCTCAGGGGTTCTATAAGCAATAGATCCAGTGAACCTAATGTTAAAATACCACATTGATGGATAAACTTTCTCCCTGCTATCAGCCTGCCTATGGATGCAAAGACACACTTACATTTTAAATTGAGAAAGCACCTAAGACTAATTGCCGGAGCTATTTTAATTATGATTGATTAACTAGTCAGATAATATGCTTAGTCACAGTTATTTTAATTCCTTCTTCTTCCATAGCCCAAATATCATATAATCACCCAGATCTATCAACTGGCCAGGTTGTGGCACAGTGCTCTATTTGCTACAGCACTCCATACCCAGCCTAGTATTTTATTCTGCCCTATTCCAATGCAGGGGAAGGTAAGTGTGAGAGAAAGAGGAGCCATGTCACCATGAGCTGCGATTTATGTGTGCCTCTATCGGGCACAGACTCGTAAGCAGGGACCTAAACCTGCAAGTGATAGCATACCTTTATCTTCTACAAGCGATCACTGTTCATTGTAGGGACATATGTTGCAGTGCAAGAACCTCAGGTATTCTCACACCTTTTGAGAGGAGAACTTGCAAAATTGCACCGAGAACTAGAACTGTGTCTCAATACAAGAGGTTGAAAGAATTCAACTGAATGAATAAAGATTGCACTTTGGAAATGCACTAAGGGCCTTTTTCACCAATAAAAGTACAAGCTGAGATTTATCTCTCCTCCTGTATGTACATTTACGTCTTGTGGTATTCACAAACAGTCCCAATAGTATGCCTGGAAAGCAGCCCCAGGTGCAAGTATCCTTGAGTAATGCTGATAATGTCAAGTGACTCTGCCCATTGGCTTCTATTCCTGCTTCAACTCCTGCTATGCGGAGTTCTGCAAAGCATAAAAATAAAAACAGGGAGAATGGAGCCTCTTGTGCAAACGCTGCTTTCTGTCCCCAATGGCGAAAGCTCTTCCATACAAATCTGAGTAAATCTGACCTTTTTCAGGTTCAAAAGGTTTGTTAGACCTTACTGCTCAATTGATACCTACCGCCTCGCAGTTTTGTGTATCTTCTGGCGCAGAGTCTTCCTTCGGGATATTCCAACCCAAGGTCTAAAGTCAAGTTCAGGGCTCTGCTACGGATTATGTCTATTGTCCTTCCTGACTCTGAACTAATGAAAGGAAAGGCCTCTTTGCCTACCTTGATCCAAAAGATCTGCGAACAGGCAGTGGCAGCATAAAGAGCAACTGCACTGAAATAATATTTAACTTACATAAATCACTGACCCTGGACTAAATTCCATGCCTTTCCAGAATCTACTTGCAACATTGATTGTGTGAGAGGGAAAGATTTATTTATTTTATTTATTTAAGAAGTTTTATATAGTGCTGACCTGACCCGAGGGTATCGGAGCGCTTTACATCAGTTACAATGCAGAAAATAACATAATACAATAATGCAGAAAATCACATAATAAAAATAATAGTATAGGTCAATGGCGGAGAGTTCTAGTTCAGCGCTCCGACTGCTCCTATCGGTTCACTAGGGAACGGTCGAGGAACAGGACTTTGAGCTGACTTTTGAATTTTGCAAAAGAGTGAATAGTTCTGATGTGGAGGGGAATACAGTTCCAGATTTTGGGCGCGTTCCCAGCGAAGGACCTGGCCGCGGTTTTTTGTTTTCGTGATTTCAGCGGGATGAGTAGTAGGGTGTTAGAGCTTCTGAGGATCCTGGTCTGACCGGCTTTTTTGAGTTTGGCAGCCAGATATTCGGGTTTGCCAGTGTGCAAGGCTTTGTGTGTGAGGCAGGCTGTTCTGAAGTTCGCCCGCATTTCGACTGAGAGCCACTTGAGTTCTCTGAGTGCAGGTGAAATGTGATCAAATCTCTTGATTCCGGTGACCAATCTGGCTGCAGCGTTGAGAGTTGTTTTAAGGGGAGCAAGATGTGATTTAGCTATTCCTGATAGGACTGCATTGCCATAGTCTAATCTTGACAGCACCAATGATTGGGTGGCTTGTTTGAGATCTTTGGGCGGGATGAAAGGTTTTATTTTGCTCAGTAGCTTCAGGTTAAGGAAGGCGCTCTTAGCTGAGTTCTTAATGTGTTTGGTCATGTCCAGTTTCGGGTCTAGCGTGATACCTAGTGATTTAACAGAGTCGGCCAGGCTGAGGTTCCCGTTGAGCGCATCAATAGCTTTTAGCCATTCAGCCATTTGGGGGTTCTCTTCTTTGTTCGATATGAGGAGTAGTTCGGTTTTGTCAGGATTCAGTTTTAAATGGTTACTTGACAGCCAGTGTTGGACTTCTCTCAGTATGTCATTGAGTCTTTGAATGTCTTTGATGGAGGAGGTTTCCAAGTAAATCTGAGTATTGTCAGCATATAGGTGGAAGGGAATGTTAGCTTTTTTGAGTAGGGTGGTGAGGGGTTCAATGTAAATGTTGAAAAGTTGGGGGGAGAGCACTGAACCTTGAGGGACTCCCCTACTGACTGGGTGAAGGTCAGATGCAAAGTTTTTGATTTTGATTCTCTGGGTGCAGTTGTGTAGGAAGGAGGAGAACCATTGGAGGACCACCTCATCAAGTCCGGCCCTTTCTTGGAGAACCTTAATGAGAAGTTTGTGATCTACTGTGTCGAATGCTGCCGATAGGTCTAGGAGAATGAGGAGACAGCATTCGCCTGAGTCAAGTGATTTGTGGATATCATCGATGATGTTGAGGATCGCGGTTTCAGTGCTGCAGCCTTTCCTGAAGCCAGACTGATGGGAATCAAGGAGGTTGATACTGTCCAAGTGTTGGGTTAATTGTTGGAGTACACATCTTTCTAGGATTTTGGATAGAAGAGGAAGGTTAGAGACAGGTCTAAAGTTATTCAAATCCTTTATATCAAGGCCAGGAGACTTCAGCAGTGGGGTGACTTGTCCCACTTTGAGGCAGTCTGGAACGACTCCGCATTTTAGGGAGCTGTTTATGATCTTGCACCAGAGTGGGGCTAGGGAGAGTTTCAGCTTTTTGGTCAGTAGGGCGGGTATAGGGTCTAGGGCGTGAGATGAGGGATTGGAGGTGGAGATCAGTTTGACTATCTCTGCTTCCTGAATGGGATGGAAGAGTAGCCAGGGTTTGATAGGGGGTAAGGGAGCGATCTCATACGCCCGAGACGAGCTGCTATTGGGGGGGGGGGTGCTATTGATGTCCAGTGAGAACTCGATCTTGGTGATCTTGTCATTGAAGAAGTTGTCGAAGTTGTCGCATAGTTCTTTGGACGCCTGCACTGAGGATGTAGCGGGCTTGGAGGTTTATTGTCTGATGATGTTAAAGAGCTCCTTGGGTCTATTTTTTGCGCTATCCAGTACGGAGCAGAAAAACGTGGATTTTTTGTTTTTGATGTGGCTGTTGTACTTCTTCCGGACTGTTCTGAGTTGTTCGCGGTGGATAGTAGTAGGATTGTTCCTCCAGCGTCTGAAAGAGCCTTCCCATTATCCCCTTATGCTTTTCTATCCTACATGGCTGTTGTTACTACTCACTGTCAATTAGTAGCCCAAGCCAAGAGGACGTCTCAGTGTTCTGTGATGTCACTTCCTGTTTTACCCACATATATAGGTGCTGTTCTTTGCGAAGAATGTGTTGCAATTCGTTTGAATGTTTTTCCCTTGCGTTCTGCATCCCCTTACCAATACTTTGTCCCTGGTATTTATCTGACCATTTTAGGAAATTTCATCTATCGTCTGTGATTCTGAAGTTCTGCATTACCATTTTTGGCCTTGTTTTCAGGGCACTTTAGTGCTTGTTATTTCTTTTTCTTCAGTCTTCATCCCATCCCTGGAGATCTTTGCTTACCATGGAGGTTTGTCTTATGCATTTTAGCCTTTTCCCTATTATTGAGACACTTCTATGGAGACACTTGTCATCTTTCAAGTACTTTGGTAGTGAATTGTGTCATTTTGGGTAGAGGAACGAGTCAGCATTTCCTTTGACCACACTGAAAGACGAAAGTAAGTCAAACTTTGTGTCTGGCTGACATGGCTGACAAAACAATCCTTGTCTATCACATGGACATCCATTAATATTTTATTGATCTAAACATGACTTGGGGCCTCCAAAGCTCTCCCCTGGGCTACTGCTACACCCATAAAAGGTTGAGTCCTTGTGACATTATATTAGATTTTTCTATTTAAGACATGAAAGGTACGATTGCAACGCTCATTAGAGTAGAAGAATTTACCTTTTTTGTTTTTCCTAATCCCCTTTCTTCCTATTTTTATAGAGCAATTGATTTTAGGATTAGTAAATATCAATAGAAGGATATTAATCAAAATCTGAATGGCAACGTCTGTATTTGTGGTATTGCCCATTTTGCAATACAGGGAATAGTCAAGCCTGTGATGATGTGTCCTAGGTGGCACCTCTGACAGTGTGCCCCTAATGCGACTACTTGCACTCTGCAGGAAATCTTGCTGTGCACCGAGCACTTGGATGCATAGTTTATCTTCTCTTTTAGCCTCTTCACTTTAAACTTATAGGTACTGCTGCAGTCTCTTGAAGGCTAGAGAACATTGCAATTTCCTTAAAGGACACATTAGCTGTGCTTATACCTTATCACAATTGTTATGTCTACTTCACATGGAAAAGCTAAATTAGGCTGTGTCCTCTGTCAGAGATTTCAATTTTTGACTTCATATCTGGCTGTGCCTTTCATTCCCATAGTCGCTAGTGATGTCCTATCAAAAAAACTTTGTGCAAGATCATTCTTATTTAAGCAACTTTGTGCATAATTATAACCTTATTTAGGCCTTGGCAGGTGGCCCACCATCCTGCGGGAAGTCATAACCTCTGCCACCATGGAGGTAAACCAACCACTGTGTTTGGGGGTCCCCAACTCCCTGACAATGATCACTTTGCTGTGCAGAAAGCGGCCACCAAGGTAGGTGCCAAATGTAAGCTGTGGGGCAGGGAGTGGGAGTAGGAGAAAGTTGAGGGTTGAGGCGGGAAGGGGGGGATGTGCCCTTGTAGGTGGGAGCATTATATTCTCCCCTGCCTTAGTAGGGGGCCTAGTGGCAGGGCTGCACTTGCAGGCATTCTCAAAGTGATTTGAATGGCCACATTTTCCTGTTGGTAAAATTGGGTCAGGGTTCCTACACTAAGAAAATGTAGGTGCAATAACCTCCGGCCACTTATAGATGAACAAAGCAGTATCCTATGTGGTGACAAGCGGCCACTCCGTTAAGGTGGAGGCCACTCAGACCAATCACAACGCTGCTGTCATGCTAATAATACCATTACCAGCATGACAGCAGCATTGTGATTGGCTTAGGGGGGGTCTGGCAGCCTGTGTGCTGCCAGGGGGAACATAAGAGGATGAAGGAGAGGCGACGGCCGGCAGGTAAGTGTTCTTTTCTTTTTTATTTCTGCCCCCCCCCCACGCCTCACCCCTTCTGTTCAGCCGCAGCTGCCACTGGTGGGGATACTTATCTCTACTAGTAATCGGTGCCTACGTGTGTTGCTAAAATTAAGGTGCTATATCAAGATGAGGCATTAAAAGCGATGGCATCAAGTACCCGAATGTGTGATGCAAATCTTGTTTTTAAACGGTAATTGCAAACTAGGTATGTAAATTAAACCATTTGCCAACAGATTTTAAATGACGCTTTTGGTTTGTGATTGTCTGGAACCAGATACATTTTTGCATGCGCTATAACAATGTTGTAAGTATTATAATTATCAGGACTATTAGCTGTATTTCTTTCTTGAATGCATAACAGAGGAAACCATTTTTATTTTCGATATAAGCATGTTTGAATCTCATGCTCCGCTCCTCCTCATAAAGTTACTCCTTTTCCATTTCTCATCGACAGTCATTCCGTAGGTCTCATTGCTTGAAGTGCCACAGAGAGATGGTCAGAAATAAATACGCCTTCCTCTTTACACAGGATATTCATTTTGTAGACCATCATTATTGTCAAATTTTACAATGGTCTATCTTTAGTACCTGCTCAGCTATGGTGGACCAGGGAGGAAGCTGCACATTTGAAATCCTGGCCTGTGTTCTTTGCCTTCCTTAATGCTTAAATATTGTGCTAAAACATGCGCTTAATAGTCAAGTGGTTCAAAAATCCGTATTTAGAGACACTGTATATAACTGGTATTCAGAATTAATTTAAATAAATCTTGTGACACTAATTGCAAATAAAGATTTAATTACATTTATACACTTTAAATAGAAGAGAAAATCACGTTTCAATTAAATGCTAACTAATTAATTTCTCGAGGCCAAAGACTAATTTGAACACATACAATTTTAGGCAAGTGCCTTAAAATATTGTAGTTTTAATTAACGGGCACGCCAAATCATTTGCACTTAACTATGTCCAGGTTACTGTGTTGGTAATTCACCTGTTACCGCAAGTCTTATTTACTTTCTGTTGATTTCCTTGGGGAGAGTTACTCCTTCTGTGGAATTTGCGGTGTCTGGTATGCCACACAAAGGTCTTGGCAAATGCCACCATTGTGAAAATGAATATCTTTGAACTGCCCAAATGTCCGTTTTTACTAAGTTTTATATCACCTTATTCATGGTTTAAAAAACATGTAAACGTATTCGGTAATTATAAGATTGAAGTTAAGCACATTTAACTTTAAAACATTTTAAAATTCCACAACACCACTCATTATATGTACTTTGGGGTCCATTACGATGTCAGGCGGAAGCACAACCGCCGTGCTGTCGGAGGCAAAAACCGCTAGTTACCGTCCGCCAGCAACGGCCCACACGCCCGCAAAATTAGGATGTGAAAAGTCAGGCAAACACCGCCCGTAAGCCTGCGGCACCGCCCGCCATCAAAGTGCGCCCGTATACGTAGCGGCGTGAGCCAATGGAGACACACCGTCCGACGAAATGACGTACCGCCCGGCGTACAAATTACGATGCCACAACCAAACAGCCCCACCGGCAAAGAGACACCGCACGAGATACCAAGGCGGAAACCCGACTGTTCAGTACAGAGACTAAAAAGACGGCTCACCCAGAGATGAATCCTGCACTCCAGGCCATCCCCATGCTCTACCTGATGCACCACCTAGGAGTGAACACGCCACGACGACGCAGGTAGGCAGACACACAACAAGGGTACGCAAACACTGCACACAGTGCAAGGGCGGGAAAACTGTACATGGCCCCCCCAGACACCCCTGTGTGGACAGGACACATCCACCACTATACCCACACATGTCCCACCTGTCAAAAAAAAACAACTCGCAACATCCTGGGCACCCACTACCCGGGACCAGGAAGTGACGTCCCCGTCACGGCACCGCAGCGGCGATGACGCAGGTACACATGCGCACAACGCAGAGGCCAACAACAGCGCCATGCATGGGCTGCACACAAACACCACAGGGTCACAACTACACACCCCACACACGAGCCCCACCCTGAAGGCACATGTCACGTGGCCTTCCTGCATCAGTCATGTCCCCAACCGACAACTCACAGTTGTCAACTTGATGTCACACAAGTGTCCCGAACAGGGGAGTAATGTGATGGCAAAATAGGACACACCCTTGTGTGCAAAACATGGCGAAGCACACAGCGGCTGCTACATAACAGCGCAGAATATGGACCTCGTCCGCAAAAGGCACGCCAGTCGCATCCAAAAATACCTATACCATCCTGCTCGCAATATCAAGCCATGCAATGTACAAAATTGAAAAACCCTGCTGCCTGAGAACAGGTGTTTCCAATTACTACACCCACACAGAAGCCCCAATGTATAGCGGAAACGCAGTGTCCCGCCCACACACGGGAGAGCAGATAGCACTGAATGGCCTTCCATTCCCACTCTGAAATCACCTTGCAACAATTTATGCAGGAGAATGGAGCCATTGTACCAACAAGAAGCCAAACAGAGCCATGCAGAGTAAACCGTCCACTGGCAGATAGCGCCCAACATGAAAGAAAGTTAATAACACAAAAAAAATTATACCACTCCTCCATGTGGGTCAAATGCAAGTAATCTGGAATGAGTCAGACACCACTGGCCTTGACCATTCATTGAAGCATGTGGGATGAGGGCCTGTGTCCTCCGCCCAAGCTATAACCCAAGTCCTGCCTCCGTACAACCATTCCAGAATTCCCAGCATCGTCGGAGGTTGCACTCTGCTGACTGCACAGGCAGCCGGAGCACGCCATCACATCACTCTGTAGCAAAATGGCTGTTGCACCACTGCTTCCCAACTACGCCGAACAGATGCAGCTGTACATTGAGAGCTTGCTACAGATAGTGGGCTGTGAAAATCTGGCTATGCTGAACGTAAGTTACCGAGTAACTTACCGCATTGCAATGTTCAGCTGCGTCATCCCCGTTTTCTACTGTCGGAGGTGTCCGTTCCACTGTCCTGTGGATTTATGTCTCTCCAACCCGGCATGTCCAAAGGCGGACTTGGTACACTTGTTTGCACCCCTGGACGCCCACGACAGGATCTGTTCAGTGTATGGTGGCATGGCGTATGTGGCTGCAATCGGACACACACTGCAATGGGACCAGTGTGCCTCCACACAACGTATTCTGGCTCACAGTTTCATCGAATGTCATCCAACATGTCCCATCAGGCTTCTACAAGGGACAACTTACGATGAACACGTTGCTAGCCACCATCCGCTTCATTGGATGGCATCCATGTTTACCACCAATGCCATGGATGCCCTGCTGGAAGGTATCGCATACCTGACAACTTGTCAATTCATCGGTCCCCGACTCAATACCCCCAATTGAACAATGATGTTCAACACCGTACCTATGCTTGGCTTTCGCACGGAGTGGGCAGTTAGCTGTACAACAACTATACCATACAATCTGCAACAAACACCTCACCATCAACTCCACTTCCATGACATCGGACATTTTCGGGACATGCACTCTGTTCCTCACCATATCCCGTGTCTCTGCATGAACAGGGGGAGGCAGAGGTATGGGACTTGTGTACAGTAACCACATGGCCAATACTGCACGAACAACTATGCCATAATATGTATTCTGCGCACCTGAACACATGCACCTGTCAGTGCACACTTATCTGTCTGCTGTATTACGTGAGAACTGTCACCTCACCATCGTCTGTACTTCCGTGCCCGGACTTTTGCATGGACAACAAATGCAACCCCCTACAACATGGCCCCAGTCATTGTGTCATGTTCAGTAGCCACCACATTGCAACAACTAGTGAGACGCTGCTGCATGCATGTAGGCTCATGCTCTGATGTCACCTCTGACGCAGGTGTGTCGGAGTTACTATTGTAGTAAACCTGTACCATGGAACTGAGATGTACTGTGCCTATGATGTCAAGCTGTCTGGTAGGCAAAATGAATACTGTCTGTGTCAAAGTCTACAGCTCCTCAGTAATTAGCAAATGTACTGTAGCATAGCAAGGGCAAGGCAGTTGTAACTCTGAAGCCTTCATTCCACAGTCAACAACTAATCACATCTACCCGTACCCCCTTTTGTATGTGTAATCATGCTAAGTATATCCTCCACATGCATTTTGCTGCCAGTAGTGTCCACTATACTGCATCACAGAGGAAGTAAGTCCAAATACATGCCTTGAAGCAAATATGTGACTCGGTAGAATTTTTTACGAAGACAAGTACGAATGAGAGAGGATGAGAGTGTGTGAAGTACACGAGAGTCGTGAGATGACCATGTAGTCTAGTGTCATTGGATGTCAATGCATATGAGTTGCCGCAACAGTGGACCTAGTGAAATACTACAGCTCGTGGGCCTGGACTGGTCAGACTCTGACGTGGCCCAACAGATCATCACATTAACACTGACGGCCTGGGCACTACAAAGCACAGTCCTACATATGTGTATAATTACCTTCACAGTCTGACATCACACTCATCAAGCAAAAGTAGGAGCCACGCAAAAGCATGCTACAGCAATGCATGACAAAACACACACACAATATCAGTGTGGGTGGGCAGGACTGCACAGTGAGTAAGAACTGCAGAAATTCACATACATGCTCAATTGAACAAGGCACAATCTTGACAGTCACACACCCTGCAGACACACTATGTCCTAAACATATCAAGTAGGAGTCATCCTGAACTGCAAGGACACACCCACACACTGCACACCGTGCAACATACAACACACACATGTGAACACATTCGCAGACCTGAACACGGATACAAACATCCACCATGGGCCTGGGTAACACGTGTGTAGTCGACATTGCCAGAGCGCACACACACACACCAACACTACCCCAAAGTCACACCACTCACACCACACACACCTACACCTCCCAAATGCACACATTGAAAGTAAGCCATGTGCCCAGGCCCAATGTTCATCACAAGACTAACATACACCTACACTGCTGGCCACACAGCAAGTAAGCTCACACATACCTGCATACTCTGCACATGCTACCTGTCATCCTGTGGCTAGACTCACACCCTGTGCTTTGCTTGCACGCAAACATGACACGGATACATTCTCCCTGAAATACCACCAAATACATGCAGACAATCCGTGTCACAAAAATACTTATTCATCACACACACAAGTAGCAGAGTCTGAAAGAAGTGAAGTCCCTGCCACGTGTACAACACATTGGAATGTGAGACCAGACATTGCAATTGTTGAGGTACCATGCACGTCATGTGCCTCACTTAACCATGCACACACAGCAACAACTGCAATAAGCAACTACACAGACACAACCGACTACAGGAACAACAGCATCCAGTCACAGATTACATAGACATGCGGCAAAATTGCTCAACACCAGGGACAGTGGCCAGTCCGATGTGCAGAGTTGTGATACGAAAAGCTGCGTATGCAATGTGTGTGAGTGTACCCTGACATGGCCACCAACACTGCCATGGCAGTCACAATAGCCATCACAGCCACCACTGTGTCACAGGTAGATGTGTGAGTGTGCCTACCATTCAAACAGGATGCCAGTTCGACTGGGGGCTGTCTGTGTGCTACGGGACAGTTGGAGGTCCGCCCCTGAGAGAGAAGCACAGCTGTGGAAGACACACATGTGGCATGTGAAGCGGGAGTTCCGCTTGGCCCAGGTGGGTGGGTGGCACGGGTAGGTGCACACATGCATTGTTGAAACAGACTGTGTGGGGAGGATTCCGGAGGGCTAGATTTCCACTGTGTTGGGTATTTGGAAAGCCCACCTGTCTGGGGATGAATGTGAACTCGTGTGGGCACAACAGGTGGGCACACGATCAATGCTGCATCAGGTGTAGACGTTAGCCCTCCCTCTGGGGACATGCTGGATACTGCTGTGCGTCTGCCAGGCCCTTACCAAGGCACTCACATCCCCTGTCCACCAGGTGTACCCCCTACATTGTCCGCCTGCACAGACTACCCAGGGCACGGGATGGCAGTGGAGCTTGGTGGGTGGGAGGTCATGGCGCCCTTCTCCTGGTCACATCTCGCAGGCAACACATTCTCAGTGTGCAGCAGGGCACAAGTCCTAAATATGTAGTGGGGGGACGCAGACGTCACAACAGGAAGTGACGTCACGAAAGGTGGCTTGCACCATCAGACTTATTGCCTCCCTTCGCCCACCGCTTACATGCGATTGCAACAGAGAAGCCAGCGCGTGCACAAGCAGCTCCGAGCTCGCCCCAGAGAGGCCAAAGAGTGAATGTGTGGGTCCATTTGCTACAGTTATCGGGCTTGCGGTAAAATCAGTGGTGGGACGCCGTCCACCCGCGTGGTACCCCGACTCGAGACCTGGTGTGCAGGCAAAGTGTCCTATTGGGTTTGCGATATGTGTGAGTTGCATGACACTCGTTGGCGGGGGATGGCTCAGAGGCCCGTCACCCTGAGGCCCATGTCTCACCACATGGGTCCCTTGTCAATGGCAGCGGTTGTAATGACTATGCGCGCCGGGGTGGGTCTACCTTTCGTCTGGGATTGTGTTTGCGGCCTGTCCCGCTAGGGCAGCCACAGCCTCTGTGTGTTGCATGTGGTGTATCCGGACTCCGGAGGCTGTCATGCATTGTCACTGTTGTCCAGGTCTCGAGTCGGGGTACCACGCGGGTGGACGGCGTCCCCCCACTTATTTTACCGCGAGACAGATAACTGGGGCAAATGGACCCACACATTCACTCTTTGGCCTCTCTGGGGCGAGATCGGAGCTGCTTGTGCACGCGCTGGCTTCTCCGATGCAATCGCATATAAGGGGTGAGCGAGGGGAGGCAATGAGTCTGACGGTGCAACCCACCTTCCGTGATGTCACTTCCTGTCGTGACGTCAGCGTCCCCCCAATTCTTATTTTAGGACTCGTGCCCTGCTGTTGTCAGATGTGCCACTGCCCAGGGGGGTGGAGAAAGGGTCAGGAATGTCAGCCTGAGATTGGCCCAGTTGAAGGCCCACCTTGACTGGGGGGGACAACCATTGGATAGTCTGGTGTAGCCCACCCACGCGTACATGTGGGCCCTCCATGAACTATGTCACCTGCGGCAAAGTGATGTCATGGGCAATGACGTTATTGATGAGAGCTGTCTGCCCCACGCAGAGATGGCGCATAAGCTCAACAGACCCAGCACTGAGGGCAGCAGGGGTCACATGTGCAGGGGCAGCTGTGCCTGGTGTGAAGGAAACTCTACCCTTCATCCCTGTGCCGACACGCGTTGCACCAGTGGAAGTAGATGGGAGGGCGGGCATTGGCCTCCGCGTGGCTGAAGAGGAGCCAGAGTCCACATCCCCTGTGTTAGCAAACATGGATGCATCACCTCTGTCCTCAGATGATGCCGAAATTGCCGTCTCGGCCTGTGATTCATCCAGCACACGTCTGGCCCCTCCGAGGCGCTGGTCACATCTGTCTCACTCAGCACCTGTGCAGCTGCTACATCCGATGCCACATCACTGTTGACCGTCCCCTGTCCCTCAGCACCCACGGGAGATGCCACATGAGAGAGAGCGAGGTGGCCTCACTCATCTGGCATCAATTAAACAGACATGTGCAAGGGAAGCAGCACAGAACATCCCCAAATCCACATGTTGCACGATACCTGTGCAATTGCATACAGCCACCACAATCAACACGTAATGGCTCGCGTACAGTAAATGAAGCCGCTAATAAGTGGCACATGTGTTGTGCACATAGCACTACACCCGGCCTGTGTCACCCTGCGACCATAGCCACAAATCGCGGTGTGCACACCCACTGTCCTGATGGTGGCAAGGATGACCACTACATAATTAGGCCAAAGACATACCTGCATGGAGCAGAATGGGAAACCACTCACACAGACTGCAACATGACAGGCCACAATGGCCATGAGCCCATGCCATCCACCATGTCGTTCATACGAGCACAACTGCTGTTTCACAGTGTACCTGATGTGTAAGTACCAGAGATATGAGGTGAGGCATCGCACACATATGACCGAACGAAATCAGAGTAGGCACAGTGCCTCAAACATACATGTGAATTGCCACTCCAGCCTACTACAGGTTGTTCCTGAGGGCTACGACTCTGAGTGCATTGAGAATGCAGAGTGCTCAAATTACATCTTGAGACTCAGGAATAGCATATGCATGTCAGATGCACCCAGCACAGAGTACACTTACAACCCACTGCATCACACAACAAACATCACATTACCCAGATCATGGGTAGGCTGTGGACATATGCTGCCTCTCACAGCAAAAGACACCATCCCACAATACTGTACACTTGCTTGCTGCTGATGCCCCTACAAACATGCATCCGGCACAGGCTGTGTGACTGTCAAGATGCAGACCATTACTGGTGAAATGCAGCGCCGTGCTGACCTGACAATACGAGGGGGCATCCCCCGATTCGTTATCGCCACGTAGTAGCTCGTCCGGCAGATGACGTCACACCCTTTGTGGAATTGGCTGCACTGTCGGTCACACATACACAGAGGCATCAACTTGGATGCAATGGCTCATCACAAGCCCTTGGGCTGGAAGACTTCAAACTGCAGGGATGGTACACAAGAGCCTTGGAATATCATTCATACACTTCTCAACATCACCCACACCCACCAATCACAGTGGCATGCTGCTGCTCCATCCCAAATACTCAGAGACGTGCAACAGAGCCAGGAAGTAATCGGACATGGCCTAACAGCATGTGTACACCACACGTGAATGCATGCTGCTGGGAGTGTGTACACAGTACCTGTCCATCCCATTCACATGCAGGTTGCCAGCACATTGAGCAATGTGTAGTCTGCCCACATCTACTGTCCATTGTCAGGTGGACCAACACATAGATCACAAGGCAACACATCTTTGTGGGTGGACTCACTGTGTCCAACACTGCGCAGCCCTCAACGTACTCGCCCTGTGAATGGCTCACCCCGCAATGGAGGTCACATTCAGTGCCACTATCTCTCACACACATCCCTATCACAAGGCATGGTGTGTCCAATCGACAGGGCTGAGTTTGGGCATTTCAGGAGAGTCCTGAACAAAAGACACATGTAACCCACTGTACAGTCAGTGTTGTCTCCTTCTAGGATTGTGCGGTCAATGTGCAGCCCAGGTCTGCTGCGACTGAGAAGGCCAGCAGGGACCCAGCCAGCCATTCACACAAGCAATGACTGCCCTGAGTCCTGCATTGCCAAGTGGCTGCGTGACTGGATGTGTGACATGGAAATGCCATGTACCACCACTCGTGAGGGACATGCATGGGAAAGCGCCAGAGAGCCTACATACCCCTTACACCTGTAGTTAGCATGGTAAGCAGTGCATGTAGGAACCCCACAGGCTCAGAATCATAGTGCTGCGGATCAACGACATGTGTGTCCCCCACATGCACTCCCACACACACTGTAGTTGTCTTACACACACAACTTTTGCTATAAATAGCCTTGGGCAGTGTGCGTGGAGCTCGGAATCCATGATCTCATTCTCCAGCTCCTCGCTGGTGAGTGGACCTGGACATATCTTCAGAGTCGTCGACATGTAGGTGGACATGTGGCAGCAGCGGCAGGTGTTGTTGAGGGATGCCAGGCAGCAGTCCCTGGAAGCTGTGGTAATGCCGGTCTCCCTCCCACACTCATATAGCCCCCTGGGGCTGTTCCAGTGGGTCCAAGCTGCTGCAATTGGTGTACCATGTCTGCCTACTTCAAATGCACACAATGGCCTGCACCGAGCTGTCCCGGTACGCTTACCTCTATCGTCGAACACGCAGGATGCAGTCGCGAGGGCCATTGGAGTTGGCCTCAAGGGCCTGATCCATGGCGGGTACAGTCCGCTGGTGCCATGTGGAATCCACAGTTGAATGTGCGCCATGCATTTGCAGGTGTGGCCATGATTTGTGTGTGGGAGCATGTCCACACTGGACAGGGCCACTTCATGCTGTGTGCATAGGCATTGACGGCCCGTGCTCAGCCTCCACATGTCTGTTGGCACATCATCATGTACACATTAGCATGGGAGCATGGGATGTGCATATGCACACACATGCCATATTTCTCAATGTACATCTCCCACTTGGCACGTGCAACGTTACGTGTCACTTGTGATGTGTGTTTGCATTCACACAGCTGTGTTGTCATGGAGTTGTCAATGTGTACACCTGTCAATGTGTGTTGGAGGTGTGATACGTACAGTGCTGTACATTGGGTGAACTAGGGACATCATTGACTGTCTCATATCCCATTGTGCAACAGGACCCACTTGTTTTGGCCGCTCAGCCTGTGTACATTGTGTTGTTGGTGTGTGCCATACTCACCCAGCCTCGGAAGCTGTGTCTGGCACAGCAGCTAGGTATATTGCCGTGGTGTTGTCGCTTCCCACCTATGCAGTCTGAAACCATCATGATGCCTTTCAAGCTATTAGGGCCTAAATCCCCATGTGCATGCTCATAGCAATGGTTTGTGTCAGTAGCCATTGCCATTGGTAAGGGGACCTGTGTAAGAGTATTGTAGCTGTGCTGTCCCTACTTGTCAGCTGTTCTGTGATTCTATTGCTTTGTCAGTAATTTTAGTTATGTGTATGTGAAAGTGCCATGTGGTGTGTTGCATTGACATGTGTCCACTTCCATCTGTCCTAGGAGGAGACCAAACATACATCGCCCCTACCAATTGCTGTCAGACATGGAGGATGTGGAGGTCATTCGTAAATTCCGGCTGGACCGACCCACCCTGCATCACCTATGTGCCATGTTGGAACCCCACCTTCGTCCTCGCATGGGTGTATCCAACAGCATTCACCCCCACGGCTAAGGTGATGGCTGCACTGCATTTTTTCGCTACCGGATCTTTCCAACACACAGTAGGCAGTGGAGGTGGAATGTCCCAACCCATGTTCAGCATGGTGCTACGGGATGTCCTGTCAGCTATGATGCTGTACAGGAACCTGGTACATCCGATTCCCCAGGGCTCGTGATTTGGCGGCAGTGAAGGGTGCTTTCTATGCCCTTGGACGCATCCCCCACATTGTTGGTGCAATTGATTGCACCCATGTTGGCCTTGTTGCACCACAGGTCATGGAGCACATCTATAGGAACCGGAAACATTTCCACTCCCTGAATGTGCAAGTGGTGTGCCTGGCGGACATGATCATCACACACGTGTGTGCGAAGTTTCCCGGTTCCACCCATGACTCGCACATCATGCGCCACAGCATCCTCCCACGAATGATGTCCAATCTTCAACCGGACCGTGCATGGATTGTTGGTGAGTATGCATACTCGTGTAGCGTGCTGGGTGTGACATGCTGTCTTGTATCCTGTTGGAATTGCAACGATTCTCTGTGTTTCTCACACCCAGGTGACTCTGCATATCCTAACGGGCCTTGGCTGCTGAGCCCACTACGTAATCCCAGGACACCAGCTGATGTCAGATACAATGAGGCACATGGGAGGACCAGACGTGTGGTGGAGCGGACTTTTGGACTCCTGAAGTCCAGATTCAGATGCCTGGACCGCACCGGGGGTGCACTGGCATACTCCCCACAGAAGGTGTGCCAGATAGTTGTGGCATGCTGCATGCTGCACAATCTCGCTATTCGCAGGCAGATCCCCCTGATAGTGGATGACGGTGATCAGCCAGGGCCCCCGCCTGCAGACCAGGCCGTGTCCAGTGACGAGGACAGTGGAGAGGAGGAAGCAGTGAATGAGCGTCAGCAGCTCATCGCCCGCTACTTCACTTGACGGTGAGTGACCATGTACGTCGGCTGATGTTGCTGTAGTTGTGTAGGTGTATGTGTGCATTGTCACGGCGGCCTATTGTTCACTGAGTGCTGTGTGGCAATGGTCCATGTCCAGGGTAGTATGCCACTGACAGTGGCTGTGGCATTGTGCCCTGTTGCTCTGTGAGATGTGTGTACATTGCTTGAACTTGATGACAAGTACTGTGTGATGAGTGTGTGACACACACATTCAATGGACTCTTGTTCTGTTTTTCACCCCTAGGTCCCTACAGCCTCTCCTGGCCTATCGACATACCACACTCCTGATGCATTTCTGATCATGGTGACGGTTGCACATCCTTGATTAAACACAGAGCAGATACAACAGAATGTGATCCAGGTGTATTTATTTTGAGCAGTGACGTGATTGTGGGCAAGGTGATGACAAAAGTGGTGCATGCTGGAACAATGAGTTGACGGACATGTCCGCGTGATGGTCAAGGTGTACCCATGTTGTTCTGGGTCCACAGTCCGACAGACACATGCCATTCACATGGCAGTGTGGGGTAGGTTAGTAGTCCAAGTGAATGCAGTAGATGGCCACCGTGGCTGGCTGTCTCACTGGCGTTTGGAGCGTGCAAAGTCATCTCTGGACACCTGTTTCCTCTTCGGACGACCCCTTCCACGTTTGAGAGGGGGGGGTTGTGTTTGTGGGCTGCTGGTGGTGGCTGAGGATTGCCCACTCGCTGTGGACGCAGGGGAATTGGATGTTGCACGGACCTGCGCCCCAGCAGGTGGTGGCGGAGGTTGTGTGGTTGGCCTTGATTGGGCCCTCACCGCGACCACTAGCTGGCCCATGAGGTCGACAAGTTTGCCCATACGGGTCTCGAATTGGCCCATATGGGCGTCCATGGACCTCAACACCCCAAGGACTTCCCGCGTATCGGCAGATGACCGGGCCCATTGTCCCTGGGCCTCTTCATAGGCCCCAAGGACTCTGGCGATTTGCGGCAGGGCTTGGCTCCCAGGCTCTGATGGCGTTGGCCTGACCCTGCTCCTCCCACCTGAACTGCTGCCACCGACCTGCCCACTCGCCACAGTGGTCACCCGGGGCCTCGTTGTGGCTCCCAGGGTCGATGTCGACGTGCGTGCAGCCCCTTGCGCAGGGTGAGTGGTCAGGGAGGCCCTGGTGGTGGTGGTGGTGGTGGTTGCGGCGGTGGTGGCAGCAGGGGCCTGGGACTGGTCACCAGCCCTGGGAGATGGGTTGGTGGGTAGGAGGGGTCCTGGGGAGCGGTGGAGCCCTGTCACACCAGATGTGCCTGGTCGGGAGTCCTCGTCCGAAGAGGTGTCCAGGTCTTCCACATCCGTGAGTCCGGGTGGAGGGCTTGTGGACTGGCTGTGATGGCTGCTGTCTCCCTCTCCAGCATCATGCTGTTCGTCACCTGTGGGGCGGAGACGAAAGGTTATTGTGTTGCACCTTGCAAGGTTTGTGTTAGATGTCTGACATTCACAGTTGGTGCACAGTTGTGCACTGATTTCCCAGATGCGTGTGTATGGCTCTACAATGTGTGTGCGTGATCAAGGCAATGGAATAGTGTGATGGGTGCACATGGCATGGGACGGATTTGGATAGTCAATCGGTGTGTGTTGCAGTACCCCTACATTTTGTGGCTTTGGTGGAAACGGGGTACAGCCCCATGAACGCTTTGGAGATGAAATATGGTTTTGGGGTTCAAATGGAACGCTTAGAAACGCAGATGGCAAAAGGGGTACAGCCCCTCAACGCTTTTGAGGTGAAATATGGTTTTGGGGTTCCAATGGAACGCTTAGAAACGCAGATGGCAAAAGGGGTACAGCCCCTCAACGCTTTTGAGGTGAAATATGGTTTTGGGGTTCCAATGGAACGCTTAGAAACGCAGATGGCAAAGGGTACAGCCCCCTCAACGCTTTTGAGGTGAAATATGGTTTTGGGGTTCAAATGGAACGCTTAGAAACGCAGATGGCAAAGGGGTACAGCCCTCAACGCTTTTGAGGTGAAATATGGTTTTGGGGTTCAAATGGAATGCTTAGAAACGCAGATGACAAAAGCGGTACAGCCCCCTCAACGCTTTTGAGGTGAAATATGGTTTTGGGGTTCAAATGGAACGCTTAGGAACGCAGATGGCAAAAGGGGTACAGACCCATCGACGCTTTTGAGGTGAAAAATGGTTTTGGGGTACATACTGTGACATATGGGTGCAGGAGGGGACATGTGTTTTGGCCACACGACACTGCAGAGACAAAGGTGTGTGTATGTCTGACATACCAAGCATATCTGCTCACTGTTATCATTTAGGGACATTACACTGCAAGCATTGTAGTGAGTGAGTAATGGTTGTGTGCCACACAATGTATTGCAGATGGGACAATTCCTTGGTGTGCGGGCTACCCTCAGCCATGTGCAGCAATGCAGTGCTCTTGGGGTGTTGACTATATTAGGTATGTTGTAAATCACAGTGTGACGTGCGCTTCAGACACTACAGACACATTATTGGTCATCGGCAGGAATCTTTGCTGAACTACTGTATATGGGACAACTGATTTGATGATATACCTTTCATGACACTGGGGCTAAAAAGATATGATGGATGAGATATTGAATGTGCATTGTGTAGCTGTGTGGTTCATGGGTCCAGTGGTGTATGTGACATTACTGTGGTTCCACTCTGTTACATTGAGACAAGATAGACTTACATGGGTGATGTTGTACGATGTCAACGGAACAAGCAGACACGACTACATGGACAAGACTTCGATGGTGTTGCTGATGTGTGTGATGACTGGCACAGTGCACGGCATGTGGGTCAGTACTCCAGTGAGACTTGTGCATGCAGACGTGACTCCTTACGTGTTGGTGTATTTGAGATGGCTCATGTGGGCTATGACTCTGTAATTCATGTCCGTGTGCACATTAGTCACATGATTATGACAGGGAGCAGTGCTACCTGTTCCTCTGCTACGTGACATGTCCCAAATGTTAGTCGTAGTACAGTTCTCATGCCTACAGACACCCCGCCCTGTACAGTAGTCTACCTACTTGTTGGTTTGGAGGGAGCAATGCAATGGCTGTCACATGGTTATGAGAGGGAGGGGTGCTCCATCTTGCTGGTCTGTGGGAGTGGGGGCCGTGTTGTGAGTTGTGGTGAAGGCTTACCACCCACAGACACCCCTCCATGTAAGGAAACATATCTGGCTGTCGGGTGGAGTTGTGCACTGCAATGGCTGACACATGGGTGTGGGGAGTGCTCCATCTTGCTGCGCTGTAGGACTAGGGGCCTGGTGGGGGTTGTACTTCTGCAGTCCCCCTCCGATACTCGGAGTTTGTGGTAAGGCTACTTACCTGTTACTTGTTGGTTAGTGCAGCTATGGCTGACACATGAGTGTGGGTGTGGGGAGTGCTCCTTCCGGTGCATCTGGGGTACAAGGGGACCTGGTGGGAGTTGTGGTGCTGGCTGACTGTACACATGCCCCCATGGTTTTGTTTGTTGGTACCTTTGGGCTGAGTGTGTGGGAGTGTCTGTTGCATGTGTGAGAGATGTCTTGTGTATTGTGTACTGGACATGGGGGTGTTTGGCCCTCGGTGCTATGGCATTCTGGTAGTGCATGACAGTACATAGCGGTGTGCTGGTATACATTTGTTTGTACTTACCAGCCTCCACTCCCCTTGGTATTCCGGTGAGACTCTCCGGATGCAGAATGCCTCGCACCTTCTCCTCCCACGCCTTGAAGGTCTTCAATAGCGCGGGATTTCCGCCGCCAGTCCTCTCAGCCAGCTCACGATTCTTGGCCTCCTTCTTCCTGACCATGCTTTTCAGGTCGTGCCACCTCTTTGTGATTTCACCCCGGTTGCGTGGCACGTTCCCAACTGTATTCACCTGGTCTACGATCCTGCTCCACATTCTGTTTCTGGTGGCTACTGGTGTCTGTTGGACCTGGTTCCCATAGATTTGTGGGTGCACCTTGATGATCTCGTCGACCATGACCGTCAACTCAGTGGCAGTGTACTTTGGCATTCTTTGTGTTGCCATGGTGTGTGGTTTGCTATTTGTGGTGCTGGTGTGGTGGTTGTGTGGTGTGTGGTGTGTGATGTGCAGGGAGTTCATGGTGCCGTTGTTTCAGTGGTGATGGTGGTGGTAGTGGTGGTGATGAGTGTGATGTGTGCGTGCGTGTGGTGTGCTGCTTTCCTTTGTGTCTCTCTGTGTTCTCTGATGGCGTCTTCGCTTTGTCGTAGTGCAAGGGATTGTGGTCTGTGAAGAGGCTGCTTTTGTACTGACCTATGTGGGTGTGTCATGATGGGCTGTCGTTTTCAGGTGTGTTGTGTCTGTTGTCCTGGGATTTGTAGTTTTTGAGTTTTGGCAGGGGGCATGTGTCTTTGGGATGTGTTCTGTTTGGGTATTTTGGCGTAGTTTGCTGTGTGGACTTGTTGGCCATGTTGTGTGTGTTTCTTTGTTCCACAAATGATTTCCGTGCACGGACGTGGCCGCCAGGCCTTCCGCCGTGTCAGTTATTCATCGCTGATGTTAACCGTGGCAGGCGAGGAATATGTGGATTTTCCGCGCTCATGTCGGGGAGATCATAATTTCACGGTCGTTGTCTCGGTCGTCAGAGCGGGCGGATTTGGGTTTTCGGGCGGGATTGCGTCCGTGGCGGACGGTTTATCTTCTACTCGGACATGGACGGGCGGAATTTTGTGTGTTTTTACCGCCGCGGGCGGAGGTTGCTTCGCGACTTCATAATTGCTCGGTCGGTATTCCCATGGTGCAGGCGGGCGGTTTTCTCATGCTATCGTGGATGGCGGATTTTTTAACGCCGGTTATCGTAATGGGCCCCTTTGTTATCAAACTTCTCGTAAAAGTAAAGTTGAGAACTGAGAGTTGAGTTTATAAAGTTCTTTCATGTAAAACGTATTTGTGGATTTTTGTTCGAAATGGGGTTTCTTGTGGCCTAGGGTATGCACCTAAGCAAGGCAGAACCCACCATTCTAGTCACGGCAAGTCAGTTACACACTACAAAACTGTACTCACTCTCCGGTAGCTTGGCGCAGAGCAGGCAGGCTTATCATCAGAGGTAATGTGTAAAGGGTTTGTGCAACACACATTCACACAATAATACAATGAATATCAATACACCACAAAAGAGACTCCACACAGAATTATGTAAAAATAGACTATTTTGTACATAACAGAAAAACCAAAACGACATAATCAAAAATACGTTGCAAGTAATGCAAATTGTTAGGGTAAATTCCATACGTAGTCCTAGGAGCTTTCCCAAACAACGCAGTCTTTTTAAAGGCAGAACATTGAATTAATTCCCCAAATGTGGAAAACCAGAGCCTTTGTGCTCCTATTACACTTTATTCAGGATTTTCTTAAGAACGCCGTGGCGAGGATTCCCTTCCAGCACAAACCATAGGGCGCAGGAATGCTTGCGCGCCTACTATACGTAATACAGTACTATGGTATCATCTTTAATGTTCCCCAAGTGCCAAAACCGGGCACTCACTTGCAGGTAAGAAACAATGCCCCCACGGTCCGTCACCAAAGGAAAAAAGGGGAGGCACAAACTTGCAGGATAACATGGGGAGACCTCGTTCAGTCCCCCGCATTCACAGGACCAAATGCAGCTGCCCGAGCGCATGCCACTGCTGCTAGAGTGCGGCACCTGTAGAACCAGGTGCCACGGAGGTCTCCTCTGACCCGGGCAAAGGCCTTACAGATGGCTCCTCCGACAGGGAACCCCCCCGGCAGGACAGATGCTGGCAGGTTCAATGGTGAGCTGCAGCTGGGGAGAGAATTGCTGACTGTCTGCTCGAGCGTGTCTCTCTTCAGCGCTGCAGCTCTCCAGCGGAAGGGTCCTCGCAGAGTGATTCCCTCGGGACGACGGCAATGCGGTGTGCAGAGGGCTAGTGCCTTGGTACAGCACCTACCTCAGGACGGCGGCATGTCGCAGTCTCCTTTACTGAGGGGGCGCACTGAAAAAAACACCAGCCACTCTCCGCACAATAAGAAGCGCTCTGACATGTGCTGTCAGTGGGCATAAGGAGCGCTCAACACGTGCTACCTGCAGAGCCAGGAGCAATAGGCACTGCTCACCACGTGCTGGTTGATACCTTCTTCAAGGAAGTGCCCAAACTTCAGGTTTTGGGGGCAAAAACGAAGTGCTTCAACAGCGCTGTGTCTGTAAGGCAAGGAGCAATCAGGCATGGCTCCTCACTCAGTACACTGCTGCTGATCTCGCAAAAGACAGAGTGCTGCAACGCAATCTCTTATGGCCCTGAGTTTGTAAGAACAGGGGGCAAGCCAACAAACCCTTGGAGAACACTTCGGGCATATAGAAAGCAGCAGCCAGGCTGGCCAGCACAAAAGTCCAGTTGCAGAGTTGCAGTCCCGCAGGCCAGCACTAGGCAGGTAGTCAAAATGGTGGTTACTCCTGCAGCACAGCAGTCCTCTGTCAATGTGCAGGTTGTAGAGCCACCAGCGACTGATTACAAGTCCCATACAGTGTCTAAAAACATGAGCCCAAGTACTTATACTCAAAAATGTCTTTGATGACGGGGTGACTTCACAAGAACCCATTGAGGTGCACACCAATCCCTTTCAGCCCAGCCCCGGCTCCAGACAATCAGTAAGGGATTAAATCAGCCCTTTGTGTAAGGGAAGGATACAACCTATACATATGTAAAGTGTGAACCACCTCTCCGACTCCCAGCCCAGGAAGACTATCAGTATGCAGATGAATGCAGATGTATCCCCTGACACCCAAATGCCCCTGTGATGGGAAGGCCTTACAGTCAACTATTCATCTCATGTTGTTTTGTGGATTGTACAAAGACATCAGAAAGTTTGCTGTGCCCCCTATTTTTACCTGAGAAATTCATGTTTTATCAACATGCTTGTAACTTTTGTGCAATTTAGAGAACGAAGCGATCTGTTATACTGTTCATACTTTTATTATGTGTGTAATTAAGAAAATAAATACTCTGATTTCCCTGGATAATTTAATGCATGAATATGATTAGCTGAATATCTTAACCCATACTGTGAGTCTGGATATGACTTTTCATGACTGTATAGGCTTCTCTTTTAATTTGATTTTATGAATTCGCAGTATTTTTTGCACTAACATTGCTCACATTACTGATTAGTACAAGACTTACATAAAACGTTCTTTGTACAAGTGCTATTGTACTCTGTAATGACTGCTAACTATCTTGTCATGGCTACAAATTCACCATGTAAATCTCTAAAGCGCTTTTGTACAAGTATTGGTTCGTATTTCTAATAAGTAATTGTTTATATGATGGTGTTTTATAATCAAGCATATCCTGTACTGCATGGAAAATTTGTAATACTTTTATGGATTTCACAAATCTCAATAAAGTACATTTGACTTTTACTTTGTATCTCTTGTCACCCCCAGCCCTTCCTGTGTTGTGGCTGTCTGGAAAGAATGCACCAAGTGTAGCTGTCACCCAGCCCAGACATGTATTGGAGTCAGGCTGCAAAGCATAGAGTCATAAGCACAGAGAAATGCCCACTTTCTAAAAGTCAGGAATTACCACTTAAAAGTATAAAAGGGAATTCCCAATGCTAGCCTATGAGAGGCGTAGGCCTTGCAGTAGTGAAAAAACAAATAAGTTGTTTGTCACTACCAGGACATTCCAACCATAAGGTACATGTCCTACTATTTACTTACACAGCACCCTGCCCATAAGGCTTCCTAGGGCCTGCCTTAGGCGTGACCTATGTGTAATAAAAGGAGAATTTAAGGCTTGACAAGTAGTTATTAATGCCAAGTTGAAGTGGCAGTAAACTACGCATACAGGTGCTGCAGTAGCAGGCCTTAGACAGGTTTGAAATGCTACTTCTGAAGGTGGCACAATGAGCTCTGCAGGCCCAATAGTAGCATTTAATTTACAGTCCGTGGGTATATGGGATGCCACTTTACAAGGGACTTAAAGTAAATCATATATGCCAAACAGGTGTAAACTAATCATACCTTGTTTAGAGGAGAGATCACATGCACTTTAACACTGATTTGCAGTGGTAATGTGCCCAGACTTCTAAAGCCAACAAAAAGAAAGTTAGAAAATATGCGGAGGAAGGCAAAAGGTTTCGGGTTAACCCTGCAGAAAGGGCCAGGTCCAGCAATTTTATACAGGAGACAGTTCCAAAATAAAGCAAAGATTGGGTCGCTAAACTTAAGTTCTGATTTTGCAAGAAGTTAGTTGTCAGACTCCTCATTGCATACGCAGCAAATAATATTGTTTTTCGGATGAGGAAAATATTCTCACTTTATCAGACAGTGCAAGATGAATAAGGAAGGCATATGCAAGTGTTTTAATTCATCATTCTCTTGAAGTAAAATGCAGTGCAACGCCTCATCCCCATTTACTCAGTTCTAATTGATCCAGAAATGATCAATAATTAGTTGTAATTTGATGTGTTTGAATAGAACTTCTGCTCGCTAAATGCATTATGTTTTTTAGTTAAAGTTACTAAGCCAATGTACTTTTCCATGTTATTATGTTTCTAATAAAATTTGTGAATAACTCCTAGGATTGTATAGCTTTGCGCACTGATCCAAAAAGGTCCCGGAACCTTGTGGCCCAGCTCATATTCAACCTCAACCATCAAAACCATATCATGCCAGCCATCGAGCACTCCACCTAGTTCCTGCTTAATGGAAGCTCACATTAAAAAAGTACTGTGTCATGGCAAGAGAGCTTTGTGTGGCAGCACACCCCAATGCCTCAAAATCTTCCAGTCTCAACCCTCTAGGAACCTGAAGTCTGCCATTCAAATGCTTCTTGCTAGTAGCCGATCATACGGATGCAAATGCTAAGGTGGCCCAACCTTAACCCGGGGATCCTTGCTGTGGGAGAGGTTCACTGTACATTCAAGCTTCTGGAAATATTTTCTACAGTTCTGAAGAGGCTTTAAAAGCCACCTATTATGCTCAGCACCTGACCAAGAGCATACCAGTGTCCCTTCCTATTACTTACACTGCCCTCTGGACCTTCCACACTCCTCATGCCAGTCAGATGCCTAAGGCCTGTCCCACCAACCAAGGCTGATCTGTGGCATGTTTGGTCTTAGCCAATTCTTCCCTAAGTATACACTATATCTAATTGTACCACAAACATGGCTTCTCTCTATCTCCTCAAAAATTACTCTTGTGATGATGATGATGATGATGAGGATGATGATAATAACAACAACATAATAACAATAGTAATAACATTACCCAAGTCAAATAGAATTCCTTTAATCGGCTAAAATATCTATAAACGTGAGAGGCAATAAGTACAATAGTGTAAAAGAAAACACTCTTAAACAATAAAAACAGCATTTCATACGGAGTTTCCATATGTACAATAAAACATATCATAAGCTTTGACATTGCAATTACCCTATTTTTGTACAGTGCTTGTTCCTGCAAGCACTGTAAATAACAAGCAACAAGCACTGTAAATAACAAGTTTTAATATTGCCCAGTTTAATTGTACTTGTCCATATTCACTTCTTTGTAGCATCCCATGAATCCTAAGACCCTAAGGTGTATCCCAGCTGCATAATGCACTTTGCTCACACAGTAAAATTAATGTATGAGTGTTCTATTAATTTCATTGCACTTTAATAGACATTTATTACATGGCAATGAGACTCATAACTGATGATAGAAATGTTTATTTCATATTCCTGAGACGTTAATTACAAACTTTTATTAATTATGGTTTAATCGGTCATTTCAGTTTTGAAATCTAAGCCCCTCTTCTGCCCCTTTAAGAAACAACTCCAGAATACATGATAACCTCATGTGCTTCGATCCTTATGATCTGGAAACCAGAAAAAAATAACTTGCTTGCAAAAGCTTTCCTGAGAATGAAATTCTGTGAGCATTTCAATGGAGAGGAATTTAAAACTTCCAGGATGACACAACTATGTAAAAACTGCGAGGCTAGCTTATCCGTTGGCCTCGGAGTGAATTTCATGAGATCCAGCTGTCTTTCAGAATAACCAGTCTCCCTTAGATAAAAAAAAGTCACTAACTCCTCTCAGTTGAGGAGGAGAAGCCAGCTCTCTGCTCACGGCTTGGTGGAGCTGGGTAGGATGTGGTGGGGGAGCAGTGGAGTTGTGAATAAGGGACTGGATTGAAGCAGCTCTATCATCAGAGGTGCTTGGAGCAGGATGGGACAAAATAACAACCATGGCTCCCAAGGCCAATACATGCCCTGCTCCGGCCTAGGGGTGGGCGGAATTTGCGTAGTCGCGCTACGCAAAGCTACGCAAAACGGTAAAAAATCTCCGCGAGCACGCAAAAGTTCCGCGAACGCGCGGAATTGCTTGTTCCGCCTGTTCGCGATGCTTTTTTCCTGTTCGCGAACGCTGTTTGTGTGCTCGGGGAGAAATATCTCGCGAACACGCATTTTGAAAGCCGAACAAGCAAAAAATTCTGCGAAGCCGCGGATCGCGGAATTTTTGGCAATTTCGCGTTCTCCGCGGAACGGGAAATTACCCAAATTCCGCAAATTCCGCGAGCGGAACGGAATTTACCACCCAGGCCTACTGCTCCCCCCGTAGTCCAGGTAAGTGTGCTTCACTACTGACAGGACTGGTGCCTTATTATCAGGTGGACCACAGAGGAAATGAGGTCTCAAACAACAAATAGCCAGAGGCTGGCCAGGCCATGTGGAAAGTGGACCAAACTGCAGTGGGGGCGAGGGTGAAAGGAAAGTCCTGAGGAGGGTAGGAGACAGCAAGCACAGCAATGCACTTACTCCTTGTGAGGACAGAAGGCACCGGGAAACACATGCAAATGGCTCCATATATAAAGATTGCAACAATGACCTGGCTTTCCCACAATGACACCTCGTCTTTTCATTCACAGGGATGGTGGCCATATTGGAAGATATACATTTGCAGGAAAGTTTAGAGAGGCATTAAGAGAAGCCCTCATGAGGTGGGCCACTTCCCGATAAATACAGGAGGGGCGAATATAGCAGTACTCCTACAACTCCACTCAGGGCCATGGATTCATCCTACAGTCTCTCATTACAATTTAGGGGATATGACCAAATCTAGCAAATACCAAATGCCAGGTTTTAGTGGGTTCAGTGGGGTAACCAAGAGATAACTGAAAGTGTAACAGAGATCAAAGACGGAAGGAGTTGACTGTAATTCTTCCCCACCCCACCACAGATGATCCCCAAACACCAAGGCAAAATCCAGCTACAGCACGAATTATAAATGAAGTTACTACTAAATAGGAGGCGAGGCCTTCAGGTGAAGCAATCCACTCTGGAAGACTATGGCGAAAAGCCTGAAATGGAAGCCTCGCCATTGTAACAAGAAGTGTAGAAAATGTAACAGTGGGATGTTTACGTGCAATGACGAGGCCAGGTACACGGTGGGGTCGCATAAACCACACTGGAGCGTGAGTCTGATCTGTATGTAACGTTAGGGAGGGGAATTCTTTAACCCTTTTCCCCTACTGCACCTTTCTGTCTACCCCTCCACCCCCCACACACACTAGTGAGAACTTGTCGGATATAAGTACATACTGCAGACACTGCCATATTTTTTTATAACTGAAATTGGCAAGTGAAATGTGTGTTTAATGACACATATCAAATGGAGACGTCTAAAAAGCATCAGGGTGCAATATTGTAGGACGAGTGGCCTATGTAATGTTCTTTTCCTGGAATAGAAAGATCTATGGTAAAAACGTTCTCTTTTTTCATTTAAAGACCTGCACATCTAGATTCTAACATAGACGGGTACATCAATGATTGCATTGCTAGTCACCATGCTTCGAAGAGTGCGCCTGAGCACATCAGGAAATCAATGTCCTGGCTGCTTTGACCCTTTGTAGGGCCAACATCCTGTTCTGTACCAAAGATTCCTATTATTGCTCCAGATCTGTGAAACTGAATATGCGGCCTATGGTTATTAATATCATGTCTCTAAGACATCGTCCATGAATATTGAATGCTACATTTCCACTTTGTAATAGAGTACATGCTCAGCATGTGTTGCGGGCACATTAGATCTTAGAGTGCACGAGAAATAATGTCGACTGCCACTTTTCATATGAAGCTAAACGTATTTTGATGACTTTTTATGGTTTATTTTTTTACACTGACTGGGAAAATCAAAAATACTATAGTTTGCAAACAAAATACCCTGACGATTTGCTTTGCATGTGTTTACTTATCCCTCGGTTTACATCTCTGGTTGGCAAATCTAAGACATTAATATCTGTTGCTTTCAAAGATATATAAAGTAACACTTTCTTTATTTTTGTCTTTGTCAATCGTAGCATACCTGTCTCGTTCAATATTTCTTCTTGCTAATGTGGTATTGCTCATATTCCACGTTATTTGTGTCTATTATTATACTGGGTTTCCTATCCGCATTTTGAGACAGTCATTAGTTGTGTCCTAATAAACGTACGATTAGGAAGCGCGTGATTGATTCTAGTGTCTCCTGGTATTAACAAGCACTTGCAATGCAATAGGTCTCGCATTTGCGAAATTTTAAGCTATTGGCATTGTAAATGACAATGCCTTTTATTTATCTGTTTTTAAAATCAACACATAGATAAAAGGTTTGTCATTTACAATGCCAGTAGCTCAAAGTCTCGCAAATGCGAGACCTATTTCATTGCAAATGCTTGTTTTGTATTGCACAGCTTCCCTTCCATGTTTGCTTCGCCATGCCCTCGGTCGTGCTTTTGGTTCTCGTGGACTGATTCGTTAATGGAGGGCCTCAGGGGGTTCACATAATCATCTGATCATAGAGGGTGATGTATTTTGTAAGGTGAGAGATTTCTCTCTGTTTGTGTGGGTTAACTATTGCGAGTCTGAAACCTAACCTGTGGGAGTGAGTGAGTTCTGTCATGGGTTATGCCTTCAGGATTGTCTGCAGGGTGTGCGTGTCTTAGCCACGTAATAACCTTGTCGCCTTGTGCTCTTTGTAACTACTTCTGTGGTTGGTTGTCAGAGTTGTAGTTGTCTGTTCCAGAGCTGTGTTCCGCCAATCCAATGGCTCCCAGGTTCTTTCTGCCCCTCCCCCTCTCAGCGGCGGGTGTTCTCAGAACTGTGTCCACGAGGACTGCAGGGAAGGGCATACCCCCTCAGATAAATATACACGCACAATGTCTATCTACTCATACCAGCACTGAAGAGGGAAAAGATAGAGGCACATGGCCACGTGATGACAGAACATGAAACGAGAGAGGGCAAAGACCGACAGAGAGATAGAAAAGGAACAAAAAGCTGAAACATTCCGTGGAGCGGATGGACACGGAGGGTCTGACAGAGTCACAGAGGTACAGGAGGACACAGAGATAAGAACGAGAGCAGATTGCACATTGTTATGTTATTTTGATTTATAGCGCGCACGGATACTCACGAGTGTCCCGGCGCGAAACCATCCAAGGGGGAGAGTGCCTGTTTAAGCGAAGAGATATGTTTTCAAGTTTTTCTTGAATACCGCCGGGTCCTGAATATTGCGTAGGACAAGGGGCAATGAGTTCCAAGCAGCAGTGGCCTCCCTCATCATTGAGCTGCCTCCAAGCCTCTGGTATTTAAATCGAGACACCTGCGCAAAGCGGAGGAACGTGGAGCGCAGCTGTCTAGATGGGACATAGAAAGAGAATCGTTTTTGTAGATAAAGTGGGCCGAGCCCATGCAAAGCTCGGTGAGCCAAAACCAATGATTTAAACTTCACCCGTTCCACAACCGGGAGCCAATGCAGTGAGTGAAGATGGTGTCGCAACATCATCTGTTCCTGGCAGAGATACCCAGAAGAAGTCTGGCTGCCGCATTTTGGACGACCTGCAGCTTTTTCAATAAGTAGCCCGGAATGCCAATGTATAGCGCATTGGCATAGTCTAGCAGGGACAAAATGAGCGCACAGGTGATCGTTTCTCTCGCTGCCTGGGGAAGGAGAGGGAAAAACTTCCTCAAAGTTTTGAGGAGGCCAAAGCAAGTACCGGCCAGCTTCGTAATATGGTGTGAGAAAGAAAGACTCTCATCAAACCATACCCCCAGATTCTTGGCGGGCTTCCCTACAGAGGTTGGCACTGGGAGTTCAGGAGGCCAAAGAGATTCTCGGAAGTTGGAAGGGAATTTTCCAAAGAGGAGAATTTCAGACTTCTCCTCATTACACTTTAGCTGCGCAGCTGCTAACCATTTAAAAATGGATGAGAGACAGTGATGAACCGACGAGACAGACTCATCATTATTGTCCCAAGTGAATATCAGCTGAGTGTCATCAGCGTAAGCCATTACCTTGGCCCCCAAGCTCTCTGCCAGGTAGACCAAGGGTGTAACGTAGATGTTAAAGAGAAGGGGGCTAAGACATGACCCCTGGGGCACTCCCGTGGTCACAAACTGTGAAGAGGAGGAGGACGGAGGCATCCAAATCTGCTGGGCCCGATCTTTTAAGACGGATCTGAGCCAGCTCCAGGCAGTACCTGACACACCTATCCCGGCGATTCGTGAGAGGAGAAGAGAGTGCGGGACCGTGTCGAACGCCACCGAGAGGTCCAGCAGGATCAGTGCTGCCCTCCCGCCGGCGTCCAGACACTCCCGAATGGCCTCCACAACCTCCACCAGGACCGATTCGGTGCTGTGGGCAGCCCGGAAACCTGATTGTGCTGGATGCAAAATACCCTCCCTCTCGATAAACTCGGTAAGCTGATTATTGACGACCTTCTCACACACTTTAGCCAGACCAGGCAAGAGGGAAATGGGTCGATAATTTCCTGGGTTGAGGGCATATAGTGTCGTTTTTTTTATAAGCGGCAGAATCCTGGCCTGCTTCCAGGCCGCTGGGACACTGGCTGTCTGGAGAGATAGATTAATGATGCTGTTCACCTCTACATTGATCGTTTCTGCTGCTGCAGCAAGCAGTGTAGCAGGGCAGGGATCAGAGGGTGAGCCAGATTTTAAGCTCCTAATAATTTTAAGAGAGTCCTGCAGGTCCACCGTCTTAAACACATCCAGGCAATATTCAGCACTGGGAAGTGGAGGCAGGCCAGATACCTATGTCCCATTATCACCATGGGAAAAAGCCGCCTGAATGGTGCGGATTTTATCCAGGAAAAAATTCGAAGGGGGTATCGCACCAGGTGTCTGAGGGTGTTGACACACTAGCTTGGGCCGAGGGAGACGTGAAGCTCTGAACGATCGCAAACATTTCTTTCGCGTTGTTTTTGGCAGAGTCAATACGGCTAGAATAGTATTGCGTTTTGACATTGAAGGGGGTGGCAAGGTGCAGATGGCAGCTGAGTGAGAGAGGAGTGATGAGCGCAGGGTGGGGGGTGAGGAGAGGAGAGGCTGAGAGAGGAGAGATGACAGGCCTGTGTGCTGCAATTACCATCCGAGCTTTAAGCACTTACAGACACAAATAAAGAGGATGCCGCAAGGAAGGCTGACGGTTTTAAACGCCCCAATGCTGCTCTGCACGATTAATCAATCAATCAATCAATCAATCATGTCACTTATAAAGCGCACTACATACCCGCGAGGGTCTCAAGGCGCTGGGGGAAGAGGGGGTGGTGCTGCTACTGATCGAAGAGCCAGGTCTTGAGGAGTCTTCTGAAGGCCAGTAGGTCTTGGGTCTGTCGGAGGTTGGTGGGGAGGGTGTTCCAGGTCTTGGCGGCGAGGTGGGAGAAGGATCTGCCGCCGGCGGTCGTTTTCCGGATGCGGGGGACTGTGGCGAGGGCGAGGCCGGTCGAACGGAGCTGGCGGGTGGGGGTGTAGAAGCTGAGTCGTCTGTTGAGGTAGGCTGGTCCGGAGTTGTGGAGTGCTTTGTGTGCGTGGGTGAGGAGCTTGAAGGTTATCCTCTTGTTGACAGGGAGCCAGTGCAGGTCTCTCAGGTGGGGTGTGATGTGGCTGCGTCGGGGGATGTCGAGGATAAGACGTGCAGAGGCGTTCTGGATGCGTTGCAGCCGTCTCAGGAGCTTAGCCGTCGTTCCTGCGTAGAGGGCGTTTCCGTAGTCCAGCCTGCTGGTGACGAGGGCCTGGGTGACTGTTTTTCTTGTTTCGGTGGGGATCCACTTGAAGATCCTGCGGAGCATTCGGAGGATGTTGAAGCAGGATGAGGAAACGGCGTTGACCTGCTTAGTCATGGAGAGGGTGGGGTCGAGGATGACCCCTAGGTTGCGTACGTGGTCGGTGGGTGGCGAGGCTGTTCCCAGTGATGTTGGCCACCAGGAGTCGTCCCAGGCTGAAGGGTTGGAACCAAGGATGAGGACCTCCGTCTTGTCCGAGTTCAGCTTCAGGCGGCTGGTCCTCATCCATTCGGCGACGGCCTTCATTCCTTCGTGGAGGTGGGCTTTGGCGGTGTGAGGGTCTTTGGTGAGGGAGAGGATCAGCTGGGTGTCGTCGGCGTAAGAGATGATGTTGAGGTTGTGCTGTCGGGCGACGTGGGCGAGGGGTGCCATGTAGATGTTGAACAGCGTTGGGCTGAGGGAGGAGCCTTGGGGTACGCCGCAGATGATCTTGGTGGCCTTGGATCGGAAGGGGGCGAGGCGGACGCTTTGTGTTCTGCCGGAAAGGAAGGATGTGGTCCAGTCCAGGGCCTTCTCTTGGATCCCGGCGTCGTGAAGGCGTGTTCGTAGTGTGTGTTGGCAGACCGTGTCGAAGGCGGCTGATAGGTCCAGGAGGATGAGGGCTGCTGTTTCTCCGTTGTCTAGCAGGGTCCTGATGTCATCGGTGGCGGCGATGAGGGCGGTTTCGGTGCTGTGGTTGCTGCGGAAGCCGGACTGGGAAGGGTCCAGGATGTTGTTCTCCTCGAGGTAGCGGGTCAGTTGTTTGTTGACGATTTTCTCGGTGACCTTCGCGGGGAACGGGAGCAGAGAGATGGGTCGGAAGTTCTTGAGGTCCTTGGGGTCTGCCTTGGGTTTCTTGAGTAAGGCGGTGATCTCGGCGTGCTTCCAGCTTTCCGGGAAGGTTGCTGTCTCGAAGGAGATGTTGATTATTTTCCGGAGATGGGGCGCGATGGCTGTACTGGCTTTGTTGAAGATGTGGTGAGGGCACGGGTCTAGCGGTGAACCGGAGTGGATGGTGTTCATGATCTCGCTGGTGTCCTCGTCGTTGATGTTGGTCCAGGAGAGCAGGCGGTTGGTGGTTGTGGGGGCAGTGGTCTCGGTGGTTGCCGGGGCGGTCGTGGTGTTGAAGCTGTCGTGGATGTCGGCGATTTTGCGGTGGAAGAAGGTGGCCAGTGAGTCGCACAGGTCTCGCGACGGCTGGATGTCGTTGGTGTTGGAGCTGGGGTTGGAGAGTTCCTTCACGATGTTGAAGAGCTCTTTGCTGTTGTGTGTGTTGTTGTCTAGGCGATCTTTGAGTGAGGCCCTTTTGGCGGATCTGATGAGGTGATGGTGACTGCGGGTGGCGCTCTTGTGGGCGGCGTAGCTGTCCGCTGTCCGTTCGTGGAGCCAGATCTTCTCCAGTTTTCGGCATGTTCGTTTGGAGGCCTGGAGGTCTTCGGTGAACCAGGTGGCTTTCTTGCTGGTGTGGCTGTTGGGCGGATTCTTGAGCGGGGCGAGGGTGTTGGCGCAGTCGTCGATCCACTGTCTGAGGTTGCGGGCGGCAGTGTCGGGGTCGGAGGGTTTGCAGTTCACCGTCGGCTGAGCCCGGCGCCCTGCAGGGGCAGGAGGCGCCAATACGGACACCTACAAGCCTTCGCCAGGCTCGGGTTAAAAGGAATCGACGCCCTCTTAATAACAAGCAATGAAGTACAAGTAGACAGTAGCGCTTTTGAAAAGCACAGCGCTCTTTAAACAAGTGACAAAATAACATGGCGGCAATTATGATTATTGAAGCTACCGCAATGTTAAACAGCCATTACACGAATGGTAAAAAAAAAGTGCTTACGCAGTAATTAAAAGACACCGTATACTGCCGCAAGTAAAAGATCCAGTCCGGGGGGGCGGGGCCAAAAGGAGACAGGGCGGTAACAAGGAGGGACTAATAAGCCTCACTTACAATCGAAAGCCAGCGTTTAGCATCAACGATGACGCAAGCCAATGGAAAGAAGGGGCGGAGCCTACACTCCACTTCTGAAATCTGCTTGATTACTAGAAGCCTCGCAGAGCAAGCAGCGCATGCGTGCTGCAACGCAGGTCTGCGAGACCTAAAAAGGTAGGGGAGAGGGGAAATAACGTCTAGCCATGCAGTGGCCTGCCGCCCTCCCCACAGTGCAAAATGTATGAAAAACAGATTTAGGAGCCATTTCGGGCTGATGAAATATATGTCACATACACTTATTTTTATCCCCAAACTGACTAGTGAATATTAATGGGTCACAATTAGTTCAAGATTCGTGTTTTCATGCATCATTTTCGTTAAAGGATGCCTCGGACCAAGGGACAAGTGAAGTCCTAAATTGCCGGCATAGTTGTGTGACTGGCAGGGGTAAGGATACATGATGCGATGAGGGGCAAAAGTCATAGTGCGCTATAGGAAGAGGAATAAAGCACACTGTTAGGAAGCGACTTTTGGGAGATGTTTCTATAGATCAGTCATTTCATCTGTAAAATGCAGGCGATGTGGAAGAAGTTCATTGATTGGTGTTCAGGTATATAGCTGCATGCATGGCAGCATTCAGTGAAGCCACAGCTTTGTCTGGGAGGTCAGTGAGCAGTGGATTGCCTTCATCGATATGGGGCAGGACACGGCCTGTAGAGTGGACAGGAAGCAGTGGGGGCCGGAAGTGTTAGACCTGTGAAGGAGACTCAGTTGGTACCAGGCTGGCTGGGAATTCACATTTTGTTGGTCCTTGAAAGAAGGACTGATGTCTCCGTGGAACTCATGGCTTGATGAAGCGGAGGAAAAAGTACAGATGCCATCCAGGTCTATATTAGCCGGGTCTGGTGGCTTAGTGGACTAATGCTTCCTCTTTATGGGCCTGTGTTCAACCTCATAGTCACAGGTTCAAATCGGTGCAGGTCTGCTCAGCCTTTAATCCTTCTGAGTTCGATAAAATGAGTACCATTGAGTTGGGTAGCAATAAGCATCTGTTATTCAGCGCCAAGATACCCTAGGGTGAATGTGCGCTTTACTAATGTACATTATGTTATGTTACATTACAGATCCCTTTCTATATTTGTGGTTTGAGTGTGATGCTATTTTTCATTATAAGCACTGTTTGGTCGGGTAAAATCTCAAGTAGACACAGTGCATCCAAGTCTAGATGGTGCCTAAAGTCATCTGAGGGCCTAGATGTGATTATTACAATAAACTACAAGGAATAGTTGTGTGGTATCTGTGTATTGGTTAAGCAAGATGTCTTGTTCGGCAAGGAGGAATCCCTGGATAGACTGAATAACACTGCCTTGAGTTTTGAGCGGTAGGAGGCAAATTAATTAACTGGAAACATGGAAAGGTTCTGCAAGAGACCATTTAGACAAATGGACTGCTCCAGGGTGCCTCGAAAAACATAAGATCTGTTGTTAAAAATAGAACCAATATCTACGCCTAAATTGGATCTCCTCTTCATTACAGAACTTTGGTTGTGAAGTTACTGTCATCTGATCATCTCAGATTTAATTCTAAAAAGCAGGATAACAGGAGAGTGGATTTCCAAAGGTCATCCACTGGCATAAGCTCATGTACAATACTTTGTTTTGTGAATATACTGATTGAGCTGAACTTCTGTGTATTCAGTAGCTCATTTCATCTAAAAAAAAAACTGGGGCACTTCAATGGTACTGATTCCAGCGTTGCACTTAACTGAGCTGACCTTGAAGGACAATGTGCCATTTATGTCCAAACACCTTGAAGGACAATTTATTTCCGAACTCTAAAAAAAACCAAGCATTGGCATAGCCAATAGGTCTCACCTTTGGGACCTTATAAGTGTTTAGCTTTGGCACTAGTGTGAGTGACAGAGCGAGCATCACCACAGTACAGGCCAGCTCAGTCACGACGACGAGGAGGCAAAGGAGCTGCTCAAGCTAAATGAAGACGATGAGGGACCGTATGGTACCAGAAGCTCTCCCTGCTGCCAGCAAGTCATATCGGGGCTCAGGAGTTTTATTTGGGAAGCTGAAAAGGGAGCTCACAGAGATAGTACACATAGACGCTTGGAGATATCTCCACCCTGCTCTTTCTATTCTCATGTACATGCACATACTGTTGTTTTGATTACATGTTCTCATTGTGCTCATAGTTTCTATCCATAGCCAGAGTAGTCAATTAGGACTTATTAATTCGAGACCATGCTCGTGTTGAGATGATCTGGGATGGGTAGGGGGTGGAACCTCTGAGAGAGAGAGAATTTCATATTGGAGGTAGGAACTCTTGGAGACATAGCTGGCGAAAGTGTTAACACATTCTTTAAGACCAGCACACCCCAGGGCACAGTTCCAGTCATAATTTGGGATGCCTTTAAGCAACCATGTGAGGAAAGGCCCCTAGCATAGAAACTTACGTAGCGAGGCAGAAGTGGATAGTAAAAAAAATAACCTCTCAATGAGCTTTAGGCTTTGTAAACTGTTACAAGGCAGTCTCTACTCCAAATGACATTCTGCATAGTTACAAATAAACTCAGCATGTGCATAAGATATAATTATCAATTACAACATAAGATCTGGATACACAAAACCCCATGCAGAAGACCAAACTGTAAGTTGGCAATGATCTGAGGACAGCTTAAACTCAATGGAACCATAGGGTGGGAACCATTCCCCTGAAGGCGGGTCAGATTTTCAATGGAAAGAGTGATACGATTGGCATCTTACTGGCCAGGTTCTTGGGTTTCAGAGGGCAAAGAGACACACTGCTACGGTGAGCACCCCATTCTCATTGGCACTACTGAACTGCGATGAGCAGAATGCGTTCAGAGACTTCTTTCAAGCCGTATATGCTATGGCATTTGAGCATGGATAGACATATCTGGGAGGAAGGGGATGAGCGGGGGAAGAATGCAATTGGTTTACACTCTCAAGGTAAATCATGGACTTTCTGGAAGAGCCTATAAGTGTTTCTGAATGCTGGGACACTGGGACCTGGCAGGTTTCCTGTATCTTTCTACAAAAAAAATTCCCCCAGCCATCACACTTCTTGCACCTTCTCGGGTCCAACAGCCACACACCAGGGAAAAGCTCTGAAGGCTGCGCCTCCTACAGGCCTATTGCACGTTTGATTACGGATACAAAAATATTCACAAAAGCCCTTGCCAATGGACAGGAGGATCTCATGCCAAGCATGATGTGCCCAGACCAAGTAGGCTTTCTCAGACTTAGGCAAAGAGTGATATTAATAGGTGGCTAGCCTTCCTTGTGGAGAAAGCAGACAGAAGGAGTCTGCTAGTCTTGTTACTATCATTGGATGCTGCAAACACAATTAATCAAGTATGCCAGAGTCTTTTTCTCAGCCATCCTGATCAAGATGGGGGATAGGAGAGCTGTTGAGGGATTGGATTTTGTCAGACTTTAGGTCCCCAGCAACAGCTCTCAAAGAGAATAGTCCTATGGCTAAGGCTTTTCCTTCCAAAGAGGCACACGCAGGGCTGACATCGCTCTCTCCTAAGTTTTGGGCTGGTGGTGTACCCTCTGGCCATAAGGATTAGTTTTAGGTCCCACAGAGACATCAAAGGTACCCCCTTTTCAGGAACGGAGCAGACGCTTTGGCTGTTGATGTCTTGCTTTTCCTGTGTCATCCTTGTGATAATGGTTAGATGCTCTATCACAGACTGAGGATTATGTGACCAGTCTCGTCTTTCTCTTTCCCACATGAAATTCTGAAGGTTGGTGATGTGTCCACTGGTTCTTGCCAATACCTCTGTAGAATGACACTCCTGCACTCCATTAATACAAGCACTTTTTCTTTACTGGACTTACTGGCAATACCTCTGTACACAAGGGTAAAGAGCAGGAAGTATGGCAGTGATCCAGTTGAACATTCAGACTTTAGAGCTAATTAGTAGTTGCAGAATCCAGTTTCCCTGGTAACCCACGTATTACCATCACTCCACAAGTCTTTGAATTTCTGATCAATTCCTTCGTTACTGTTTCATAGTTTTTACTACTGAACAAAAGTATGACTGAATGAAGGTCTGCCCCCTGCCTAATAAAGGGTTGAGAAATGCTCAGAAATAATTGCAGAGGGATTTTGGTGATGCTTGGTACACATGCTCGCCAGTGCCGATACACAACAGCCTTCTTAGATGCAAGGACTCCTCTCACAGTTCTGTGGCCAAGGCTGTTTGCGGTAAAGTGGAGAAGATGTGTGGTCCTTGTGCAAAGGCCTCAACTAGGACAGACAAACCTACATGCATGCCTTCAGCCGAAAGAGGGATCAGTATGGGGCACGAGCACACAGTGAGGTGCTGAGAACAGGCAGCCCTCCATACAAGCAGATTAAAGCTTCCCACCCTTTTCAGAGATTCAGTATTGTTGTTAAGCAACATCTTAGGGGTTAGGTCCAAAAGCACATTTTGCAATAGAACCCATGAAAGTTCAATTTCTGACCAGGGGCATTGGCTGTGCTCTAACTCTGGGGCTCTGGTCTAGCTGGTTTCGTACTGGTTGCTAAATACCTGGGAATACAATGAGTTCAAAGCAGGCTGCCCAGCGGGTTTCATTGTTGATTATGGGGCTGTTAAGGTTTCACTAATCCTATGACTCTTAGATTTCCTTGCCAGGCTAACAGCATAGTAATCTTTTGAGATGTTTCTGAGTGATGAATACTAGGCGCATTCAATATTTAAGGTCTGCCTGAAGGGAAAGGATTTGCGCAGAAAATGTCTAGCTGAGATACATTTTCTTCGAAAACCATTCTCTGCCTGCTATCTCGTTATATTTGTTTTTCACAAGATATGCCTCCGTGTAAAGAAGTAACGTAAAACACTAGAAAAACATTCTCACACTAAAAGCTAAATTATTACACTAAATTTTAGAGGAAAAATATTTAATTAGCATTTCCACGCATTCCGCACAGAGCCGGCTTTAGGGTAGTGCAACTGGTACGACCGCACTGGGCGCTAACCTGAGGAAGCGTCGCTGAGGTCCGGGAAGTGCGCTGTGTTTAGCAATAACTTACCATTTAACTAGATAAAATCAAGCTCTTTAACTGTCATCTGTTAACACCACTTTCTTGTTAGTAAGAGAAACAGCAAACACGGACTATGCATGTTTCTATTTATAATAATATTACTCACTACTTTTGTTATGTTGTGTGGCACGAAATGCCACTAATACGACTGACAACTTCCAACACAGTAGTGGCCCCGTCCTCCCTCTTTACGCCGGCCTAAGCTTACACCGCCTGGAATGTTATGATAATCATCCCGAGAGAGCGAGGGTTGCATTCCAGTCTGAATATATTATGTAAAAGAGGCGGGGGCCTCCTGACAATCGCGCCTCGCGCACGGGCTGGCGCGGCGCGCTGGAGCTTGGACTGCTGCGCTCGTGGGCGTCCTAGCGCGCGCAGGGGTAATGTCGTGCGTGCTGTAACAGTACATGCGTTTTGGACACTGTTGTGTTGTTGAATGAAGGTTCAACAGAAGCCGGATGTGACCGCTGTGACAGATTAGTGCAGATAACAGGCCCCAGCTGTGGATTTCGAGCAAATGGCGGGGATTTGCGCTGCACTTTTAAATACAATACACCGGGGGCAGTGGGCACAATGCCACTACCCTGACAACATCATCTGTTCTGACGAGATTTGCGCTACCACAGGCCTGTGATTCAACAACACATCGCAGTTCTTTGAGGGGCTGCACTGGTTTGGAGGTAATGCACAATTAACACATTGTAAAGGATTTTTGTACAGATTTACTCAACATTCAAATGCTATCTGTCAGCGGAACGGCAAAAAAACACAACTTTCCCTTTGGTCACGAATATTGCAAAAAGTAACCACTCAATATGGGTCACCGGGTTAATTATATTGTCAGTTGAATCTCGCCAGCATGCAGAGCATGTGAAACACAGAGCACGGGAACCTATTTTAGTGTAAAAGTTAAGAGGGCTAGTTTATCACAGATAAAACAAAGCGGTTGACAAGTAATACCAAGGAGAGGAGAGGCCACAGAGACAGAGGCGGTCAGAGAAAGTGACCCACTGAGCGGACAGAGCTGCGGGCTGAAGAGACACAGGAAGGTCCATGGACAGCCTTTACCTTGCGGGAGCGAGCAGCGCCAGGCGCGATAATTGCAACCAGATGGTGCCGCTGCTCGCTCCCGCAAGGGAAACGCCAAACGTGCACACTTTACAATAGAAAGCAATGCAAAACGTGCACGTTTTTGGCCAAAATGCTGATCGATTCCAAAAGGTCCCCTCATATGCAGCGCATGCGCGCTTCGTAGGCGAGACCTAAAAATAGTAGTGGTTTTGTTATATGTACAGAACTAGCTTACTTCATCACCAGTGCATAACATAAGGAAGTTCACTTCACTCAAAATGTATTAGTCCAAGCCAGTGCCGAATTAAACCCTGTGTGGCCCCTGGCAGTCAATATTTCGGGGCCCCCTCTCAAATTATCTCCTAATATCCAATGCACAGGATTTTTTTACAAACTGACAGCTGGCAGAAGATGAGTTTTGAAGAGACAAACTGTTATGTGACTCTGACGTCTCTGGTTTATGTACTTTAAGTTGTATTTTGACCCATTGTAGCGGGGCCCCTTAAAGGTGTGGGGCCCATAGGCTGGTGCCTACTTTGCCTATTTGGTAATCCTGAACTGAACCCAGCACGTATTAAGGAAAACAGAATATATTTTCATTTTCAACTCCAGATGCGATAGTTTAGTTTAAGATACATTACCTGTTTTGGGGCTACTTCCACTATTCAGGGGTAGGATTTCAGCACTGGTTTGCCTTTAGATGCATGCTTTGTCTCATATTTCTTTTCTCACATAAAAAAATCCCCAATACATGGATTACTGCTGAGTTCAGTGTAACCAAAGAGAAATAACGTTCATGTAAAGAATCTGGAGATTGGACCTCAGTCGCAGCACCAATGCAGAATTTATGAGATCCTCATGAAATGACTGTAATATCCTCTGTAACACCAAATCTACAAATTCTAATAACAGGGCCACTATTGGCAGTTGGCCTCGTGCTTGGTGAATTGCAATGTGGAATATATCCCAATGAGGAAGACTGGGGACTGGTTGTGAATTGGCACTCTTGTGCTGGGAGCCAATATGGAGACACTTGTTGGACCATGGAATTATTGTAGGATAAGGATTTAAACAAAAGGCATACAGACAAACCTATGACTTTTGTGATTATCATAGCATAGATAACATGAGTGTTATTGGCGTTATAGTGCTTGTATGTGGGGTTGTATGATGTTACATCGCATTCCGTTGTAACACATGCCTTTACCAAGCATGCATTACAACACAAATGCCATTCCAAAGCAAACCTTTACCACGAATATTTTTTCAACGACTATGCCTTTACCATGCATGCCTGTACAATGAAATTCGTTGTAAAAGCATGCATGATAAAAGCATATGCGTGGTAAAGGTTTCCCTAACCCCTACCTTAACCCCTAGATCCGGTCCCTGGTGCACCCCAACCCCTGTCCCCCAACCCTTCTAAAATAAAATACCATTCACTAAACCCTAAAACCCTACCCCAACGCGACTCCCCCTGGTCCCCAGCCCTAACCCTAACCCAACGTGACTCCCCCTGGCCCCCAGCCCTTGCCCTAAAACACTACCCCAGCACAACCCTCTCAGCCCTTTCCCTACCCTAAACCACTACCCCTGCGTGACCTCCGGCCCTCAGCCCTTTCCCTACCCTAAACACTAAAGCACTACCGCCGCACAACCTCCCCTGCCCCCTAGCCCCTAAAATAGTAGTCCCCATGCCTTTACAACGATATTAGTTGTAAAGGCATGTGTGGTAAAAGCATATGCATAATAGAAAAATGTGTAGTAAAGTCTACGTGTTGTAATGATGCATGCATTGTAATGCTTGCGTTGTAATGGCATACGTGGAAACAGCCACGTTGTAATGGCTGTTTCCCATATGTGGCACATTCACTTTAAGTAGTACCATGTTTTACCTGCCAGTTCTACCTGTGCTGCGTGTGTGAACGGATTCTGTAATGTCAGCTACTCTGATGGTGTGGCCGCGAGATTGGTGACTTTAAAGGAGAAACTCATGTAGAAAAGTAGGGGCCTATGTGAGTTAAAAAGACACAGAACAATGGGCCAGATGTATGTAGCTAGCATTTTGCGATTCCCTAATTGCGAATCACAAGGATTCGCAATTAAGAAATCGCAAAATGCAATGTATGAAGGTGTATAGTACACCTTTTGCGATTCCTAAGGGGTCGCAAATGACCTACCTCATGAATATTAATGAGGTAGGTCGCAAATTTGTGACCCTCTAGGAATCGCAAAAATCACGGGGATGGTGGCCTGCTGAGATCAGCAGACCACCATGTCCGTGATTGCTTTTAAATAAAGCAATCTTTTTTTTTTGTAAAGTAGCCCGTTTTCCTTAAAGGAAAATGAGATGCTTTACAAAATGAAAAGTTTCCTTTTCATTTTTTAAGAGCAGGCAGTGGTCCGTGGTCACAAAACATTCATACATACCGATGCGATTCGGTATTAGGAAGGGACGCCCTAAACACGCCCCTTCCTAATACCGAATCGCAAACCCATTTTGCGATTCGGTAACAGGTTACTGAATCGCAAAATTAGGTGTGCTGCATCGGAAGAGTAATTTTTGCGTTCACAAACGGGCAGATTCTGCGAATCTGCCCTTTTGCGAACTCAAAAATGCTTGATACATCTGCCCCAATACTTCATATCTATCATTGCTGAGACTGATTTGTGCACATGGGTTTTGGGATATGCATGTAATTGTCATTCACATCTGCACAACAAATAACAGATACATGTGTGAGTTGTTAATAATTCACAATGTAGTAAGTGAGGTCAGACGGTAATTAGGAAATCAGCACACATTACTGGTAGATGACAGATATATGTTCTCCTGCTTACAGTGGACCCCCTGTTACAATGCAATAGGTGGATTGTAGTGTTGCTGCCAAGGCATGTTGAGTGATTGCAGCTTTAAACAAAGAGATATTGCCACATATGAAGAGCAGATGGTACATACTGAAGATAAGGAAGCAAGTCCTATATGGTGCGTTTACTGTCTGATATCCAGCCTGATGGATGCAAACACAATGAAACAATGACGCCATTGCCTTTACTGTGTTTGGTGGAGGTGGCATGTCACAGTGGCACAATTGGTGACATTTCACCATCAAACACTACAACAAGAGTAGCCATGACATTTACAGTCAGTTGTTGATCATGTACACTCACTAGTCGGTGATAGTGCTTGCTTTTGAGAGATTAAATTGAATAAAAACTTTCATTGGCTGTTGGAATTGGCCCTTGCTGCAGGGTCACCCCCCAAACGTCACCCTCCTGTTTTACTGAATTTGCATTTGTTGGCATTAGGACTCTGCACACTTTACCACTGCTATCCAGTGCTACAGTGCTTGTGCCCTCTTCCTAAAACAACTGATTGGCATATTTAATTTACTTATAAGTCCCTAGTATATGGTACTCCATGTACCCAGGCCTGTACATTAAATGCTACTAGTGGGCCTGTAGCACTCATTGTGCCACCCAGTTAAGTAGCACTTTAAAATGTCTTAGGCCTATCATTGCAGCTTGTAGTGCAGTATTAAAACTGCCAATTCGACCTGGTAAAATAAATTTTCTGCCAGGCCTAAACCTTCCTTTTTAATACATATGACTCACCCCTAAGGTAGGACCTAAATAGCTCATAGGACAGGTTGCACTGTATATAAAAGGTAGCACATGTGTGTTTAAGTTTTACATGTCCTGGTAGTGAACAACTCATAAATTAATTTTTCACTACTATAAGGCTTATCTCTTCCATTGGATAACATTGCCTTACCTTATTACATTTAAAAAGTGCAGACATTTGATTGGAAGCTGGTAGCAATGCCATGAATGGACTCAAATGAATTGTAGTTTAAAACCCTCTTTAATGGTAAAGTTGGATTTTAAGTCATAATTCTGAAAATGCCACTTTTAGAAAGTTGCCATTTTTGTGCCCTAAACATTTTGTGCCTTTTGCCAGGGTCTTGGGTCAGATGACTGTGAATAGCTTGGCTGCTGGCTTTTATATATTCCTCCCAGATAGTGAGAAAAAGGAGGACTAGATGGTGGCAGGATGGGCCATCATGCCAGGATGGTTGGGGTGAAGCTGTCCCTGCCCCACTTACATTTCAAGGGGCTGTCTCCAGCATACACACAAAGAGACGTGACACTAGTCTTTTGTCACCCCAGACTTTTTGGAGCCTTGGCAGCGGAAGGAAAGACTTTCCCAGAACCAGATTTGGGGATAGCCTAGAGTATTTCCCCACTTCAAAGGATCACACCATTTATTAATACTTGACCCTCAGAACAGCTCTTCAGTACACTTCTGGACCTGTGGATGACTTCAGAAGGACTACCTGGACCTTAGGAGGACTGCCCAGCTACTTGAGGGCAACCTTGTTCTCCAGAGGACTACCCTGCTTCTAGAGGCCTGCCTTGTTCCCCAGAGAACTGCTCTGCTGCTAGACGCCTGCCTTGCTGCTTGAACCCTGAACCACCTGAGTGACTCCAAGGGCTAGTTGGCTAACACCTTTAGTGGGCTACAGCGACATAACAAGTTCCAGAGTCCTTGAATCCTGCACCTGGCCTCTGCTGGTGCCCCCCAGGTACTAGACTTTTGGAAGTGGTGCTAGAGATGCTGCTCCTACCTAACCCTAAAAGTTGGGACTTAGAAGAAAACTTTTCACAAAAAGTGCCAGAAGAACCAACAGCAGACCTCCCTGCCAGCTGATCTGCCCAAGGTGCATCGACAGTCGGCTTGACTTCAAGGTAGCTCCACAGCAGCAAATCCTGTTCACCAGAACCTCCAAGCAATGGTGTTCAGCCTTGTGGAGACCACTCTTCGGCTGTGTCTTGCAGCTGATGACTTGCTCAGCTTGAAAATCCAGCAGTTCTCGCTCAGACCTTTTTCCAGTCAACATCGACTGATTTACTGAAACCTTGTCCAGTGCTCCTCTGCAACGACGACGACTCTTCGAACACAGCCTGCTGCCTTGCTCCGATGAACTCTGCTTTCTTAGGTCATTACATGAGATAGTGTATTAAAGAGATGCATTGAGGTGCATTTGTATGGGACTGTGTACCGAAACCTCTGCGGTAGTGCAATTATGTACATGGCTCTGAAGTAAGTTCAGCATTAATGGAGGAGTTGGAAGATGGCTGAAAGGCTGGCAACACTGGCTTTGAAATGCTGAAAGAGACAATCTAGAGGAAATTGTAATTGGGATTCGTTTTGTATTGGATTTCTCATAGTGTAACAGCATAAGATGTGCACAGACTCGAGGGGTTGCACTTATCTTCTGTGTATGGCTAGAACTGCGGTTGCTGTGACTCATACCTGGTTGGATGAGTTGGTGTGACAGTCATGGTTGTGCCCCACAATATCAAGGGTGGGCACTTGTGCTGGTCCTTGCAATAATACATTCAGAGTCTGGGAGGACCTAAATTAATATTTGTGGAAATGTGAATTTGTTGCCTCTGTGAGGAGATGAGTGGAGATGTGGATGAAGAGCCAATTGTGGTGCTGCATTATTTTAAGTGTATGTGTTGTGCTTTATGTGCTGTATTTGGCCCAGTGTCTGTGATTGGCATGCATTCTGTTTCTGGCATTAGTCAAGTAAATCATGGGTAGTCATATTTTGCTACATTTAGTGATGTATGCACTTTATTTAGTGTGATGACTTTGATCTCTGGAACAGGTAGGTCATGCAGCTGGTTGAAGTGCAAGATATGAAGGATATTCTGGTCCATGAGGGCAAGTCGAAGGAGTAATCCTAGGCGTCTCCAGGAACTACTGCTACCACATCTATTCTGGAGACTTTGTCTCTGACATGCCGGATCTGGTGGCTCAGTGGACTAATGCGTCCACTGTAGGGGCCTGTGTTTGACCTCATGGTCACAGTTTCAAATCCGCAAGGTCCACTCAGCCTTTCATCCTTCTGAGGTCAATAAAATGAGTACCATTGAATTGGGTAACAACAAACATCTGTTATTCAGTGCCAAGATACCCTTTACGGTGAACGTGCGCTTTACAAATACACATGGTATGTTTTATGTTATGTTATGCCTCCTTTCATCTTTCCAGTGTGTAACTGCACCCCCATGGTATTGACCCTCTTGATGAAGGCTGCTACATGGCCTTCTTATGACCATGTTGTTCCTCATAGTGGTCAATTACAAAGTGTACCACAAGCTTGTGGCGGATTGCATCTTGTCTGCTGGAGAAACGCACAGCCTTAAAGGAAGCAAGCAGGGCCATACAACTAAATTATTATATGTAGTAACATTTTAGTTGCATTTTGAGGTGCATGTCTATCTGCCCCTTTGTTTATATGAGTTGAAGAGGGCAGAAAGACACACCTTTAACCCTAAGCAGAAATATTACCCTATTCTTTGTTAAATGCATTTGTGCGGACATTTACTCATGGTTGTAGATGTCCAACTATGCATGTGTGCATTTCTGCTCACACTTTAGCCTTCTGAAATGGCTGTTAGTGTTTTACAGGGAGTCGCACTGGAGCTTAAATTGACCTCTATCAGGGAGTCCAAAAGGTTTTACTTTGGTGAATGCTGTGGATTTATTTGTGTACTTAAGTATTGTTTGTGCTAAACTTATTTTGACTTTAATTATGTCATAAATACTGTTTGAGAAACGGTTACCCTTGGCCAAAACAGATTGTCTTCACTTGAGCATAATACCATATTTCTTAATAGATACTTATCTTATGGAGAGCAGGGTATGCTCAAAGTGCAAGCTCTCTAATGTATGCCTGACTTCAAAATAAATGCTCGTGGATGGGATGTGAAAGCTACTAGGTACTAAGTAAAACCTTGTAAAGATATAAGCGTCACTTTTTTAATATAAGGTTAACAAAGCTAGTAATTAATAAAAAGGATCCCGCCAAATGTTACTTGAGAAAAGAGCTCTATTCTGGGTTCTTAATATATATCACTCAAGTATCGGATGCATTCCCATTCTGAAATCATGATTTGTATTGTATTAGGATATTTGTATTACATTATGTATGTGCCTTTGGGACACGATTATGCTGAGTGCCGACCAACAGTAAAATTAATTCGACCTGAACATCCATTAGTCTGACCCTCAAACAAGGAAATTCGCATATGCTAATTTTATGTAACAGCATGAAACTGCCGGCGCAGGCATTGCTGCAAAGGGCTACAAAATCAAAGCTCGTTTCAGCAAATGCGTATATTGTAGATAAAGATATAACTGAAAATAGAACAGGCCTGAATAGGAAATTACTAACTAGTACCATTATATAACATGACAGTCGTTCTGTGGCGGATGAAGCCAGTTCTACAATCTGGAGGCAATTATTTCAGCTACAAATCAATTACTTAGCAGCAAGCTGGCAAAGAATTTTCTTTTTATCACCAGTATACCCTTTTTATGTGCGACTCTCTTAAAAGTGCTTTTTAACATCAGTATATTCCGACCTGGATGACTATTGGCACACCCGGGCCACTGCTGGAAATACAAAACCACTCTGTAAATTTACCTGCTGTCGGGAGCTAAATATAAATGAAAAAAAAATACTTCCAAAAGCATATTAGATGTAACTATGAGAATTTAGAAGCTCCCCTAAACAGAAGATGACGTTCAATTCTACAGAACAGCATAGACTAACTTTCAAAGAGGACTATGGAATTGCACTATTCCTAAATATCCCAAAAAGATTCTTGCAGAAATTGCAGATGCTACAAAATGCATCTGCACGACTGCTCCTGGGCATCCCTAAGTATCGGTCTGTGTACCAGGGTCTGACCAAACTACATTGGCTCCCAATTAACAAAAGGCTCAAATTCAAATCATTATGCCTAGTCTTTAAGGCGCTACATGATATTGGCCTGGACTATCTGAGAGATTGCTTTACTTGGTACTCTCCTTTAAGAAACCTGTGATTTTCTGCTAGTAAAGTCCTGGTGGTCCCCAGAACTAAGCTAGCCGACTGGGGCGGGAGAAGCTTCATTGTAGGAACAGCTAAACTCTGGAACGCACTCCCCTTAAATCTAAAAGACAGTCAAAATCTTTGGTCTTTTAGAAAATCTTAAAAAACCTGGCTTTTTTAATAACTAGTATCAGTAACGCTTAGCATCCTGTATCATCTCTTTGTGAAAAGCAGCGCCAAGACGCCAAAGGCATTCGAGCGCTATACAATATGTAAATCAAATCAATTTGCTTATAATTGTTTTATATACAATTTTGTATCTAAAGCATTTTAAGGGAACTATTTAATACATGTTTTTTTTTATTAGTTGAGTTTCTAAATGTGAACAAATGCTGGCTGATTCCTATTGTCGTCTCAGGTTTATGGGTTGTTTAAAATTCTCCAAAACAAAAATAGAGAACAATTCTGGGATAGTTATTTTCTTATTGTTTTGTCACATTTGAACAGACTTAGCACACATTTCAAAATGAATGCAAATGTTGCCATTAGGCCAACATGCTTGCCTAACTAAGGAATTTTCATGAAACACCTTGGCTTGCTATTTGTTCCCTCTGTCTGTAAATGTTATCAAGCAAGCTGGACAGCGTAATTTAGCCGTAGAGCATAGCACATGCTTCTACGTTTTAAAGAGTACTTTTATTATGATGAATAAAATACAGCCAAAAAATCTTAAGAAGAAAGAAGAAAACTACATTAGAATAGCAAAATACAATTGAGTAATGGGGAAGAGGAAAAGAAGAGGGAGCAAACATACGGTTCATATGAACTATTGTCTTATTATATACATAAGATAAGTAATGAAATATAAAGAGCGAGCTATATAATAGTAAAGTAATATTGTCAAGAGTGTGAAGTCAAGGAGGTTGAAGAACTTCTTGAGTGCTGGGAAGAGGGGCAAACGATGAATTTGCAGATTTGTCGAGGAAATGTGTAACTGGGGTCCAAAGGTCTTTCCACTTTAAAACTAGTGATATAGGGTGCATATTGGCAGTATCTAGTCGATGGTTGTGTCAAACTGCGTACCCAAAACAATAGAGAAGGGGGGTACTTGGAGCCAATGAAGGTCCAGTACCTAGCCTCACTAAAACAATAATCCAACAAACTGTGACGGTACTGTTCCAATCAGAAAGAAAAGGGGACAGAACAGTGGAGAAAATAAAGAGTGGGAATCTTAAAAGTTATTTATTGGTGCTCTCAAACATCCCTGGGGATGTCATGCCTCATAATCGGGCGTGCTCCTCATAGGGTAATGGGGAAGAGGAAAAGAAGAGGGAGCAAACATTTGGTTCATATGAACTATTGTCTTATTATATACATAGGATAAGTAATGAAATATAAAGAGCGAGCTATATCATAGTAAAGTAATATTGTCAGGAGTGAACAGTCAAGGAGGTTGATGAACTTCTTGAGTGCTGGGAAGAGGGGCAAACAATGAGTTTGCAGATTTGTCGAGGAAATGTGTAACTGGGGTCTAAAGGTCTTTCCGCTTTAAAACTAGTGATAAAGGGTGCTTATAGGCAGTATCCAGTCGATGGTTGTGACAGACAGCGTACCCACTGAGACATCCATTCAGCCACCAACACAGCTATACGCACACTCACTCACCCATACAGCCCCTAACACACGCACTCATGAACCCATACACCCAGTAAATCACCCACTCACACATCCATGCAGGGAGTCATACACACCCCCCACACACCCACACAGACACGCAGGCACCCATACTGGTAATCAGACAACCAATCATTAACCCATATAGACACTCATGTAGCTACTCACCAACCCATGCAGCCACTTACACACCAACTGACAGACTGATACAGACATTCACACAGATTAGTCATTCACCCATGCATTCACTAAGATATGTTTAATTACTCACTTATACAGTCAGTCACACACCCACTAAATCATCCATTCAGACACTTATACACTCACTCATTCTGAAATACACCATGGCATATATATATAGAACATTCGTCAACTTTTTAGAAACACTCAGTCACTAGATGATGTCATCAGTGATGTCATTTGAGATGTCATCAGTGTTGTCACTGACCATGTCATGAGTGATGTAATATGTGACGTCATCAGCAGTGCATTGCGGGGGCGCGAGTTTTAGTTAGCTCAGCTAACTATAACGGCTGAATTTCTCTGGATTTGTATGAGTGAAATGTCTGACTAACTATAACGTCCCTGAAACCTGTGGTTTTTTCAATGAATTTCTTAGTTTTTTTAAATGCTAATCCCTAACTATAACGTCCCTGAAACCTCTGTTTTTTTCAGTGAATTTCTAAGGTTTTATAAATGCTAATTTCTAACCATGCCTGCGTAGGTAGGACATGTGCAGAAAGAGGAAGAAAGTCACAGAAAGAAGCAAGAGAAGTGCAGAAAGAGGCAAGAGAGGTACAGAAAGAGGAAGAAAGGTGCAGAAAGAAGCAAGAGAAATGCAGAAAGAGGCAACAGAAGTCCAGAAAGAGGAAGAAAGGTGCAGAAAGAAGCAAAAGATGTGCAGAAAGAACCAACAGAGGTGCAGAAAGAGGCCTACTTTGACTGTACCTTACAACAGACTAATACAATGTACCCTATTCACTAATCCTTCTCCGAAAATGTCTTAAACCTCACTTTTCTCTTGAAGGTTCACTATTAATCGACTGCTCAGAATGTTAGGCCTACCAAATATAAAACAGCATTCCTAAGCATATCACTGTTGTAAGTCTGACCAAGTTTGTGAAGGTATGCATGCGTTTCTATGCTTTTACCTAGTGACATGTTAAATGAAAATAAACATACAAACACGTGAATACCTGTATTTCAAACCGCATACTCTGTAAATTTGTGTAAAAAAACGTGTATGCATTTCTTTCTGCTCACAATACAGGGCACATGGGTATTCAATAGTATATTTGAGGGGCTCTATAACACATATATACATAAGACATGTCTGCCTGTGCAACCGAATGACAGAGCAGAACTGAGAAGATTTGACCACCTATAGGAGAAGTTATCCGCTTTTTAAGCTACCATCTTCAGATGCATAACACATGTAAGAATACATATACAAGTAGACATATACCTCAGTCACGAGAGCACGCAGACCTTTAAACTTGACAGCTTGCACTTCCCATTTGAGTACAGAAAGAGGCGAGAAAAGTTCAGAAAGAAGCAAGAGAGTTGCAGAAACAGGCAAAAGAGGTGCAGAAAAAGGGAACAGGGGTGCAGACATAGGCAAGAGAGGTGCAGAAAGAGGCAAGAGGGGTGCACAAATTTGCAAGAGAGGTGCAGAAAGAAGCAAGAGCAGTGCAGAAAGAACCAACAGCGGTGCAGAAGGAGCCAAGAGGGAAGCAGAAAGAGGCAAGAGAATTTCAAAAAAAGAAGCAACAGAGGTGCAGAAGGAGACAAGAGAACTGCAGAAAGAGGCAAGAGAGTTGAAGAAACAGGCAAGAGAGGTGCAGAAAAATGAAATGGGTGCAGAAAGAGGCAAGACAGGTGTAGAAAGAGGGAAGAAGGGTGCAGAAATAGGCAAGAGGGGTGCAGAAAGAGGCAACAGAGGTGCAGAAAGAGGCAAGAGAGGTGCAGAAAGGGGGAAGAGGGGTGCAGAAAGAGGCAGGAGGGGTGCAGAAAGAAGCAAGAGAGGTGCAGAAAGCAAGAGACGTGCAGAAAGAAGCAAGAGAGGTGCAGAAAGAGGCAAGAGGGGTGCAGCAAGAGGCAAGAGAAGTGCAGACAGAAGCAACAAAGGTGCAGAAGGAGGCAAGAGAAGTACAGAAACAGGCAAAAGAGGTGCAGAAAGAAGCAAGAGCAGTGCAGCCAACAGAGGTGCAGAAGGAGGCAAGAGGGGTGCACAAAGAGGCAAGCGGGATGCAGAAATTTGCAAGAGAGGTGCAGAAACAAGCATCAGAGGTGCAGAAGGAGACGAGAGGTACAGAAAGAGGGAAGAGGGCTGCAGAAAGAGGCAAGAGGGGTGCAGAAAGAAGCAAGAGCAGTGCAGAAAGATGGAATAGAGGTGCAGAAAGAGGCAAGAGAGGTACAGAAAGAGGCAAGGGAGTCGTGTAGTTCCTCTATTACCTATACAGGATCTGCGCGTTTGGATAACATAAACTGTGGGATTGGTGGCGGACTGATTCCGTGCACCCCCACTGGATACGTTAGCCTGTCTGCATTCGCTGGCTCACAGTGCCACTAGAATCTCCTCTTATCGGGGAGAGAATAGTTTCTGGCAACCTCAGAACATGACAACCCTGATCCCCAGGATCGTGGACACAATATACTACCTTTCGCTCAGTCACTCGTGCTCACTTAGTTTGTCTCAGAGATACACTGAATAAACATACTGGGTGTGTGTCAATAAAGGTTTATTGAACAGTTGTTATTCTAGTCTAGAATAGATGAGCTACAACAACCATTAGACAGTAGCATAAATATATGGTTAGCAGTACTACGAAAGTAAAGGGATGGTACAGTTCTACCATTTTGTAGTAATCATGAATATACACAAGTACATAAAACACATGATAAGAAAGTGCGTACTCCTACGATGTCTCCCTAACTAGATGTACCTAAATGTACCTAGCATCTGTGTAGGTGTTATGTCAAGAATCCCTCTAGGATCTAGTCAACCCCCATTACCTGAGAATTAGAGAATATGGGACCCCGTCCTGGTCTCAAGTTGGACACCTCGCGAGGTATGTTTAGACCACTGCTAGCTGGAGCGTCTGCATGCAGGAACCTCAGTGTCTCTGGTCAGTGTGTCAGCCGGGAAGTCACGGTTTCCTCTCCCTGTCTAAGCAAGACATGATGTATATATACCCCCAGGTCTCCCCAGGGGTCCCACCTTGCTGTGTTACTGTGTCGGCCTAAAGGATGACGTTGGGCTTGAACTTTAACATAGATATTATACAGGAGATGTTCTTCCAAGAAGCCTCATGCATAATGTATGAGTTTCGAACCAGGGAAAAACCTGCGTTCTGAATGCAGTGTCGTATCTAGGTAAAAGGTCAGTCCCTATGAACCGTTATGTATGTAATGTGGGGAAGGATATAGGTGAAAGGTTGCAGTGTTACCTGACCCTATATAGGGTACCTATATGGAATATAACACCCACTCCTCTTCCGACTGGACGGCATATGTAACCTATAAGTGTACTACCATTCTAACTAGACATTGGTACGCACCAACGGTTAAAAACATTTATTTAGCTAAAAATGTTTAAAAAATGTCAAAAAAAACTTCTAAAAAGATTTAAAAAAATGTAAACAGAAAGTTTGTTGCAGGCCCTAGCTCTAAAAGTGTCAGTTGATATAGTCCGAACCACTATAAGCATTAGAAAGCCATTCATGCCCAAATAAATTAAAAAGGAATGTCAATTTTGTCTGAGTTCCAAATTGAGCTTGCTATAAAAAAGGGCGAATTTCTTCCAGCACATGACGAGCCAAAATGAGTCAATTGTTTGTGTCCTGGCTGGTAGACGCAACACTTTTGTTGCTTGCTTCCGCAGTAGACGGCCCCTGTAACCCCACGCAGAGTACGTCAATTGAGCACAGATGATGTTCCATGCTGTCCACAGCCGGTGCCGGGGCAGCCTGTGCGCCGTCCAAAGCCTGGGTGTCAGGGGAGGTGCCGGTGTCCATACCAACAGGTGAAGTTACTACCTGCAGTGGCTCAAGGAATGCCGCCATCAACATAGGAATACGCTGAGGACATTGCAGAACATGGGCCGTTATCGGGTCCAGTAGAGCATTCACGTCCAGTTGCGCACATGATGGGAGTGTTAAACAAAGGTCTAACACGCATTCTTCTCCGCAAAACAGGCATCGGAGTACAGGTAAGATGCAGTCCATCCAGAATGGTTGAAATGACAAGAACCAAGATGCACTTAGTTCTCTCAGGCGAGGCGTGCCTAGATGTTGTACCATTCGGTCACGGTATTTCCGCTCCAGGAGCGCTTTTTCCATCTCCTTGGTGACGGGGACGTCCATTGCGTAGCAGAAAGAAGACAATCAGGATACCTGCTATTAGAAACAGGATTATTGGAAGTCCTCCAAAGATGCTTCCGAATACGGAGTGTATGAAGTTTGGTATAACTCCAAGTACCGTCTGAAAGGTGCTTAGAGGTCCAGAACCAATGGTCTTAAATAAGTGGACAATGCCAGTCGTATCAGACATGTTAAAGATACGATTCACCATTTCAACCAAATGGAAAGGGCAGTTTGTATTAATAAGCGCCTGTATCTCAGCTGAAGACCTTGCGAGCTCGAGTTCAAAAGTCTCTCGAGCGGAGGTTAAGGGCACAGACTTCTGTAAAAGCATGGCTTTCATTCTGCCTAGAGTATCAAACCGTATTAAAGAAACATTCAGTGAAGGCCATAACGGCGCCTCCCTGACTGTGTGTGTCGGTGGAAACAATACTTGCATACAACAAGTAACCCTGGCGCTCACAGGTTACCAGATATGCGATGCCCGTGAGCATTCCACAGCAGCCTTGACTGTTCATCATCAAGTAACTCCCATTCGAAAGTATCCCAAATGCTGGAGTAATCACTGCAGCTGGGGCACCCTTCAGATGGCAGGACAAGTTCGCCACAGAACCATTACAAGCTCCGTGCAGTAGAATGTCCTATGAGCGATCCACTTAAAGCGCTCTCACAGTTTGTGCCACTTCTCGATCCCCACTCCGGCATCAAAATCTGTATGGCAATTCCCAAGATTCCTTAATGTATTGCTTACCCATTTTTTCATATTTACATGCCTGCTTTTGTTCAAGGCAATATTGAAACTGAAAAGTAGTGACTGGTAGAGTTAAGTGGCCATGGATTAGCCATTCTGTGTGCTGTGATTCTGCCACTGTGAATGGTAGTCTATCCAGTTTTTCGATACGCAGCATTGTATATTTTGCTCCCCTTTGTGCCATTTCTATCTGTTTATCTGTTAGATTGTATTCAGAAAACAGAGACGTACTGTTGATAAAACGCCAAGGCACATAGCCTGCACGCAAAGATTGCAGCGTCCAGCTCAATAACATTATAGAACGTAACTAAGATTGCCCATGTTGTAATATGGCCAAATCTTGTTCTAGAATGTCTATCGCAGAAGATACAATGTTGCCTAAGGAATATATCCTGGAGGTCACTGTTGTTAACCCATTGTCTACCACTGCTAGAGATTTCTCCAAGTTAATGCGGTCTATTTCCCGTATTCTTTCTGTGGCCTCTTGTTGGGATATTTTCCAATTTTCATTGTAGGCAGCATAAATACCAGCATATATGAAACGTTTTTGGCGTGGTTTCCTGGGACCTAGTAAAAAATCCCTAAGATCCATGTCTTGTGTGAGTAAGGATAAGTGTTGTTTCACCTCTGTGAGTGTTGAGGTTTCTAGCCAATTAAGGCACAACTTCCCAACACTGTATGACGTCACTACCCCTGGATGTTGTCTCTGTACATAGCGCAGATCTGGCCTATGGATTGTGAACCCTTCGGTTTTACCCATGAATCTTTCCTGACAACCATTGGTGTCTGTCGGCCAAATCAACCATTTCTTCCAATTGGAGTCTGATCTGTTGTATTGTATAATGTCATTTAATGTAATCCCTTCCTCTGATGTTCCGTTACCCTCGGTGTTTGATGGTGTTGGCAGCCGAGGTGTGTTCAAGTCTTTATTCTTGGCTAGTCCAAGGCAAGACGTCTGTTGCACTGTCTCGTTCAAAAACATGATCTGCTGAGGGATGAGACATGCTCTAAATAAAGAGAAGAGGAGGGACCCCTAATAAAGAATAAGGGTGGGTAACATAGGGGATCAGTTAAACAGTACAAAGACGAAGGAATACCCACCCTTTTGAGAATAATAAAGGCCCGCAAGGGGTCCTATGATAATGATTAAGTAAACAAAGCAATCTCATGCATGCAAGGAAAAGACAACAATAGAAACAATGAGTCGTTTTGTCTTTTTATTAACAAATTATCAAAAGATTATCACAAAATAAGTCTTATATTACAAAGAATTGATGCATATGAATGAAATACATTAAAGAAAATACAGTGCCCCACAAACACTCATCATTCATGCGTACCCACTCATATCAATCATATGAGCTCAAAACATCCAGCAGACATACTCAGAAATCATCCAGCATAGAAAGAAAAACATCCCCCATTAAAAGAAAGCCCACAGGATAAGTAAATATTCTAGTATACAGGTCCAGATAGAAGATAAAGAATGGATTGAGGTATTAAAGGACAAACGCCGACGCTGCGTTTCGGTGGAAACCCTATTCACGGGCCACACCTTCCTCAGGGCAAATCGTAAACACTGGCATAGATGCCGTGGGGCACTCAGTAAACCTAAAATGATATATATATATATAAGCATATAATTTGCAATATTCTAAAACAGACATCATATTCAATGCATGCATGAGAAGCTTAGAAAGATATGATATATCGGGATACATAAATAAAAGTCCAGCAACAAGGGCCAGAGACACGAAAAAAGGAAATGTGCATCACCAGGAAATGAGATAAGCAAACAAACACACCGAAAATAGTCAGGTGCAATTCAAGAAAGGAGTAAATCATAAAGAGAATATGTGACAGTGGTACTACAAACTACAGATAGAATACACACCAACCACCAATCCGGAGTTATTCCTCATAGTTCCAGAAAGACATAATAAAGACCACGTGAAAGTCTCTAATTGAACAACAGATGTTGTTTAATTAAAGACCCATAACCATAGCGATAAAGATAAATAAGTAGACATACCAATTGAGGTATTCTGGACAAATCATAATCCAACAGCGACAGACTAAGATGATAACCAGATCGGTCTATAGATGATCAAGGGAAGCAACCTTCATCTCTGCAAAGCAGATAAGCAAACCAAGTTGCAAATAGACCGTATAGCACTATAAATCAAGGCTTAATGACATAAAACAAACAATAACAACCTACCCGATAAAATAGATCCAAATGCATGTTTGGCAAAGAATCACATCTATACTGCTTCTGCCAGGTCGTATTTAATAATAATTCTTGTGCGACACACCAAACAGTCGTGGGTCTTAAAGAAAATACCAAAGAGGAAAAATTAGAGAAATCCTGAGCGCGATAATCAAGGGTTAAAAACAGCCACCGCACCAAGGCGTGTGACTCAATAAAAGCAGGACTAATCACAAACATCCTAATTCAACCATTGCTATCGTTTGTGGCAGGAAAAATCTCTCAAAGTGAGTAAAGCACGCAGTTCTCTCAACCCCAGTGTACCTCCACACAATTACAGGGCCTGAATAGCGAAGCGCGTCTCACTATACCGTATCTCATAGCAAGGATCATTACCTGGATATAAGACCCACGCTCACGAATACGGGTAATGGTATCGCCCGTTTCCTTCTGCCGTCTTCCTTCAGGGTGTACGAAAGCCAGCTGAATATAAAGGACGTATCGGCAGTAGCCCGCCAAGAATCAGCAAGTAGACACAAACAATGGACCCATATATTCATGGGAGATGGGCACCAGAAAAAGACGGCGGCCATTTCTAACTAGTAAAAGAGTATAATTACCAAGGAAGGGATTATCAATCAACGACTCTTCCATCGAGCCAAAATCCTAGACTCGATAAGTGATCCTCTCTCAGGGAAAGGAAGGTAAATAGTAAAGGCGTCACCCATATTTTTACACCAACCAAATCAGAAGTGGATATGACTTGGCATGGGTTATGCAGACATATCGCCCATAAGTCCACCAGGAGGCAACATATAAACATGGACGAGGGACTCAAAGAATAGGGAAAGATAAGATAACGAAAACATGGCAGCCATCTATGGATAAAGGAGATCAAATTCCTCCAGACAGCAGATATTGCAACAAACAAATATGTGTATGTAAGGTAACTCCAGGCCAAAAAAGACCACACAATAATGGGAAAGTAAACAAAAACATAAATAATAACTCAAACTCAAGGGACCGCGAGATACAGAAATAGACAGGCTGGAGAGTCAAAATAGAGAGTTGCTATATAATAGCATTCTCCCAAGGACAATGCTCATTAAGGCCATTCTTTACAGAATTCCAAAAATAAATCCAAAATACTTTGCGTTTTTTCCTAGTCTGCGTGGGATCCTTTCCCGGAGGCACCTTAATTCTCTCAAGAATAGACCATCTAAGGTCTAATTCAGTATGTTGATTACTAAGCCAATGCTCCACCAGAGGTGTTGATGTCTTTTTGGTGCGTATGTTGGATTTATGCTCGCCAATTCTATATCTTATTTCACGTCCCGTCTCGCCAATGTAGATGGAATCACACGGGCATGTAATGATGTACACCACATTGGATGTCCTACAGTTCGTCATTTCACAAAGGGGTATGGATTGTTCCCTAATCTTGATGACATCGCCAATCATAGCATTGGCACAGGCCTGGCACGAACCACATCTGTGGTTGCCATAGATGGGATTAAGACCCGTGCCAGAAATCTATTACAGGTCTTAATCCCATCTATGGCAACCACAGATGTGGTTCGTGCCAGGCCTGTGCCAATGCTATGATTGGCGATGTCATCAAGATTAGGGAACAATCCATACCCCTTTGTGAAATGACGAACTGTAGGACATCCAATGTGGTGTACATCATTACATGCCCGTGTGATTCCATCTACATTGGCGAGACGGGACGTGAAATAAGATATAGAATTGGCGAGCATAAATCCAACATACGCACCAAAAGACATCAACACCTCTGGTGGAGCATTGGCTTAGTAATCAACATACTGAATTAGACCTTAGATGGTCTATTCTTGAGAGAATTAAGGTGCCTCCGGAAAGGATCCCACGCAGACTAGGAAAAACGCAAAGTATTTTGGATTTATTTTTGGAATTCTGTAAGAATGGCCTTAATGAGCATTGTCCTTGGGAGAATGCTATTATATAGCAACTCTCTATTTTGACTCTCCAGCCTGTCTATTTCTGTATCTCGCGGTCCCTTGAGTTTGAGTTATTATTTATGTTTTTGTTTACTTTCCCATTATTGTGTGGTCTTTTTGGCCTGGAGTTACCTTACATACACATATTTGTTTGTTGCAATATCTGCTGTCTGGAGGAATTTGATCTCCTTTATCCATAGATGGCTGCCATGTTTTCGTTATCTTATCTTTCCCTATTCTTTGAGTCCCTCGTCCATGTTTATATGTTGCCTCCTGGTGGACTTATGGGCGATATGTCTGCATAACCCATGCCAAGTCATATCCACTTCTGATTTGGTTGGTGTAAAAATATGGGTGACACCTTTACTATTTACCTTCCTTTCCCTGAGAGAGGATCACATATCGAGTCTAGGATTTTGGCTCGATGGAAGAGTCGTTGATTGATAATCCCTTCCTTGGTAATTATACTCTTTTACTAGTTAGAAATGGCCGCCGTCTTTTTCTGGTGCCCATCTCCCATGAATATATGGGTCCATTGTTTGTGTCTACTTGCTGATTCTTGGCGGGCTACTGCCGATACGTCCTTTATATTCAGCTGGCTTTCGTACACCCTGAAGGAAGACGGCAGAAGGAAACGGGCGATACCATTACCCGTATTCGTGAGCGTGGGTCTTATATCCAGGTAATGATCCTTGCTATGAGATACGGTATAGTGAGACACGCTTCGCTATGCAGGCCCTGTAATTGTGTGAGGTACACTGGGGTTGAGAGAACTGCGTGCTTTACTCACTTTGAGAGATTTTTCCTGCCACAAACGATAGCAATGGTTGAATTAGGATGTTTGTGATTAGTCCTGCTTTTATTGAGTCACACGCCTTGGTGCGGTGGCTGTTTTTAACCCTTGATTATCGCGCTCAGGATTTCTCTAATTTTTCCTCTTTGGTATTTTCTTTAAGACCCACGACTGTTTGGTGTGTCGCACAAGAATTATTATTAAATACGACCTGGCAGAAGCAGTATAGATGTGATTCTTTGCCAAACATGCATTTGGATCTATTTTATCGGGTAGGTTGTTATTGTTTGTTTTATGTCATTAAGCCTTGATTTATAGTGCTATACGGTCTATTTGCAACTTGGGTTTGCTTATCTGCTTTGCAGAGATGAAGGTTGCTTCCCTTGATCATCTATAGACCGATCTGGTTATCATCTTAGTCTGTCGCTGTTGGATTATGATTTGTCCAGAATACCTCAATTGGTATGTCTACTTATTTATCTTTATCGCTATGGTTATGGGTCTTTAATTAAACAACATCTGTTGTTCAATTAGAGACTTTCACGTGGTCTTTATTATGTCTTTCTGGAACTATGAGGAATAACTCCGGATTGGTGGTTGGTGTGTATTCTATCTGTAGTTTGTAGTACCACTGTCACATATTCTCTTTATGATTTACTCCTTTCTTGAATTGCACCTGACTATTTTCGGTGTGTTTGTTTGCTTATCTCATTTCCTGGTGATGCACATTTCCTTTTTCGTGTCTCTGGCCCTTGTTGCTGGACTTTATTTATGTATCCCGATATATCATATCTTTCTAAGCTTCTCATGCATGCATTGAATATGATGTCTGTTTTAGAATATTGCAAATTATATGCTTATATATATATATATCATTTTAGGTTTACTGAGTGCCCCACGGCATCTATGCCAGTGTTTACGATTTGCCCTGAGGAAGGTGTGGCCCGTGAATAGGGTTTCCACCGAAACGCGCGTCGGCGTTTGTCCTTTTAATACCTCAATCCATTCTTTATCTTCTATCTGGACCTGTATACTAGAATATTTACTTATCCTGTGGGCTTTAATGCCCATGGGGGATGTTTTTCTTTCTATGCGGTATGATTTCTGAGTATGTCTGCTGGATGTTTTGAGCTCATATGATTGATATGAGTGGTTACGCATGAATGATGAGTATTTGTGGGGCACTGTATTTATTGTGTTTTCTTTAATGTATTTCATTCATATGCATCAATTCTTTGTAATATAAGACTTATTTTGTGATAATCTTTTGATAATTTGTTAATAAAAAAGACAAAACGACTCATTGTTTCTATTGTTGTCTTTTCCTTGCATGCATGAGATTGCTTTGTTTACTTAATCATTATCATAGGACCCCTTTGCGGGCCTTTATTATTCTCAAAAGGGTGGGTATTCCTTCGTCTTTGTATTGCTCTAAATAAAGCTTCTAACCCCTGCACCTGCCATTCTCTAGTACCCCAGACCGATTTTAAGTCTATGGTGTCTTTCCATAAGTCGTAATCTTGTTCAGACAACTGGGCAATAAAGGATGCAGAGTAAATCTGTTTGGTGTTTGTTAACATATTTTTCTGTGCTGATGTTGGTGCAACCTTATAATAATATGAGGCTGGGTCAGACATAATAAACCCTGAAAAATAAGGAAACTTTAGTCCAAATGTTTTTGAACTGCCTTTTGGCGGTGTTGGACAATGTTCCCACTGGTGGTATGTGAACACATTTCTAGGATTAGCAGATTTATGCAAAAACTGATGACCATAATGCTGATAACAATACATTGATTCATAGTCCGATGTGCCTTCCAATGTTTCACTATTGGAAAATGCTGCAGATTTTTCCAAATCAGACAACATGTTATTAACAGTTTCAAAATCCTAATCATCGGAAAATGTACTTGAGGTAATGATATCACTTAATGATATTTTAAATAAATGTGGAATTTTAAAATTTCAGTCGGGCCAAATATATCGAAATCAACCTTGTCCCACACTATACCATCAAGTATATGAACTGCTGTAATGTTCACTGACGACAAGTCTCTTTGTTCTCGATGAGATGATTGATGTGGTTTTAATATTAAGTTCACTCCTTGGGCAGCAGAGCTTTGCCGAATGTATTGTCCACTAATAAGCATGTTAAAAACTATAACTAAGCCTAACCAGAAAAGAAAGAAAAGAATCCCAGAAGTTACCCATAGTTCTACCCATGGTGATAGCAGGTAAGTCTTTCTAAGAAAGTTCATAAAGTCTTTAACTTGCTGCTTGCGTGATTTTTGGGCTGGCGTCGTTTCAGGTTCACTTGGATCCAAAGAAAACGTATCAAAGTTTATGAAGTAGCCAGAAGCAGTTCGATCAATTGTTGGAATTGCATCGGGGTTTGTTGAAATCTTTTTTTGCTCTTGTCGAGGCACGTTGACGTAGACGTCTGTATTTGGTCGAATAGCAACTTGTGCGTTATTTTGAGTTTCATTTTGAAGTCGAACTTCAGGTTCAAAGGGAACGAGTTCCATGGCATTATTGCATAGTCCATCATTCCGTACAGGTGACTCTTCGAACGTGATGAGTCTTTCCGTTTGAACTTCTTGTATTGTAAAGAGAGGAGGGCGTCTGCTACTGTGGAGTCCACGTGGCCTACTGATTAGTATCGGCCACGTAGTGTGGTTTGATTAGATCAATTGAGACAAATCTTTTCTCCTTTTTTCCGGTAAGAGGCGGTAGAAGTACAGTTCTTGTTCCTTCGACTGCTAGGACCGGTACAGGCTTTCTGTAGGATGGCCCAAATTCTTTCTTGTCCGCTGTTTTCTCTCTGACCAGTTCCCCGATTTCTGGGATCCAGACAGGTCTTGCAGTGACTGATTTGACTTCCCCAGTGGCGGTCTGTTTCAGGTGGACGTTACTTTGTTTTGTCCTGGATTCATTTAGTTCCTGTAAAACAGCCAAACAGTCATGGATGTCAAAAGGCTTTTCATCCGCCACTGCGCCTTCACAATCAAGATCAGGTACCCACATTCTAGTCCCAAATAGGACCTCATATGGAGTGACACCCCCTAGAGAACTTCTTGGCATATTGTTAAGGGCCTGCTGGACCCCATAAAGATGTTTTACCCAACTTTCACCCGTGCCTAATACTTTAGCTGTTAAAGATTGCTTTAAGTCTCGGTTTGTTCTCTCCACGACCGAATTTCCCTTGGGATGGTACGGAGATGAGTACCGCAATGCTACACCCAAACTTCCCATTGCCTCCTTGTAAGCCCGAGAGCTAAACGCAGGGCCCTGGTCAGAATGTAATGTGCCAATTGCATATGTCCCTATGAAGACTCACAAATCTTTTATAACAGTTTGAGCGCCAGCCGAGCGCTGGGGCCACACCCATAGGAATCTCGAGCAGGAGTCCACTGCTACCATTATATATCTTTTAGCCCCATCTCTTTTTAAGGGGCAGCAGTGGTCTAGGTAGACACACGCTAGTGGTTTGTCAGCTGTTAACAATGGTGTCTGCGCAGTACGTGTTACGGTGGAACCCTTCATCTGCTGACAGATGTCGCATTTCAAGACATAGTCTTTAGTCTGCTTTGTTAAACCAGGCCACCAGTAGCGTTGCTTCAATAAGGAAACAGTCGCCGTAACTCCTGCATGAGCAGAACCTATCCCTTCGTGTGCTGCTAGTATTAAACCTAACCTACGATCCATATTTGGAATTACTCTATCCCCCACTCCAGGAATCTGAGCAAATGGAATGTTATTGGCATCTAATTTGTAGGAGTACTTGAGTGGAAATCTTTTTGGTACTGCACCGCTGTTTTTGCTTGAAGCAATAACAGCCACCATAATCTCACCGTCTATTCTCATTTTAGAACAAGTGATTGCAGCTACGGAAGCCGTACGTACAGCCCCCTTTGCGGCTTCATCAGCCAATGAATTCCCTTCAACGTGAACGCCATCACGCTGATGAGTCAGTGTGTGTATCACGTGAGTCCTTGGTAGTTCGGATTTCAACCTCACTACCTGTTCCCATAGCATTTTATGCTTAATTGTGCCACCTTTTGCGTCTTTGAACCCGTTTTGAACCCAGTATTGCAAGTACTGTGGGGAATTCTCGATCCGTATTTACAAGTGCCAGTATCAGTGCTTTTAATTCTGCCAACTGTGCCGTGCAGTCTCCTAGAGATTGCGTCTTAGTGCAACTCGGAAGGAACTTTCCATCCTGCATGCGACCTTTAACAATTGCACATGCTGCGCTATATTGTTGCTTACTTCCTATGGCCGGTTGAGCAGATCCGTCAGTGTAAATTATATATTCATACTGATCTAGAGGCATTATTTCATTAGGTAGAGGAAATTCTTGTTCGTATTGCAGGAATGCTTGTGTCTTCAAATTCAGGTTGTACCTGTATTCTACATCTGTTGCAGTGAGAGAATTAGCCCACTGTATCCATCTTGGGATGTAAGGCTTTAGCGTTGGGTACGCTTGCTTTTGTCGCAGCCTCTAGGGCTGGGACTGGAGTCACTCCTATTATTCGTTTCCCCTGAGCCAGTTCTCACTACAGCAGTCTGTACCGCTGTCAGAATCTTTTCAGTGGATGCGAAGCGCATCTCAGCATTTGTGTACAAATGTGACTTGTATGCAATTGGTACTGTCTCACCTTCATTATATGTTAGATAGGTGTACCCTGATTGACCCGCGATTATACGGATCACCATGTTGCGTACGTTTACACGTCTGTAAGTGTTTTGAAGCTATCATGTCAGCGTGTAAGGAACGTAGTGTATCTGTGTGTTCCTGTGTCCAGTTTTTAACTGAAAAATCAGGTTTAATTAAGTCGTAGAAAGGTTTTACTATTTCTGCGTAATCTAAAATGTAAGTTCAACCTAAATTTAGGAATCCCAGAATTGACTGTAAGTTTTTAATGATTTTGGAGTTTAGAGCAGTGCGCACTTTTCTAAAAAATTGGCTGCCAGGCTTTTTCCTTCACTTGAAAGCTCATATCCTAAAAACAGGACACTGAGGTGGACAATTTTTGATTTTTTAAAGTTGAATTTGTAGCCCTCAGATGCAAATCCCAAAATTATGGTATTTACTCTGTTCAAGTGTTCCTCCAGGTCATCGTCTGTCAGATAAATATCATCCACATAGGACAATGCCTCTTCATCCAATTTTTGAAGTAACTCTGTTACCCTGGCCGAAAACAACCCCGGGCTGTTTTTATACCCTTGGGGGAGTCGCTGAAATTGCCGCTGGGTCCCTAGCTCTTCGGTTCCGGAGGCAATATCAGTGGGCATCGCGGCATTATAGAGATCAGTATCAGATAATCAATCGAGTTTTAAACTATGGTAGGATTCTAGGATACGACTGTGCTGAATTATCCAATTATCAGACAGAAGCACGAATCTGAATTCGGTTGAATCTTTTAAAAAACATTGTGAATTTTCCAATCAATAAAGTTTTAACTTTATATGTCCTCGAACCAACTAAGTTGGACATAGAAGTGTGCCGATTTTAACTGCGCCCTACATGCAAAGAAAAGTGGTGTCCTGTCTATATACTGAAAAATACCTATTAAAGGAGGATACGTAAAAATATAGACATTTTTGTATTCAAAACTATAATCAGCTCTTAGGAAGTAAGAATTGCTGTTTCTAAACGTAAAAGATCACTATCAACCACAGTAACATAAGAAAAAGTAGAGCTGGGTTTCCTGTCGAAGGCATACATGCCGAAACGCGCGTAGTTCCCATCTACCGCCAGCCTTTGTATCACTTCATAACCTATTGCTTTTTTCGTACATTTTAATTCTATGTACACTGTTGTTTTTGTATAATTTATGTTATATATATAGTTGTGTGTTGTTTCCATTCATTGTTAGTTTTTGTATCACCTTATAATTTGTTTTCTTGTGCATTTCAATTTTATGTATAGTGTTGTTTTTGTATAATTTATGTCATATATATGGTTGTAAAATAAGAGTATTTTCTATCAATGAAATACCTAGAATAAAAATATTTTGTTATACATCAAACACTAATGGTTTCTGTTACATATATATGTTCATTTATATGTATTTCATTATGTTTTTCTTTTAATTATAACACACAGAAAAGTTAGGCCTGATATGCTTTGTATGACCATCTAACTTGCATTTAGCGAATTCTTTACCCCAATTGTATCTTTCCCTACAGCTAGCAAGTCTTATTGTTTATGGTAGGGGTCCCCTTCTTTACTAAATCACAAGTGTTCCTCCAGGTCATCGTCTGTCAGATAAATATCATCCACATAGGACAATGCCTCTTCATCCAATTTTTGAAGTAACTCTGTTACCCTGGCCGAAAACAACCCGGGGCTGTTTTATACCCTTGGGGGAGTCGCTGAAATTGCCGCTGGGTCCCTAGCGCTGAGAATGCTGTTAAATACCTGCTTTCAGCGCTATATGTTGGCAAAAAAATCTGTTTGAGATATCAAGTGTTTTGTATTTTTTCCGCACAATGTTATTCATTAATGCGGCACTGTGTGCATTCTGAACTGCAAATGTCTTGGTGCAAGTGTTTAAATGTCTGTAGTCCAAAACTAGACGATATGTATTGTCAGGTTTCATGACAGGAAACAAAGGATTGTTCATTTGAGAGGTGCAAGTTTCAATCACCCCTTGGTATTCAAGTTGATCTAAGATCTCCCTGACCTGTTTTTTAGCTTCTTGCTTTATTGGATACTGCCTCTGCGCAGTTGGAGTATTTTTTAGAGGAATAATGTGGTGGGTTGAATCTTCATCCCATCCAACATGGTTTTTGTATAAAGCCGGAGCTTGGAATACCGCCCACTCCCGCGCATATGTGTGTTGCAAATGCCTGGGAATATGGTCTCAGAATGCTGGAAGAATTACCGTTTCTCCTTTAGGGCAAACCATGACGAATGCTGGCGGCCAATCTTGTTCAGCTAATAAAATATCATAGCCAAATGTAAGGTTTTCCCAAAAGAGACCTCTCACTTTCCTACTCTTGTCCCCCTCCAACTGGAGCGTTATTTCATACACTTCAGGGGACACTTACTCTAGTATCAGGTGTTTCCACCATGATATAATCATTCAAGTCCGCTGTCACCAGAAATTCCATCAGGTTCTGGCAAGCTATTGTCCCCCTCCAACTGGAGCGTTATTTCATATACTTTAGGGGACACTTACTCTAGATTCAGGTGTTTCCACCATGATATAATCATTCAAGTCCGCTGTCACAAGAAATTCCATCAGGTTCTGGCGAGGGGACTTCTGCCGCACTGTCTAGCATCGTCAGAGCCCATTCCCCGTTCAGTAGTCGAGTCCTCAGAATTCTGGGCATGTCTGATCTTTAGACCTGCAACTTTCTTCTTTTTGAACTGTGGCTTTTGCTTTGGTTTTTCTTCTTTTTTGGAAGTGTAATCTTGAGCATGCTGCTTGTCTCTGGACTTTGTACGCTCTTCTTGTCTTTCTGACCGTCCTTCCCTCTCTGAGTTTTTTGATGAACCCTGGCAGGAACGAGAGGAACGTGTATCAGTATCCTGATACCTGTCAGGTTTCCTAATGTTATCCCTATTCCTGAGATTATACCTCTTTTCAGAGGGCTCCTGTGGAGGAGATCTACCTCGGGATTGAGATCTGTTTCCTTTAAAGTTTTGTTGGTTTTTATTATCCCACTTCTTTTTAGAAGAAGCAGGTGTCTGCTTGGAAGTGTCCTTTTCAGGACTGCCCATCAGTTGTGGTTTTAAAGCTTTCCCACCCAAACTGTCTCTGCCAAATTCTGCATACGCAGTTTCTATTATTTTGGGTAGTTCGTGTTCCTGTTCTAAAGGACTGAACTCCCTTAGGCGTTGGCGGATAGCCACTGATGCTGCTTCCCCTTTAATGTTAGCTAGTATTATGGCTGATACCTGGGCATAGTTACCTAGTAACTTCATCCCTAAGTTTAGGGCAGGTTCTGCTCCGTACTCGTTCTGTATTTGTCTCAATACATCAGGTACTACTGCTAATGATGGGATACCATGAGTTTTGGTATAAACGGCAGCAAAGACTGTACCCAAAAAGTGGTACAATCCGCTACTTGTGGTGTTATCCCCATGGGCAAGCAGATTGTTAGCATTCTGTGTTTTTCATACGGGGTAGTATTCGGGAATACTGCCTCTAGCTGAGTTATTTTCTGAGCTACCCAGAATGGTATTTGTTCACGTTTTGTGGGCATTTTACCCATTACCGCGTGTAATGTTTGTGGTGTACTTTTAGTTGCTGTACCCTGAGATTGAGTTATATTTGTTGCAACTATTGCTGGTTGGACAGTGAATGTCCTCATGACGAATTGCGTCAAGTTTCTATAGATTTTAATTAAATCTTTGTGTTGTATGAGTAAGTCTCCTTGTGGCATTGTGTTAATGTCAGGATGTGGGGTGTAGGCCGCTAATATCGGCCATGTTGCCCCTTCTCCTCCGAGCAAGCCGAGTCTTACTCTTCTTCTTGTATGGGGTAGGGCGCCTTTAAACCAGTATAAATGTTCCTGGTACGTGAGTGGAACCTCTATGTCCTCGAACGGACAATATTCCACTGGTGCATCTCCTTCTGTGTAAGAGTGAAATGCCTGTGTTCTTGCATTTGCTGCTGGGAATGTAACCCACGAATAAAATACCTCTGTTTTTTTTGATTCGTGTGCCTCAATCACGAAAACTACTAAGCCACCCCTAGCTGATAAACCATTTTCTAACAGTTTCAGGGTGATTGTATGTCTGAATTTTTTATCTCTTGTCTCAGTCATTTCTGTAAAGAAGAAGTTTGTTCAAGGGAACTAAGATAAGGTTTTTATGCACAATTTTAGGAACACTGTGTCCTTCAAGCTTTATTAACCAACAGCCAATAAATAGGATTTTTTAGCCTACTCAGCTGTGGCGGAGTTTGCGCTCACCCACTTCAGACGTCTCTGGCGTTTTGTGAGTAGGGGTCTCTGAGAATAGCACGACTGAACTACTCAGCTACTGTTAAATAAGTACCCAACCAATGTTGGTGGCGCCATGTCGTGTAGTTCCTATATTACCTATACAGGATCTGCGCGTTTGGATAACATAAACTGTGGGATTGGTGGTGGACTGATTCCGTGCACCCCCATCGGATACGTTAGCCTGTCTGCATTCGCTAGCTCACAGTGCCACTAGAATCTCCTCTTATCGGGGAGAGAATAGTTTCTGGCAACCTCAGAGCATGACAACCCTGATCCCCCAGGATCGTGGAAACAATATACTACCTTTTGCTCAGTCACTCGTGCTTACTTAGTTTGTCTCAGAGATACACAGAATAAACATACTGGGCGTGTGTCAATAAAGGTTTATTGAACAGTTGTTATTCTAGTGTAGAATAGATGAGCTGCAACAACCATTAGACAGTAGCATAAACATATGGTTAGCAGTACTACGAAAGTAAAGGGATGGTACAGTTCTACCATTTTGTAGTAATCATGAATTTTACACAAGTACATAAAACACATGATAAGAAAGTGCGTACTCCTATGATGTCTCCCTAACTAGATGTACCTAAATGTACCTAGCATTTGTGTAGGTGTTATGCCAAGAATCCCTCTAGGATCTAGTCAACCCCCATTACCTGAGAATTAGAGAATGTGGGACCCCGTCCTGGTCTCGAGTTGGACACCCCGCGAGGGATGTTTACACCACTGCTAGCTGGAGCGTCTGCATGCAGGAACCTCAGCGTCTCTGTTCAGTGAGTCAGCCGGGAGGTCACGGTCTCCTCTCCCTGTCTAAGCAAGACATGATGTACATATACCCACAGGTCTCCCCAGGGGTACTACCTTGCTGTTTTACTGTGTCGGCCTAAAGGATGATGTCGGGCTTGAACTTTAACATGGATATTATACAGAAGATGTTCGTCCCGCTGTGCTTCCAAGAAGCCTCATGCATAATGTATGAGTTTCGAACCAGGGAAAAACCGGCGTTCTGAATGCAGTGTCGTATCTAGGTAAAAGGTCAGTCCCTATAAACTGTTATGTATGTAATGTGGGGAAGGATATAGGTGAAAGGTTGCAGTGTTACCTGCGCCTATATAGGGTACCTATATGGAATATAACAAGAGGGGTGCAGAAAGAGGCAAGAGGGGTGCAGAAATTTGCAAGAGAGGTGCAGAAAGAAGCAACGGAGGTGCAGAAGGAGATAAGATACCTGCAGAAAGAGGCAAGAGAGTTGCAGAAAGAGGCACGAGATTTGCAGGAAAAGGGAACAGGGTTGCAGAAAGAGGCAAGACAGGTACAGAAAGAGGGAAGAAGGGTGCAGAAAGAGGCAAGAGGGGTGCAGAAAGAAGCAAGAGAAGTGCAGAAAGAAGCAGCAGAGGTGCAGAAAGAGTCAAGAGGGGTGCAAAAAGAGGCAAGATAATTGCAGTAGAAAGCAACAGAGGTGCAGAAAGAGGCAAGAGGGGTGCAGAAAGAGGCAAGAGAGGAGCAGAAAGAGGCAAGAGAGGTGCACACAGCTGCACGAGGGGTGCAGAAATTTGCAAGAGAGGTGCAGAAAGAAGCAAGAGAAGTGCAGAAAGAAGCAACAGAGGTGCAGAAAGAGGCAAGAGGGGTGCAGAAAGAAGCAAGAGCAGTGTAGAAAGAAGCAACAGAGGTGCATAAAGAGGCAAGAGGGGTGCAGACAGAGGTAAGAGAGTTGCAGAAAGAGGGACGAGGGGTGCAGAAGGAGGCAAGAGGGGTGCAGAAATTTGCAAGACAGGTGCAGAAAGAAATAATAGCGGTACAGAAACAACCAAGAGAGGTGCCCAAAGAGGCAAGAGGGGTGCAGAAAGAGGCAAAAGAAGTGCAGAAAGAAGCAACAGAGGTGCAGAAAGAGGCAAGAGAACTGTAAAAAGAGGCAAGAGAGTTGCAGAAACAGGCAAGAGATGTGCAGAAAGAGGGAACAGGGGTGCAGAAAAAGGCAAGGGAGGTACAGAAAGAGGCACGAGGGGTGCAAAAAGAAGCAAGAGAGGTGCAGAAAGAGGGAAGAAGGGTGCAGAAAGATACAAGATGTGCAGAAAGAAGCAACAGATGTGCAGAAAGAAGCTAGAGAAGTGCAGAAAGAAGCAACAGAGGTGCAGAAAGAGGCAAGAGGGGTGCAGAAAGAGGCTAGAGAGTGCAGAAAGAAGCAACAAAGGTGCAGAAGGAGGCAAGAGAAGTGCAGAAAGAGGCAAGAAAGTTGCAGAAATGGGCAAAAGAGGTGCAGAAAGAAGCAAGAGCAGTGCAGAAAGAACCAATAGAGGTGCAGAAAGAGGCAAGAGGGGTACAGAAAGAGGCAAAAGAAGTGCAGAAACAAGCAAAAGAGGTAGGGAAAGAGGCAAGAGAGGTACAGAAAGAGGCAAGAGAGGTGCAGAAGGAGGCAAGAGAGGTGCACAAAGAGGGAAGAAGTGTGCAAAAAGAGGCAAGAGGGGTGCAGAAAGAAGCAAGAGAGGTATAGAAAGAAGCCAGAGAAGTGCAGAAAGAAGCAACAGAGGTGCAGAAAGAGGCAAGAGGGGTGCAGAAAGAGGCAAGAGAAGTGCAGAAGGAAGCAACAGAGGTGCAGAAAAAGCAAAGAAAAGTGCAGAAAGAAGCAAGAGAGTTACAGAAACATGCAAAAGAGGTGCAGAAAGAACCAACAGAGGTGCAGAAAGAGGCAAGAGGTGTGCAGAAATGTGCGAGAGTAGCAGATAGACGCAAGAGCAGTACAGAAAAAACCAACAGAGGTGCAGAAAGAGGCAAGAGGTGTGCAGAAAGAGGCAAGAGAATTGCAGAAAAAAGCAAATGAGGTGCAGAAAGAGGCAATAGGGGTGCAGAAAGAGGCAAGAGAGGAGCAGAAAGAGGCAAGAGAGGTGCACACAGAGGCATGAGGAGTGCAGAAATTTGCAAGAGAGGTGCAGAAAGAATCAAGAGAAGTGCAGAAAGAGGCAATAGAGGTGCAGAAAGAGGCAATAGAGGTGCAGAAAGAGGCAAGAGGGGTGCAGAAAGAAGCAAGAGAAGTGCAGAAAGAAGCAACAGAGGTGCAGAAAGAGGCAATAGGGGTGCAGACAGAGGCAAGACAGTTGCAGAAAAAGGGAAGAGGGGTGCAGAAAGAGGCAAGAGGGGTGCAGAAACTTGCAAGACAGGTGCAGAAAGAAACAAAAGCAGTACAGAAACAACCAAGAGAGGGGCCGAAAGAGGCAAGAGGAGTGCAGAAAGAGGCAAGAGAAGTGCAGAAAGAAGCAACAGAGGTGCTGAAAGGAGCAAGAGAAGTGGAGAAATAAGCAACAGAGGTGCAGAAAGAGGCAAGAGGGGTACAGAAAGAGGCAAGAGAAGTGCAGTAAGAAGCAACAGAGGTGCAGAAAGAGGCAAGATAGGTACAGAAAGAGGGAAGAGGGGTGCAGAAAGAGGCAAGAGGGGTGCAGAAAGAAGCAAGAGCAGTGCAGAAAGAACCAACAGAGGTGCAGAAGGAGGAAAGAGAGGTGCCGAAAGAGGCAAGAGGGGTGCCAAAATTTGCAAGAGAGGTGCAGAAAGAAGCAAGAGCAGTGCAGAAAGAAGTAACAGAGGTGCAGAAACATACAAGAGGGGTGCAGAAAGAGGCAAGAGAAGTTCAGAAAGAGGCAACAGAGGTGCAGAAGGAGGCAAGAGAACTGAAGAAAGAGGCAAGAGAGTTACAGAAACAGGCAAGAGAGGTCCAGAAAGAAGCAAGAGCAGTGCATAAAGAAGCAACAGAGGTGCAGAAACATACAAGAGGGGTGCAGAAAGAGGCAAGAGAAGTGCAGAAAGAACCAACAGAGATGCAGAAGGAGGCAAGAGAACTACAGAAGCAGGCAAGAGAGGTGCAGAAAAGGGAACAGGGGTCTAGAAAGGGGCAAGAGAGGTGCAGAAAGAGGGAAGAAGGGTGCAGAAAGAGGCAAGAGAGTTGGAGAAACAGGCAAAAGAGGTGCAGAAAGAAGCAAGAGCAGTGCAGAAAGAGCCAACAGAGGTGCAGAAAGAGGCAAAAGAGTTGCAGAAGCAGGCAAGAGAAGTGCAGAAAAAGAGTACCAGGGTGCATAAAGAGGCAAGAGACGTGCAGAAAGAGGGAAGAAGGGTGCAGAAAGAGGCAAGAGGGGTGCAGAAAGAAGCAAAGGAAGTGTAGAAAGAAGCAACAGAGGTGCAGAAAGAAGCAACAGAGGTGCAGAAAGAGGCAAGAGGGTTGCAGAAAGAGGCAAGAGAGTTGCAGAAACCGGCAAAAGAGGTACAGAAAGAAGCAAGAGCAGTGCAGAAAGAACTAACAGAGGTGCAGAAGGAGGCAAGAGGGGTACAGAAATAGGCAAAAGAAGTGCAGAAACAAGCAAAAGAGGTACGTAAAGAGGCAAGATGGGTGCAGTAAGAGGCAAGAGAGGTGCAGAAAGAGGCAAGAGAGGTGCACAAGGATGAAAGAAGGGTGCAGAAAGAGGCAAGAGGGGTGCAGAAAGAAGCAAGAGAGGTATAGAAAGAAGCAAGATAAGTGCAGAAAGAAGCAAACAGAGGTGCAGAAAGAGTCAAGAGGGGTGCAAAAAGAGGCAAGAGAATTTCAGAAGAAAGCAACGGAGGTGCAGAAAAAGGCAATAAAAGTGCAGAAAGAGGCAAGAGAGTTACAGAAACAGGCACAAGAGGTGCAGAAAGAGGGAACAGGCATGCAGACAGAGGCAAGAGAGGTATAGAAAGAACCAACAGAGGTGGAGAAAGAGGCAAGAGGGGTGCAGAAATGGGCAAGAGAGTAGCAGACAGACACCAGAGCAGTGCAGAAAGAGGCAAGAGTTATGCAGAAAGAGGCAAGAGAAGTGCGGTAAAAAGCAAATGAGGTGCAGAAAGAGGCAATAGGGGTGCAGAAATGGGCAAGAGAGTAGCAGACGGACACAAGAGCAGTGCAGAAAGAGGTAAGAGTTATGCAGAAAGAGGCAAGAGAAGTGCGGAAAAAAGCAAATGAGGTGCAGAAAGAGGTAAGAGGGGTACAGAAAGAGGCAAGAGAGGAGCAGAAAGAGGCAAGAGAGGTGCACACAGCGGCACGAGGGGTGCAGAAATTTGCAAGAGAGGTGCAGAAAGAGGCCAGAGAAGTGCAGAAAGAAGCAACAGAGGTGCAGAAATAGGCAAGAGGGTGCAGACAGAGGCAAGAGAGTTGCAGAAAGATGACAAGGGGTGCAGAAAGAGGCAAGAGGGGTGCAGAAAGAAGCAAGAGAAGTGCAGAAAGAAACAACAGAGGTGCAGAAATAGGCAAGAGGGGTGCAGACAGAGGCAAGAGAGTTGCAGAAAGATGATGAGGGGTGCAGAAGGAGGCAAGAGGGGTGAAAAAATTTGCAAGACAGGTGCAGAAAGAAACAATAGTGGTACAGAAACAACCAAGAGAGGTGCCCAAAGAGGCAAGAGGGATGCAGAAAGAGGCAAAAGAAGTGCAGAAAGAAGCAACAGAGGTGCAGAAAGAGGCAAGAGAACTGTACAAAGAGGGAAGAGAGTTGCAGAAACAGGCAAGAGATGTGCAGAAAGATTGAACAGGCAAGAGAGGTGGAGAAAAGGGAACAGGGGTCTAGAAAGAGGCAAGAGAGGTGCAGAAAGAGGCAATAGGGGTGCAGAAAGAACCAAGAGAGGTGCAGAAAGAGGGAAGAAGGGTGCAGAAAGATGCAAGATGGGTGCAGAAAGAAGCAACAGAAATGTAGAAAGAAGCAAGAGAAGTGCAGAAAGAAGCAACAGAGGTGCAGAAAGAGGCAAGAAGGTTGCAAAAAGAGGCAAGAGAAGTACAGAAAGAAGCAACAGAGGTTCAGGAGGAGGCAAGAGAAGTGCAGAAAGAGGCAAGAGAGTTGGAGAAACAGGCAGCAGAGGTGCAGAAAGAAGCAAGAGCAGTGCAGAAAGAACCAACAGAGGTGCAGAAGGAGGCAAGAGTGGTACATAAATAGGCAAAAGAAGTGCAGGAACAAGCAAAAGAGGTACGGAAAGAGGCAAGAGCGGTGCAGTAAGAGGCAAGAGAGGTGCAGAAAGAGGCAAGAGAGGTGCACAAGGATGGAAGAAGGGTGCAGAAAGAGGCAAGAGGGGTGCAGAAAGAAGCAAGGGAGGTGTAGAAAGAAGCAAGAGAAGTGCAGAAAGAAGCAACAGAGGTACAGAAAGAGTCAAGAGGGGTGCAAAAAGAGGCAAGAGAATTGTAGAAGAAAGCAACAGAGGTGCAGAAAAAGGCAAGAAAGTGCAGAAAGAGGCAAGAGAGTTACAGAAACAGGCAAAAGAGGTGCAGAAAGAGGGAACAGGGATGCAGACAGAGGCAAGAGAGGTATAGAAAGAACCAACAGAGGTGCAGAAAGAGGCAATAGGGGTGCAGAAATGGGCAAGAGAGTAGCAGACGGACACAAGAGCAGTGCAGAAAGAGGCAAGAGTTATGCAGAAAGAGGCAAGAGAAGTGCGGAAAAAAGCAAATGAGGTGCAGAAAGAGGCAAGAGGGGTACAGAAAGAGGCAAGAGAGGAGCAGAAAGAGGCAAGAGGTGCACACAGCAGCACGAGGGGTGCAGAAATTTGCAAGAGAGGTGCAGAAAGAGGCAAGAGAAGTGCAGAAAGAAGCAACAGAGGTGCAGAAAAAGGCAAGAAAGTGCAGAAAGAGGCAAGAGAGTTACAGAAACAGGCAAAAGAGGTGCAGAAAGAGGGAACAGGGGTGCAGACAGAGGCAAGAGAGGTATAGAAAGAACCAACAGAGGTGCAGAAAGAGGCAATAGGGGTGCAGAAATGGGCAAGAGAGTAGCAGACGGACACAAGAGCAGTGCAGAAAGAGGCAAGAGTTATGCAGAAAGAGGCAAGAGAAGTGCGGAAAAAAGCAAATGAGGTGCAGAAAGAGGCAAGAGGGGTACAGAAAGAGGCAAGAGAGGAGCAGAAAGAGGCAAGAGGTGCACACAGCAGCACGAGGGGTGCAGAAATTTGCAAGAGGGGTGCAGAAAGAAGCAAGAGAAGCGCAGAAAGAAGCAACAGAGGTGCAGAAATAGGCAAGAGGGGTGCAGACAGAGGCAAGAGAGTTGCAGAAAGATGATGAGGGGTGCAGAAGGAGGAAAGAGGGGTGAAAAAATTTGCAAGACAGGTGCAGAAAGAAACACTGGTGGTACAGAAACAACCAAGAGAGGTGCCCAAAGAGGCAAGAGGGATGCAGAAAGAGGCAAAAGAAGTGCAGAAAGAAGCAACAGAGGTGCAGAAAGAGGCAAGAGAACTGTACAAAGAGGGAAGAGAGTTGCAGAAAGATTGAACAGGGGTGCAGAAAAAGGCAAGGGAGGTGCAGAAAGAGGCAAGAGTGGTGCAGAAAGAAGCAAGAGAGGTGCAGTAAGAGGGAAGAAGGGTGCAGAAAGATGCAAGATGGTGCAGAAAGAAGCAACAGATGTGCAGAAAAAAGCTAGAGAAGTGCAGAAAGAAGCAAGAGAGTTGTAGAAACAGGCAAAAGAGGTGCAGAAAGAAGCAAGAGCAGTGCAGAAAGAACCAATAGAGGTGCAGAAGGAGGCAAGAGGGGTACAGAAAGAGGCAAAAAGTGCAGAAACAAGCAAAAGAGGTACGGAAAGAGGCAAGAGGGGTGCAGAAAGAGGCAACAGATGGGCAGAAGGAGGCAAGAGAGGTGCACAAAGAGGGAAGAAGGGTGCAGAAAGAGGCAAGAGGGGTGCAGAATGAGGCAAGAGAAGTGCAGAAGGAAGCAACAGAGGTGCAGAAAAAGCCAAGAAAAGTGCAGAAAGAGGTAAGAGAGTTACAGAAACATGCAAAAGGGGTGCAGAGAGAGGGAACGGGGGTGCAGACAGGCAAGAGAGGTGCAGAAAGAGACAAGAGGGGGGCAGAAAGAAGCAAGAGAAGTACAGAAAGAAGCAACAGAGGTGCAGAAAGAGGCAAGAGGGGTGCAGACAGAGGCAAGACAGTTGCAGGAAGAGGGGTGCAGAAAGAGGCAAGAGGGGTGCAGAAACTTGCAAGACAGGTGCAGAAAGAAACAAGAGCAGTACAGAAACAACCAAGAGAGGTGCCGAAAGAGGCAAGAGGAGTGCAGAAAGAGACAAGAGAAGTGCAGAAAGAAGCAAGAGAGGTGCAGAAAGAAGCAAGAGAAGTGGAGAAATAAGCAACAGAGGTGCAGAAAGAAGCGAGAGGGGTACAGAAAGAGACAAGAGAAGTGCAGTAAGAAGCAACAGAGGTGCAGAAAGAGGCAAGAGAGGTACAGAAAGAGGGAAGAGGGGTGCAGAAAGAGGCAAGAGGGGTACAGAAAGAAGCAAGAGCAGTGCAGAAAGAACCAACAGAGGTGCAGAAGGAGGGAAGAGGGGTGCCAAAAGAGGTGAGAGGGGTGCCAAAATTTGCAAGAGAGGTGCAGAAAGAAGCAAGAGCAGTACAGAAAGAACAAACAGAGGTGCAGAAACATACAAGAGGGGTGCAGAAAGAGGCAAGAGAAGTTCAGAAAGAAGTAACAGAGGTGCAGAAGGAGGCAAGAGAACTGAAGAAAGAGGCAAGAGAGTTGAAGAAACAGGCAAGAGAGGTCCAGAAAGAAGCAAGAGCAGTGCAGAAAGAACCAACAGAGGTGCTGAAACAGACAAGAGGGGTGCAGAAAGAGGGAAGAGAAGTGCAGAAAGAAGCAACAGAGATGCAGAAGGAGGCATAAGAACTGCAGAAAGAGGCAAGAGAGTTGCAGAAGCAGGCAAGAGAGGTGGAGAAAAGGGAAGAGGGGTCTAGAAAGCGGCAAGAGAGGTGCAGAAAGAGGCAAGAGGGGTGCAGAAAGAACCAAGAGAGGTGCAGAAAGAGGGAAGAAGGGTGCAGAAAGATGCAAGATGGGTGCAGAAAGAAGCAACAGAGGTGCAGAAAGAGACAAGAGGGGTGCAGAAAGAAGCAAGAGAAGTACAGAAAGAAGCAACAGAGGTGCAGAAAGAGACAAGCGGGGTGCAGACAGAGGAAAGAGGGGTGCAGATAGAAGCAAGAGAGGTATAGAAAGAAGTAAGAGAAGTGCAGAAAAATCAACAGAGGTGCAGAAAGAGGCAAGAGGGGTGCAGAAAGAGGCAAGAGAGGAGCAGAAAGAGGCAAAAGAGGTGCACACTGAAGCACGAAGAGTGCAGAAATTTGCAAGAGAGGTGCAGAAAGAAGCAAGAGAAGTGCAGAAAGAAGCAACAGAGGTGCAGAAAGAGACAAGAGGGGCAGAAAGAAGCAAGAGAAGTACAGAAAGAAGCAACAGAGGTGCAGAAAGAGGCAAGAGGGGTGCAGACAGAGGCAAGACAGTTGCAGGAAGAGGGGTGCAGAAAGAGGCAAGAGGGGTGCAGAAACTTGCAAGACAGGTGCAGAAAGAAACAAGAGCAGTACAGAAACAACCGAGAGGTGCCGAATGAGGCAAGAGGAGTGCAGAAAGAGACAAGAGAAGTGCAGAAAGAAGCAAGAGAGGTGCAGAAAGAAGAAAGAGAAGTGGAGAAATAAGCAACAGAGGTGCAGAAAGAAGCAAGAGGGGTACAGAAAGAGACAAGAGAAGTGCAGTAAGAAGCAACAGAGGTGCAGAAGGAGGGAAGATGGGTGCCGAAAGAGGCAAGAGGGGTGCCAAAATTTGCAAGAGAGGTGCAGAAAGAAGCAAGAGCAGTACAAAAAGAACCAACAGAGGTGCAGAAGGAGGCAAGAGAACTGAAGAAAGAGGCAAGAGAGTTGCAGAAACAGGCAAGAGAGGTCCAGAAAGAAGCAAGAGCAGTGCAGAAAGAACCAACAGAGGTGCTGAAACAGACAAGAGGGGTGCAGAAAGAGGGAAGAGAAGTGCAGAAAGAAGCAACAGAGATGCAGAAGGAGGCATAAGAACTGCAGAAAGAGGCAAGAGAGTTGCAGAAGCAGGCAAGAGAGGTGGAGAAAAGGGAACAGGGGTCTAGAAAGAGGCAAGAGAGGTGCAGAAAGAGGCAAGAGGGGTGCAGAAAGAACCAAGAGAGGTGCAGAAAGAGTGAAGAAGGGTGCAGAAAGATGCAAGATGGGTGCAGAAAGAAGCAACAGAAGTGTAGAAAGAAGCGAGAGAAGTGCAGAAAGAAGCAACAGAGGTGCAGAAAGAGGCAAGAAGGTTGCAGAAAGAGGCAAGAGAAGTACAGAAAGAAGCAACAGAGGTGCAGGAGGAGGCAAGAGAAGTGCAGAAAGAGGCAAGAGAGTTGGAGAAACAGGCAAAAGAGGTGCAGAAAGAAGCAAGAGCAGTGTAGAAAGAACCAACAGAGGTGCAGAAAGAGGCAAGAGAGTTGCAGAAGCAAGCAAGAGAAGTGCAGAAAAAGCGAACAGGGGTGCAGAAAGAGGCAAGAGAGGTGCAGAAAGAGGGAAGAAGGGTACATAAAGAGGCAAGAGTGGTGCAGAAAGAAGCAACAGAAGTGTAGAAAGAAGCAACAGAGGTGCAGAAAGAAGCAACAGAGGTGCAGAAAGAGGCAAGAGGGTTGCAGAAAGAGGCAAGAGAGTTGGAGAAACAGGCAAAAGAGGTGCAGAAAGAAGCAAGAGCAGTGCAGAAAGAACCAACAGAGGTGCAGAAGGAGGCATGAGGGGTGCAGAAAGAGGCAAGAGGGGTGCAGAAATTTGCAAGAGAGGTGTAGAAAGAAGCAAACGCAGTGCAGAAAGAAACAACAGAGGTGCGGAAGGAGGCAAGAGGGTTACAGAAAGAGGCAAAAGAAGTGCAGAAAGAAGTAAGAAAGGTGCAGAAAAAGGCAAGAGGGGTACATAAAGAGGCAAGAGAAGTGCAGAGAGAAGCAACAGAGGTGCAGAAGGAGGCAAGAGAAGTACAGAAAGAGGCAAGAGAGTTGCAGAAACCGGCAAAAGAGGTACAGAAAGAAGCAAGAGCACTGCAGAAAGAACCAACAGAGGTGCAGACAGAGGCAAGAGAGTTGCAGAAAGATGACAAGGGGTGCAGAAAGAGGCAAGAGTGGTGCAGAAAGAGGCAAGAGTGGTGCAGAAAGAAGCAAGAGAAGTGCAGAAAGAAGCAACAGAGTTGCAGAAATAGGCAAGAGGGGTGCAGACAGAGGCAAGAGAGTTGCAGAAAGATGATGAGGGGTGCAGAAGGAGGCAAGAGGGGTGAAAACATTTCCAAGACAGGTGCAGAAAGAAACAATAGCGGTACAGAAACAACCAAGAGAGGTGCCCAAAGAGGCAAGATGGATGCAGAAAGAAGCAAAAGAAATGCAGAAAGAAGCAACAGAGGTGCAGAAAGAGGCAAGAGAACTGTACAAAGAGGGAAGAGAGTTGCAGAAACAGGCAAGAGATGTGCAGAAAGATTGAACAGGGGTGCAAAAAAGGCAAGAGAGGTGCAGAAAGAGGCAAGAGGGGTGCAGAAAGAAGCAAGAGAGGTGCAGTAAGAGGGAAGAAGGGTGGAGAAAGATGCAAGATGGTGCAGAAAGAAGCAACAGATGTGCAGAAAGAAGCTAGAGAAGTGCAGAAAGAAGCAAGAGAGTTGTAGAAACAGGCAAAAGAGGTGCAGAAAGAAGCACGAGCAGTGCAGAAAGAACCAATAGAGGTGCAGAAGGAGGCAAGAGGGGTACAGAAAGAGGGAAGAAGGGTGCAGAAAGAGGCAAGAGGGATGCAGAAAGAGGCAAGAGAAGTGCAGAAGGAAGCAACAGAGGTGCAGAAAAAGCCAAGAAAAGTGCAGAAAGAGGTAAGAGAGTTACAGAAACATGCAAAAGAGGTGCAGAGAGAGGGAACGGGGGTGCAGACAGAGGCAAGAGAGGTGCAGAAAGAACCAACAGAGGTGCAGAAAGAGGCAAGAGGTGTGCAGAAATGTGCATGAGAGTAGCAGATAGACGCAAGAGCAGTACAGAAAAAACCAACAGAGGTGCAGAAAGAGGCAAGAGGTGTGCAGAAAGAGGCAAGAGAAGTGCAGAATAAAGCAAATGAGGTGCAGAAAGAGGCAAGAGGGGTGCAGAAAGAGCTAAGAGAGGAGCAGAAAGAGGCAAGAGAGGTGCACACAGAAGCATGAGGAGTGCAGAAATTTACAACAGAGGTGCAGAAAGAAGCAAGAGAAGTGCAAAAAGAAGCAACAGAGGTGCAGAAAGACAAGAGGGGTGCAGAAAGAAGCAAGAGAAGTACAGCAAGAAGCAACAGAGGTACAGAAAGAGGCAAGAGGGGTGCAGACAGAGGCAAGACAGTTGCAGGAAGAGGGGTGCAGAAAGAGGCAAGAGGGGTGCAGAAACTTGCAAGACAGGTGCAGAAAGAAACAAGAGCAGTACAGAAACAACCAAGAGAGGTGCCGAAAGAGGCAAGAGGAGTGCAGAAAGAGACAAGAGAAGTGCAGAAAGAAGCAAGAGAGGTGCAGAAAGAAGCAAGAGAAGTGGAGAAATAAGCAACAGAGGTGCAGAAAGAAGCAAGAGGGGTGCAGAAAGAGGCAAGAGAGGTACAGAAAGAGGGAAGAGGGGTGCAGAAAGAGGCAAGAGGGGTGCAGAAAGAAGCAAGAGCAGTGCAGAAAGAACCAACAGAGGTGCAGAAGGAGGCAAGAGGGGTGCCGAAAGAGGCAAGAGGGGTGCCAAAATTTGCAAGAGCGGTGCAGAAAGAAGCAAGAGCAGTACAGAAAGAACCAATAGAGGTGCAGAAACATACAAGAGGGGTGCAGAAAGAGGCAAGAGAAGTTCAGAAAGAAGCAACAGAGGTGCAGAAGGAGGCAAGAGAACTGAAGAAAGAGGCAAGAGAGTTGCAGAAACAGGCAAGAGATGTCCAGAAAGAAGCAAGAGCAGTGCAGAAAGAACCAACAGAGGTGCTGAAACAGACAAGAGGGGTGCAGAAAGAGGGAAGAGAAGTGCAGAAAGAAGCAACAGAGATGCAGAAGGAGGCAAGAGAACTGCAGAAAGAGGCAAGAGAGTTGCAGAAGCAGGCAAGAGAGGTGGAGAAAAGGGAACAGGGGTCTAGAAAGAGGCAAGAGAGGTGCAGAAAGAGGCAAGAGGGGTGCAGAAAGAACCAAGAGAGGTGCAGAAAGAGGGAAGAAGGGTGCAGAAAGATGCAAGATGGGTGCAGAAAGAAGCAACAGAAGTGTAGAAAGAAGCAAGAGAAGTGCAGAAAGAAGCAACAGAGGTGCAGCAAGAGGCAAGAAGGTTGCAAAAAGAGGCAAGAGAAGTACAGAAAGAAGCAACAAAGGTGAAGGAGGAGGCAAGAGAAGTGCAGAAAGAGGCAAGAGAGTTGGAGAAACAGGCAAAAGAGGTGCAGAAAGAAGCAAGAGCAGTGCAGAAAGAACCAACAGAGGTGCAGAAAGAGGCAAGAGAGTTGCAAAAGCAGGCAAGAGAAGTGCAGAAAAAGGGAACAGGGGTGCAGAAAGAGGCAAGAGAGGTGCAGAAAGAGGGAAGAAGGGTGCAGAAAGAGGCAAGAGGGGTGCAGAAAGAAGCAACAGAAGTGTAGAAAGAAGCAACAGAGGTGCAGAAAGAAGCAAGAGGGTTGCAGAAAGAGGCAAGAGAAGTACAGAAAGAAGCAACAGAGGTGCAGGAGGAGGCAAGAGAAGTGCAGAAAGAGGCAAGAGAGTTGGAGAAACTGGCAAAAGAGGTGCAGAAAGAAGCAAGAGCAGTGCAGAAAGAACCAACAGAGGTGCAGAAGGAGGCACAAGGGGTGCAGAAAGAGGCAAGAGAGGTGCAGAAATTTGCAAGAGAGGTGAAGAAAGAAGCAAACGCAGTGCAGAAAGAAACAACAGAAGTGCGGAAGGAGGCAAGAGGGGTACAGAAAGAGGCAAAAGAAGTGCAGAAACAAGCAAAAGAGGTATGGAAAGAGACAAGAGGGGTGCAGAAAGAGACAAGAGAGGTGCACAAAGAGGGAAGAAGGGTGCAGAAAGAGGAAAGAGGGGTGCAGAAAGAAGCAAGAGAGGTATAGAAAGAAGTAAGAGAAGTACAGAAAAAAGCAACAGAGGTGCAGAAAGAGGCAAGAGGGGTGCAGAAAGAGGCATGAGAAGTGCAGAAGGAAGCAACAGAGGTGCAGAAAGAGGCAAGAGGGGTGCAGAAAGAGGCAAGAAAGGAGCATAAAGAGGCAAGAGAGGTGCACACAGAATCACGAGGAGTGCAGAAATTTGCAAGAGAGGTGCAGAAAGAAGCAACAGAGGTGCAGAAAGAGACAAGAGGGGTGCAGAAAGAAGCAAGAGAAGTACAGAAAGAAGCAACAGAGGCAGAAAGAGACAAGAGGGGTGCAGACAGAGGAAAGAGGAGTGCAGATAGAAGCAAGAGAGGTATAGAAAGAAGTAAGAGAAGTGGAGAAAAAAGCAATAGGGGTACATAAAGAGGCAAGAGAAGTGCAGAGAGAAGCAACAGAGGTGCAGAAGGAGGCAAGAGTGGTACATAAATAGGCAAAAGAAGTGCAGGAACAAGCAAAAGAGGTACGGAAAGAGGCAAGAGGGGTGCAGTAAGAGGCAAGAGAGGTGCAGAAAGAGGCAAGAGAGGTGCACAAGGATGGAAGAAGGGTGCAGAAAGAGGCAAGAGGGGTGCAGAAAGAAGCAAGAGAGGTGTAGAAAGAAGCAAGAGAAGTGTAGAAAGAAGCAACAGAGGTACAGAAAGAGTCAAGAGGGGTGCAAAAAGAGGCAAGAGAATTGTAGAAGAAAGCAACAGAGGTGCAGAAAAAGGCAAGAAAAGTGCAGAAAGAGGCAAGAGAGTTACAGAAACAGGCAAAAGAGGTGCAGAAAGAGGGAACAGAGGTGCAGAAATGGGCAAGAGAGTAGCAGACGGACACAAGAGCAGTGCAGAAAGAGGCAAGAGTTATGCAGAAAGAGGCAAGAGAAGTGCGGAAAAAAGCAAATGAGGTGTAGAAAGAGGCAAGAGGGGTACAGAAAGAGGCAAGAGAGGAGCAGAAAGAGGCAAGAGAGGTGCACACAGCAGCACGAGGGGTGCAGAAATTTGCAAGAGAAGTGCAGAAAGAGGCAAGAGAAGTGCAGAAAGAAGCAACAGAGGTGCAGAAATAGGCAAGAGGGGTGCAGACAGAGGCAAGAGAGTTGCAGAAAGATGACAAGGGGTGCAGAAAGAGGCAAGAGGGGTGCAGAAAGAAGCAAGAGAAGTGCAGAAAGAAGCAACAGAGGTGCAGAAATAGGCAAGAGGGGTGCAGACAGAGGCAAGAGAGTTGCAGAAAGATGATGAGGGGTGCAGAAGGAGGCAAGAGGGGTGAAAAGATTTCCAAGACAGGTGCAGAAAGAAACAATAGCGGTACAGAAACTACCAAGAGAGGTGCCCAAAGAGGCAAGAGGGATGCAGAAAGAGGCAAAAGAAGTGCAGAAAGAAGCAACAGAGGTGCAGAAAGAGTCAGGAGAACTGTACAAAGAGGGAAGAGAGTTGCAGAAAAAGGCAAGAGATGTGCAGAAAGATTGAACAGGGGTGCAGAAAAAGGCAAGGGAGGTGCAGAAAGAGGCAAGAGGGTGCAGAAAGAAGCAAGAGAGGTGCAGTAAGAGGGAAGAAGGGTGCAGAAAGATGCAAGATGGTGCAGAAAGAAGCAACAGATGTGCAGAAAGAAGCTAGAGAAGTGCAGAAAGAAGCAAGAGAGTTGTAGAAACAGGCAAAAGATGTGCAGAAAGAAGCAAGAGCAGTGCAGAAAGAACCAATAGAGGTGCAGAAGGAGGCAAGAGGGTACAGAAAGAGGCAAAAAAAGTGCAGAAACAAGCAAAAGAGGTACGGAAAGAGGCAAGAGGGGTGCAGAAAGAGGCAAGAGATGTGCAGAAGGAGGCAAGAGAGGTGCACAAAGAGGGAAGAAGGGTGCAGAAAGAGGCAAGAGGGGTGCAGAAAGAATCAAGAGAAGTGCAGAAGGAAGCAACAGAGGTGCAGAAAAAGCCAAGAAAAGTGCAGAAAGAGGCAAGAGAGTTACAGAAACATGCAAAAGAGGTGCAGAGAGAGGGAACGGGGGTGCAGACAGGCAAGAGAGGTGCAGAAAGAGACAAGAGGGGGCAGAAAGAAGCAAGAGAAGTACAGAAAGAAGCAACAGAGGTGCAGAAAGAGGCAAGAGGGGTGCAGACAGAGGCAAGACAGTTGCAGGAAGAGGGGTGCAGAAAGAGGCAAGAGGGGTGCAGAAACTTGCAAGACAGGTGCAGAAAGAAACAAGAGCAGTACAGAAACAACCAAGAGAGGTGCCGAAAGAGGCAAGAGGAGTGCAGAAAGAGACAAGAGAAGTGCAGAAAGAAGCAAGAGAGGTGCAGAAAGAAGCAAGAGAAGTGGAGAAATAAGCAACAGAGGTGCAGAAAGAAGCGAGAGGGGTACAGAAAGAGACAAGAGAAGTGCAGTAAGAAGCAACAGAGGTGCAGAAAGAGGCAAGAGAGGTACAGAAAGAGGGAAGAGGGGTGCAGAAAGAGGCAAGAGGGGTGCAGAAAGAAGCAAGAGCAGTGCAGAAAGAACCAACAGAGGTGCAGAGGGAGGGAAGAGGGGTGCCGAAAGAGCCGAGAGGGGTGACAAAATTTGCAAGAGAGGTGCAGAAAGAAGCAAGAGCAGTACAGAAAGAACCAACAGTGGTGCAGAAACGTACAAGAGGGGTGCAGAAAGAGGCAAGAGAAGTTCAGAAAGAAGCAACAGAGGTGCAGAAGGAGGCAAGAGAACTGAAGAAAGAGGCAAGAGAGTTGCAGAAACAGGCAAGAGAGGTCCAGAAAGAAGCAAGAGCAGTGCAGAAAGAACCAACAGAGGTGCTGAAACAGACAAGAGGGGTGCCGAAAGAGGAAGAGAAGTGCCGAAAGAAGCAACAGAGATGCAGAAGGAGGCATAAGAACTGCAGAAAGAGGCGAGAGAGTTGCAGAAGCAGGCAAGAGAGGTGGAGGAAAGGGAACAGGGGTCTAGAAAGAGGCAAGAGAGGTGCAGAAAGAGGCAAGAGGGGTGCAGAAAGAACCAAGAGAGGTGCAGAAAGAGGGAAGAAGGGTGCAGAAAGATGCAAGATGGGTGCAGAAAGAAGCAACAGAGGTGCAGAAAGAGACAAGAGGGGTGCAGAAAGAAGCAAGAGAAGTACAGAAAGAAGCAACAGAGGTGCAGAAAGAGGCAAGAGGGGTGCAGACAGAGGAAAGAGGGGTGCAGATAGAAGCAAGAGAGGTATAAAAAGTAGTAAGAAGTGCAGAAAAAGCAACAGAGGTGGAGAAAGAGGCAAGAGGTGTGCAGAAAGAGGCAAGAGAAGTGCAGAAAAAAGCAAATGAGGTGCAGAAAGAGGCAAGAGGGGTGCAGAAAGAGGCAAGAGAGGAGCAGAAAGAGGCAAAAGAGGTGCACACAGAAGCACGAGGAGTGCAGAAATTTGAAAGAGAGGTGCAGAAAGAAGCAAGAGATGTGCAGAAAGAAGCAACAGAGGTGCATAAAGAGACAAGAAGGGGGCAGAAAGAAGCAAGAGAAGTACAGAAAGAAGCAACAGAGGTGCAGAAAGAGGCAAGAGGGGTGCAGACAGAGGCAAGACAGTTGCAGGAAGAGGGGTGCAGAAAGAGGCAAGAGGGGTGCAGAAACTTGCAAGACAGGTGCAGAAAGAAACAAGAGCAGTACAGAAACAACCAAGAGAGGTGCCGAAAGAGGCAAGAGGAGTGCAGAAAGAGACAAAAGAAGTGCAGATAGAAGCAAGAGAGGTGCAGAAAGAAGCAAGAGAAGTGGAGAAATAAGCAACAGAGGTGCAGAAAGAAGCAAGAGGGGTACAGAAAGAGACAAGAGAAGTGCAGTAAGAAGCAACAGAGGTGCAGAAAGAGGCAAGAGAGGTAGAGAAAGAGGGAAGAGGGGTGCAGAAAGAGGCAAGAGGGGTGCAGAAAGAAGCAAGAGCAGTGCAGAAAGAACCAACAGAGGTGCAGAAGGAGGGAAGAGGGTGCCGAAAGAGGCAAGAGGGGTGCCAAAATTTGCAAGAGAGGTGCAGAAAGAAGCAAGAGCAGTACAGAAAGAACCAACAGAGGTGCAGAAAGAGGCAAGAGAACTGAAGAAAGAGGCAAGAGAGTTGCAGAAACAGGCAAGAGAGGTCCAGAAAGAAGCAAGAGCAGTGCAGAAAGAACCAACAGAGGTGCTGAAACAGACAAGAGGGGTGCAGAAAGAGGGAAGAGAAGTGCAGAAAGAAGCAACAGAGATGCAGAAGGAGGCATAAGAACTGCAGAAAGAGGCAAGAGAGTTGCAGAAGCAGGCAAGAGAGGTGGAGAAAAGGGAACAGGGGTCTAGAAAGAGGCAAGAGAGGTGCAGAAAGAGGCAAGAGGGGTGCAGAAAGAACCAAGAGAGGTGCAGAAAGAGGGAAGAAGGGTGCAGAAAGATGCAAGATGGGTGCAGAAAGAAGCAACAGAAGTGTAGAAAGAAACGAGAGAAGTGCAGAAAGAAGCAACAGAGGTGCAGAAAGAGGCAAGAAGGTTGCAGAAAGAGGCAAGAGAAGTACAGAAAGAAGCAACAGAGGTGCAGGAGGAGGCAAGAGAAGTGCAGAAAGAGGCAAGAGAGTTGGAGAAACAGGCAAAAGAGGTGCAGAAAGAAGCAAGAGCAGTGCAGAAAAAACCAACAGAGGTGCAGAAAGAGGCAAGAGAGTTGCAGAAGCAGGCAAGAGAAGTGCAGAAAAAGGGAACAGGGGTGCAGAAAGAGGCAAGAGAGGCGCAGAAAGAGGGAAGAAGGGTACAGAAAGAGGCAAGAGTGGTGCAGAAAGAAGCAACAGAGGTGCAGAAAGAAGCAACAGAGGTGCAGAAAGAGACAAGAGGGTTGCAGAAAGAGGCAAGAGAAGTACAGAAAGAAGCAACAGAGGTGCAGGAGGAGGCAAGAGAAGTGCAGAAAGAGGCAAGAGAGTTGGAGAAACAGGCAAAAGAGGTGCAGAAAGAAGCAAGAGCAGTGCAGAAAAAACCAACAGAGGTGCAGAAAGAGGCAAGAGAGTTGCAGAAGCAGGCAAGAGAAGTGCAGAAAAAGGGAACAGGGGTGCAGAAAGAGGCAAGAGAGGCGCAGAAAGAGGGAAGAAGGGTACAGAAAGAAGCAAGAGTGGTGCAGAAAGAAGCAACAGAGGTGCAGAAAGAAGCAACAGAGGTGCAGAAAGAGGCAAGAAGGTTGCAGAAAGAGGCAAGAGAAGTACAGAAAGAAGCAAAAGAGGTGCAGGAGGAGGCAAGAGAAGTGCAGAAAGAGGCAAGAGAGTTGGAGAAACAGGCAAAAGAGGTGCAGAAAGAAGCAAGAGCAGTGCAGAAAGAACCAACAGAGGTGCAGAAGGAGGCACGAGGGTGCAGAAAGAGGCAAGAAGGGTGCAGAAATTTGCAAGAGAGGTGAAGAAAGAAGTAAGAGAAGTGCAGAAAAAAGCAACAGAGGTGCAGAAAGAGGCAAGAGAGGTGCAGAAAGAGGCTAGAGAAGTGCAGAAGGAAGCAACAGAGGTGCAGAAATAGGCAAGAGGGGTGCAGACAGAGGCAAGAGAGTTGCAGAAAGATGATGAGGGGTGCAGAAGGAGGCAAGAGGGGTGAAAAGATTTCCAAGACAGGTGCAGAAAGAAACAATAGCGGTACAGAAACAACCAAGAGAGGTGCCCAAAGAGGCAAGAGGGATGCAGAAAGAGGCAAAAGAAGTGCAGAAAGAAGCAACAGAGGTGCAGAAAGAGTCAGGAGAACTGTACAAAGAGGGAAGAGAGTTGCAGAAAAAGGCAAGAGATGTGCAGAAAGATTGAACAGGGGTGCAGAAAAAGGCAAGGGAGGTGCAGAAAGAGGCAAGAGGGGTGCAGAAAGAAGCAAGAGAGGTGCAGTAAGAGGGAAGAAGGGTGCAGAAAGATGCAAGATGGTGCAGAAAGAAGCAACAGATGTGCAGAAAGAAGCTAGAGAAGTGCAGAAAGAAGCAAGAGAGTTGTAGAAACAGGCAAAAGATGTGCAGAAAGAAGCAAGAGCAGTGCAGAAAGAACCAATAGAGGTGCAGAAGGAGGCAAGAGGGGTACAGAAAGAGGCAAAAAAAGTGCAGAAACAAGCAAAAGAGGTACGGAAAGAGGCAAGAGGGGTGCAGAAAGAGGCAAGAGATGTGCAGAAGGAGGCAAGAGAGGTGCACAAAGAGGGAAGAAGGGTGCAGAAAGAGGCAAGAGGGTGCAGAAAGAATCAAGAGAAGTGCAGAAGGAAGCAACAGAGGTGCAGAAAAAGCCAAGAAAAGTGCAGAAAGAGGCAAGAGAGTTACAGAAACATGCAAAAGAGGTGCAGAGAGAGGGAACGGGGGTGCAGACAGGCAAGAGAGGTGCAGAAAGAGACAAGAGGGGGGCAGAAAGAAGCAAGAGAAGTACAGAAAGAAGCAACAGAGGTGCAGAAAGAGGCAAGAGGGGTGCGGACAGAGGCAAGACAGTTGCAGGAAGAGGGTGCAGAAAGAGGCAAGAGGGGTGCAGAAACTTGCAAGACAGGTGCAGAAAGAAACAAGAGCAGTACAGAAACAACCAAGAGAGGTGCCGAAAGAGGCAAGAGGAGTGCAGAAAGAGACAAGAGAAGTGCAGAAAGAAGCAAGAGAGGTGCAGAAAGAAGCAAGAGAAGTGGAGAAATAAGCAACAGAGGTGCAGAAAGAAGCGAGAGGGGTACAGAAAGAGACAAGAGAAGTGCAGTAAGAAGCAACAGAGGTGCAGAAAGAGGCAAGAGAGGTACAGAAAGAGGGAAGAGGGGTGCAGAAAGAGGCAAGAGGGGTGCAGAAAGAAGCAAGAGCAGTGCAGAAAGAACCAACAGAGGTGCAGAGGGAGGGAAGAGGGGTGCCGAAAGAGCCGAGAGGGGTGACAAAATTTGCAAGAGAGGTGCAGAAAGAAGCAAGAGCAGTACAGAAAGAACCAACAGTGGTGCAGAAACGTACAAGAGGGGTGCAGAAAGAGGCAAGAGAAGTTCAGAAAGAAGCAACAGAGGTGCAGAAGGAGGCAAGAGAACTGAAGAAAGAGGCAAGAGAGTTGCAGAAACAGGCAAGAGAGGTCCAGAAAGAAGCAAGAGCAGTGCAGAAAGAACCAACAGAGGTGCTGAAACAGACAAGAGGGGTGCCGAAAGAGGGAAGAGAAGTGCCGAAAGAAGCAACAGAGATGCAGAAGGAGGCATAAGAACTGCAGAAAGAGGCGAGAGAGTTGCAGAAGCAGGCAAGAGAGGTGGAGGAAAGGGAACAGGGGTCTAGAAAGAGGCAAGAGAGGTGCAGAAAGAGGCAAGAGGGGTGCAGAAAGAACCAAGAGAGGTGCAGAAAGAGGGAAGAAGGGTGCAGAAAGATGCAAGATGGGTGCAGAAAGAAGCAACAGAGGTGCAGAAAGAGACAAGAGGGGTGCAGAAAGAAGCAAGAGAAGTACAGAAAGAAGCAACAGAGGTGCAGAAAGAGGCAAGAGGGGTGCAGACAGAGGAAAGAGGGGTGCAGATAGAAGCAAGAGAGGTATAAAAAGTAGTAAGAAGTGCAGAAAAAAGCAACAGAGGTGGAGAAAGAGGCAAGAGGTGTGCAGAAAGAGGCAAGAGAAGTGCAGAAAAAAGCAAATGAGGTGCAGAAAGAGGCAAGAGGGGTGCAGAAAGAGGCAAGAGAGGAGCAGAAAGAGGCAAAAGAGGTGCACACAGAAGCACGAGGAGTGCAGAAATTTGAAAGAGAGGTGCAGAAAGAAGCAAGAGATGTGCAGAAAGAAGCAACAGAGGTGCATAAAGAGACAAGAAGGGGGCAGAAAGAAGCAAGAGAAGTACAGAAAGAAGCAACAGAGGTGCAGAAAGAGGCAAGAGGGTGCAGACAGAGGCAAGACAGTTGCAGGAAGAGGGTGCAGAAAGAGGCAAGAGGGTGCAGAAACTTGCAAGACAGGTGCAGAAAGAAACAAGAGCAGTACAGAAACAACCAAGAGAGGTGCCGAAAGAGGCAAGAGGAGTGCAGAAAGAGACAAAAGAAGTGCAGATAGAAGCAAGAGAGGTGCAGAAAGAAGCAAGAGAAGTGGAGAAATAAGCAACAGAGGTGCAGAAAGAAGCAAGAGGGGTACAGAAAGAGACAAGAGAAGTGCAGTAAGAAGCAACAGAGGTGCAGAAAGAGGCAAGAGAGGTAGAGAAAGAGGGAAGAGGGGTGCAGAAAGAGGCAAGAGGGGTGCAGAAAGAAGCAAGAGCAGTGCAGAAAGAACCAACAGAGGTGCAGAAGGAGGGAAGAGGGGTGCCGAAAGAGGCAAGAGGGGTGCCAAAATTTGCAAGAGAGGTGCAGAAAGAAGCAAGAGCAGTACAGAAAGAACCAACAGAGGTGCAGAAAGAGGCAAGAGAACTGAAGAAAGAGGCAAGAGAGTTGCAGAAACAGGCAAGAGAGGTCCAGAAAGAAGCAAGAGCAGTGCAGAAAGAACCAACAGAGGTGCTGAAACAGACAAGAGGGGTGCAGAAAGAGGGAAGAGAAGTGCAGAAAGAAGCAACAGAGATGCAGAAGGAGGCATAAGAACTGCAGAAAGAGGCAAGAGAGTTGCAGAAGCAGGCAAGAGAGGTGGAGAAAAGGGAACAGGGGTCTAGAAAGAGGCAAGAGAGGTGCAGAAAGAGGCAAGAGGGGTGCAGAAAGAACCAAGAGAGGTGCAGAAAGAGGGAAGAAGGGTGCAGAAAGATGCAAGATGGGTGCAGAAAGAAGCAACAGAGGTGCAGAAAGAGGCAAGAAGGTTGCAGAAAGAGGCAAGAGAAGTACAGAAAGAAGCAACAGAGGTGCAGGAGGAGGCAAGAGAAGTGCAGAAAGAGGCAAGAGAGTTGGAGAAACAGGCAAAAGAGGTGCAGAAAGAAGCAAGAGCAGTGCAGAAAAAACCAACAGAGGTGCAGAAAGAGGCAAGAGAGTTGCAGAAGCAGGCAAGAGAAGTGCAGAAAAAGGGAACAGGGGTGCAGAAAGAGGCAAGAGAGGCGCAGAAAGAGGGAAGAAGGAGTACAGAAAGAGGCAAGAGTGGTGCAGAAAGAAGCAACAGAGGTGCAGAAAGAAGCAACAGAGATGCAGAAAGAGGCAAGAAGGTTGCAGAAAGAGGCAAGAGAAGTACAGAAAGAAGCAACAGAGGTGCAGGAGGAGGCAAGAGAAGTGCAGAAAGAGGCAAGAGAGTTGGAGAAACAGGCAAAAGAGGTGCAGAAAGAAGCAAGAGCAGTGCAGAAAGAACCAACAGAGGTGCAGAAGGAGGCACGAGGGGTGCAGAAAGAGGCAAGAAGGGTGCAGAAATTTGCAAGAGAGGTGAAGAAAGAAGTAAGAGAAGTGCAGAAAAAAGCAACAGAGGTGCAGAAAGAGGCAAGAGAGGTGCAGAAAGAGGCAAGAGAAGTGCAGAAGGAAGCAACAGAGGTGCAGAAAGAGGCAAGAGGGGTGCAGAAAGAGGCAAGAGATGTGCAGAAGGAGGCAATAGAGGTGCACAAAGAGGGAAGAAGGGTGCAGAAAGAAGCAAGAGGGGTGCAGAAAGAGGCAAGAGAAGTGCAGAAGGAAGCAACAGAGGTGCAGAAAAAGCCAAGAAAAGTGCAGAAAGAGGCAAGAGAGTTACAGATACATGCAAAAGAGGTGCAAAGAGAGGGAACGGGGGTGCAGAAAGAGACAAGAGGGGGGCAGAAAGAAGCAAGAGAAGTACAGAAAGAAGCAACAGAGGTGCAGAAAGAGGCAAGAGGGGTGCAGACAGAGGCAAGACAGTTGCAGGAAGAGGGGTGCAGAAAGAGGCAAGACAGGTGCAGAAAGAAACAAGAGCAGTACAGAAACAACCAAGAGAGGTGCCGAAAGAGGCAAGAGGAGTGCAGAAAGAGACGAGAAGTGCAGAAAGAAGCAAGAGAGGTGCAGAAAGAAGCAAGAGAAGTGGTGAAATAAGCAACAGAGGTGCAGAAAGAAGCGAGAGGGGTACAGAAAGAGACAAGAGAAGTGCAGTAAGAAGCAACAGAGGTGCAGAAAGAGGCAAGAGAGGTACAGAAAGAGGGAAGAGGGGTGCAGAAAGAGGCAAGAGGGTGCAGAAAGAAGCAAGAGCAGTGCAGAAAGAACCAACAGTGGTGCAGAAGGAGGGAAGAGGGGTGCCGAAAGAGCCGAGAGGGGTGACAAAATTTGCAAGAGAGGTGCAGAAAGAAGCAAGAGCAGTACAGAAAGAACCAATAGAGGTGCAGAAACGTACAAGAGGGGTGCAGAAAGAGGCAAGAGAAGTTCAGAAAGATGCAACAGAGGTGCAGAAGGAGGCATAAGAACTGCAGAAATAGGCGAGAGAGTTGCAGAAGCAGGCAAGAGAGGTGGAGAAAAGGGAACAGGGGTCTAGAAAGAGGCAAGAGAGGTGCAGAAAGAGGCAAGAGAGGTCCAGAAAGAAGCAAGAGCAGTGCAGAAAGAACCAACAGAGGTGCTGAAACAGACAAGAGGGGTGCAGAAAGAGGGAAGAGAAGTGCAGAAAGAAGCAACAGAGATGCAGAAGGAGGCATAAGAACTGCAGAAAGAGGCGAGAGAGTTGCAGAAGCAGGCAAGAGAGGTGGAGAAAAGGGAACAGGGGTCTAGAAAGAGGCAAGAGAGGTGCAGAAAGAGGCAAGAGGGGTGCAGAAAGAACCAAGAGAGGTGCAGAAAGAGGGAAGAAGGGTGCAGAAAGATGCAAGATGGGTGCAGAAAGAAGCAACAGAGGTGCAGAAAGAGACAAGAGGGGTGTAGAAAGAAGCAAGAGAAGTACAGAAAGAAGCAACAGAGGTGCAGAAAGAGGCAAGAGGGGTGCAGACAGAGGAAAGAGGGATGCAGATAGAAGCAAGAGAGGTATAGAAAGAAGTAAGAGAAGTGCAGAAAAAAGCAACAGAGGTGGAGAAAGAGGCAAGAGGTGTGCAGAAAGAGGCAAGAGAAGTGCAGAAAAAAGCAAATGAGGTGCAGAAAGAGGCAAGAGGGGTGCAGAAAGAGGCAAGAGAGGAGCAGCAATAGGCAAAAGAGGTGCACACAGAAGCACGAGGAGTACAGAAATTTGCAAGAGAGGTGCAGTAAGAAGGAAGAGAAGTGCAGAAAGAAGCAACAGAGGTGCAGAAAGAGACAAGAAGGGGGCAGAAAGAAGCAAGAGAAGTACAGAAAGAAGCAACAGAGGTGCAGAAAGAGGCAAGAGGGGTGCAGACAGAGGCAAGACAGTTGCAGGAAGAGGGGTGCAGAAAGAGGCAAGAGGGGTGCAGAAACTTGCAAGACAGGTGCAGAAAGAAACAAGAGCAGTACAGAAACAACCAAGAGAGGTGCCGAAAGAGGCAAGAGGAGTGCAGAAAGAGACAAGAGAAGTGCAGAAAGAAGCAAGAGAGGTGCAGAAAGAAGCAAGAGAAGTGGAGAAATAAGCAACAGAGGTGCAGAAAGAAGCAAGAGGGGTACAGAAAGAGACAAGAAAAGTGCAGTAAGAAGCAACAGAGGTGCAGAAAGAGGCAAGAGAGGTAGAGAAAGAGGGAAGAGGGGTGCAGAAAGAGGCAAGAGGGGTGCAGAAAGAAGCAAGAGCAGTGCAGAAAGAACCAACAGAGGTGCAGAAGGAGGGAAGAGGGGTGCCGAAAGAGGCAAGAGGGGCGCCAAAATTTGCAAGAGAGATGCAGAAAGAAGCAAGAGCAGTACAGAGAGAGCCAACAGAGGTGCAGAAGGAGGCAAGAGAACTGAAGAAAGAGGCAAGAGAGTTGCAGAAACAGGCAAGAGAGGTCCAGAAAGAAGCAAGAGCAGTGCAGAAAGAACCAACAGAGGTGCTGAAACAGACAAGAGGGGTGCAGAAAGAGGGAAGAGAAGTGCAGAAAGAAGCAACAGAGATGCAGAAGGAGGCATAAGAACTGCAGAAAGAGGCAAGAGAGTTGCAGATGCAGGCAAGAGAGGTGGAGAAAAGGGAACAGGGGTCTAGAAAGAGGCAAGAGAGGTGCAGAAAGTGGCAAGAGGGGTGCAGAAAGAACCAAGAGAGGTGCAGAAAGAGGGAAGAAGGGTGCAGAAAGATGCAAGATGGGTGCAGAAAGAAGCAACAGAAGTGTAGAAAGAAGCGAGAGAAGTGCAGAAAGAAGCAACAGAGGTGCAGAAAGAGGCAAGAAGGTTGCAGAAAGAGGCAAGAGAAGTACAGAAAGAAGCAACAACGGTGCAGGAGGAGGCAAAAGAAGTGCAGAAAGAGGCAAGAGAGTTGGAGAAACAGGCAAAAGAGGTGCAGAAAGAAGCAAGAGCAGTGCAGAAAGAACCAACAGAGGTGCAGAAAGAGGCAAGAGAGTTGCAGAAGCAGGCAAGAGAAGTGCAGAAAAAGGGAACAGGGGTGCAGAAAGAGGCAAGAGAGGCGCAGAAAGAGGGAAGAAGGGTACAGAAAGAGGCAAGAGTGGTGCAGAAAGAAGCAACAGAAGTGTAGAAAGAAGCAACAGAGGTGCAGAAAGAAGCAACAGAGGTGCAGAAAGAGGCAAGAGTGTTGCAGAAAGAGGCAAGAGAAGTACAGAAAGAAGCAACAGAGGTGCAGGAGGAGGCAAGAGAAGTGCAGAAAGAACGAACAGAGGTGCAGAAGGAGGCACGAGGGGTGCAGAAAAAGGCAAGAGGAGTGCAGAAATTTGCAAGAGAGGTGAAGAAAGAAGTAAGAGAAGTGCAGAAAAAAGCAACAGAGGTGCAGAAAGAGGCAAGAGGGGTGCAGAAAGAGGCAAGAGAAGTGCAGAAGGAAGCAACAGAGGTGCAGAAAGAGGCAAGAGGGGTGCAGAAAGAGGCAAGAGATGTGCAGAAGGAGGCAAGAGAGGTGCACAAAGAGGGAAGAAGGGTGCAGAAAGAAGCAAGAGGGATGCAGAAAGAGGCAAGAGAAGTGCAGAAGGAAGCAACAGAGGTGCAGAAAAAGCCAAGAAAAGTGCAGAAAGAGGCAAGAGAGAGGGAACGGGGGTGCAGACAGGCAAGAGAGGTGCAGAAAGAGACAAGAGGGGGGCAGAAAGAAGCAAGAGAAGTACAGAAAGAAGCAACAGAGGTGCAGAAAGAGGCAAGAGGGGTGCAGACAGAGGCAAGACAGTTGCAGGAAGAGGGGTGCAGAAAGAGGCAAGAGGGGTGCAGAAACTTGCAAGACAGGTGCAGAAAGAAACAAGAGCAGTACAGAAACAACCAAGAGAGGTGCCGAAAGAGTCAAGAGGAGTGCAGAAAGAGACAAGAGAAGTGCAGAAAGAAGCAAGAGAGGTGCAGAAAGAAGCAAGAGAAGTGGAGAAATAAGCAACAGAGATGCAGAAAGAAGCGAGAGGGGTACAGAAAGAGACAAGAGAAGTGCAGTAAGAAGCAACAGAGGTGCAGAAAGAGGCAAGAGAGGTAGAGAAAGAGGGAAGAGGGGTGTAGAAAGAGGCAAGAGGGGTGCAGAAAGAAGCAAGAGCAGTGCAGAAAGAACCAACAGAGGTGCAGAAGGAGGGAAGAGGGGTGCCGAAAGAGGAGAGAGGGGTGCCAAAATTTGCAAGAGAGGTGCAGAAAGAAGCAAGAGCAGTGCAGAAAGAACCAACAGAGGTGCAGAAGGAGGCACGAGGGGTGCAGAAAGAGGCAAGAGGGGGGCAGAAATTTGCAAGAGAGGTGAAGAAAGAAGCAAACGCAGTGCAGAAAGAAACAACAGAGGTGCGGAAGGAGGCAAGAGGGTTACAGAAAGAGGGAAAAGAAGTGCAGAAACATGAAAAAGAGGTATGGAAAGAGGCAAGAGGGGTGCAGAAAGAGGCAAGAGAGGTGCAGAAAGAGACAAGAGAAGTGCACAAAGAGGGAAGAAGGGTGCAGAAAGAGGAAAGAGAAGTGCAGAAAAAAGCAACAGATGTGCAGAAAGAGGCAAGAGGGGTGCAGAAAGAGGCAAGAGAAGTGCAGAAGGAAGCAACAGAGGTGCAGAAAGAGGCAAGAGGGGTTCAGAAAGAGGCAAGAGAGGAGCAGAAAGAGGCAAGAGAGGTGCACACAGAAGCACGAGAAGTGCAGAAATTTGCAAGAGTGGTGCAGAAAGAAGCAAGAGAAGTGCAGAAAGAAGAAACAGAGGTGCAGAAAGAGACAAGAGGGGTGCAGAAAGAAGCAAGAGAAGTACAGAAAGAAGCAACAGAGGTGCAGAAAGAGGCAAGAGGGGTGCAGGCAGGGGAAAGAGGGGTGCAGAAAGAAGCAAGAGAGGTATAGAAAGAAGTAAGAGAAGTGCAGAAAAAAGCAACAGAGGTACAGAAAGAGGCAAGAGGTGTGCAGAAAGAGGCGAGAGAAGTGCAGAAAAAAGCAAATGAGGTGCAGAAAGGCAAGAGGGGTGCAGAAAGAGGCAAGAGAGGAGCAGAAAGAGGCAAGAGAGGTGCACACAGAAGCACGAGGAGCGCAGAAATTTGCAAGAGAGGTGCAGAAAGAACCAACAGAGGTGCAGAAAGAGGCAAGAGAGTTGCAGAAGCAGGCAAGAGAAGTGCAGAAAAAGGGAACAGGGGTGCAGAAAGAGGCAAGAGAGGTGCAGAAAGAGGGAAGAAGGGGGCAGAAAGAGGCAAGAGGGGTGCAGAAAGAAGCAACAGAAGTGGACAGGTGGACACAGGCCACGACCCCTTTCTCCACCACTCTGCAAACGCGCCTCCTGGTGCATTCTTGGCTTGGGGATTAAGTCCCCTTGAATCCTGAGGGTCCCTGGGGGCCAACTAGCCCACTAGGTACCTCCAGTAAGCCCCACACAGCTGGATTGCTGAGAGTGGTCCTAGACCATGCCCCCTTTTTACACCACTCTGCAAATGCGCCTCCTGGTGCACTGCTGCTCGGGGGAAGAAGTCCACATTAGTCCTGAGGTCCTCAGGACACAAGAGGACCTCTTCGCCCCACCAGCAATGCACCAAGAGGCGCGTTTGCAGAGTGTTGTATAAAGGGGCGTGACATCGGACCACCTCTCAGCAATCTCACTGTGTGGCGCTTACTGGAGGTACCTAATGGGCTTGTTGGCCCCTAAGGACCCATAGCATTCAAGGGGACTTAAACCCCCAACCCAAAACGCTCCAGGAGGCGAGTTTGCAGAGTGGTGCAGGGAGGGGGTGGGGCCTTCGGCGAGATGCCGGCTTTTCTTTTCTTTTGATATATTTAGAAGGGGGCCTGTGTGGCCCCCCTTCTCTTAATATTTTGTGGGCCCTGGGAACCCCATCCCCCAGGGCCTGATCCATTTTTTAAAAATAAATGTAAAAAACGGGAAGGGAGCAGCGCGGCCCCCCTCCCGAGGCGGATTTCGGCCCCGGGGACCCCATCTCCCAGGGCATGGCCTCGTTTTTCTTTTTTTATAATTATTTATACGGGAGGGGGCACGTAGCCCCCTTCCCTGGGCCACTTTTGGCCCCAGGGACCCCATCCCCCGGGGCCTTGCCTTGTTTTTTTTTTTTTTTTCACGGGAGGGGGCCGCGTGGCTCCCCTTCCCTGGGCCACTATTCAGCGTGAATCCCGCTGAAAATTTAAAAAAAAAAGGCTTTTTTTTTGGCCCTGGGTGTCCCTGTGAGCAGGCCTAGGGGGTCTGGGTGTTTCTACCCTGACCCCTTTTCTTTCTTTTTTTAACCTTTTTCCTTGTGACTCGGTTCTAACAAGATGGCTGCCAACACTTCTTGGTTTGCAGTGTTGACAGCCAATCAAAATGAAGCTTGTGCTCAGGAGGGTTTGCAAATCCTCCTTGGCCACCAGATATCGATGTTTTTTATTTTTGGAATTTCTCAGGAACTACTGAACGGATTTACACCATTTAAAAAAAAAAATCGCGCTTTCTGAACCAAGAGCTACCACATTTGGTGTAATTCCGTTCAGCAGTTCGGGCAATAGCTTTGTCTTAAGTTTCCTATGGAAATTAACATGGAGAAAACGCGTTTTGGGACCCCCCTTTTTTCTCAGCGCTCGCTTGATGAATCACCCGAAACTTTCGAGACAGGAGCTGACCTGAGCGAACCATTAGTTTTGACAATTTTGCAAAGATTCGTCAAACGGCGCCAAAGATATTGGCAAAAGAAAAACGCTTTTTGAATAGAAACAAGGTCCTAACTATAACTACCTACTGGCGACTGCCAGTAGAATATATATATATATATATATATACATATATATATATATATATACGACATGGTGGTCTGCAGACAGCAGCAGGCCACTATCCTTGTTATGTCCACCAATTGCAGTAAGTCACAATTTGCAAACTCTCATAAATATTGATGAAGTAGGTCAGATTGTAACCTATTACAATTCGGAATTTTGTGATCACGATCTATTAGTACTTAGCAAAAAATTGGAGAGAAGAAGTGGGGCTGTTTCCCTACTTGCAATACTCCAATATCACAGGTGCCTTCCCAGGATTCTTTTCGGGTCACAGCATCCGATCAGGCCACATTTTCATAGGTATCTTTCCATAGGACGGCGATGCTCCTGAAAAGTAACAAGATGACCTTGATTCCCAGTCCTTTCCTGGTGAGAAAATACAACAGTTCTCCTTATCTGCACCAACTTCCAATGTATCCTCTTCTCTTCTCCCCTTGCCTAACTCCTAAAACAAAGACATAATTCTAACTAACAAGGGCACTTTTTCCACCTGCAACACAAACGTGAGAAAGAGCAGAATGCAACATGCATATGAAATTCAACTATTAATTCTAATGCAAGAGCTTCCAGGGGAAATGCACTTCAGACCTACAAAATTCAGGTCTCATAAGAGAAATGGAACATTAGGTTTAAAAAATCATATAGAAATTAAGACCTATTCAGTAGATAATCCCATCTACATATAAAATGACACGATTAATAAGCACATTCAATAATAAATGATTGTCAGTTGCACAATACGAGCGTTTCAGTTAATATTTTCTGCTGATTAAATTTGATTATACACATTAATTCTTCACGTATTCTACATTTTGGTCTAAACACATCACATTTATGTTATTGCATTACAAGATCCTAACACTTAGGTTAACACAACGAAAGATTATATGCGGGTGCGTTCTACACGTGTGAATATGATGCATCCCCATACACATAAAAAATGCAGTTTGTGCTACATCACATGCTTCATCACCATGCCGTACGAAAACCCCACAGACCGTAACAAGGTGGGAGCTGAAGAAACCTCATCACTAGTGAAAAAGAACTGAGCACCCACCATAAATAGAAGCATTAGAAATTAGACCAATAAGAACAGAATAAAAACAATGTGTTAGATACATTCACTACATGTGTCTCCAAACAGCGAAACATATAAAACGTAAGGTAAGAATTCTAATAAAAGGTGTGCATATACACGCATACACAATCCCTTCTCTAACAAAATGCCATCTTCACAAAATCTTCACAACAATGTTAAGAGCAAATTAGAACAATCTAAATAGTGCAGGATTCAATGTAGAAAATAAACTCCCTAATAAGATCAAGTAAATAAATTGTCCACTAGAATATCTCACAGCTGTCTCATTACAAGATCAAACTCCCTGGCATTCGACGATATGCACAAACACACCTTTGTACTGGATGGTACAAATGACGTTGAGATATTAACAGTACCTCTGAAAAGTTGAAAGTAACTCAGCATGCAGTAGAAATATGTTCCCATTTTGACCTTCCTCGCTCACCCAAGGCAAGGATTGGAAGAAAGAATGCACTTGAGCTCTGCCTTAATGATTACAGAATGATTACTCTCCATTTCCTAGCTTTTTTCCAATAGTCAGTGCGGCTTGTTTCATCAGCAGTGATGTTTTTGCACATAAAAGCAGATGCACTGAATTTAGAAAAAAGGACATCGGTAAAGATAAAAGAATTGATGTGGCATGGGTAAAAAATGACATGCGGACGAGAGGAGTGATGAAGGTTAATGTGTGGGAGAGACCAGAGTGGGGAGAGAGACTAAAATAAAAAGGAGGTAGGCACGGGGTACATTACAATGGGGCTGCGCCATTAGAGGTGGATGGGAGACAAGGGGGAGACACAAAAGGGGAAAGAGTGGCATAATGAGTGCAGTAAGATTTATGGCGGGGAGAACACGTGTGGACATATGAAGGTGACAGAAGGGCAGGAAGCAGCGTTGGGAGGCAGCAAAGAGAATGAGGGGTGATTGAGGGCATGTAGGAACAGACACACAGGGAGAGGCAAAAGGGATCAATGCACATGCTCCCATCCAGAGCTAAAAGGAAAATAGCATTGAAACCTTCAAAGGGTAAAAAGAACTCCAAGACATCCGAAATGGAAGGATACACTCATCCAATAACAACACAATGAGACTAAAATTCTCCTGGGTGGAAAACACACAAGAATAGGGTGGAAGGCCATCAAATCACGAGGAGACAACTGACAGAGTTGGCCTCTTTGCTGCTCCCCCTGCCTGGCTCCTAGATTTCTGGAACTCTCCTCCCTGACCATGGGACTCTGGTTCATGCCTGCAGTTCCGACCTCTGCAACCCGCCAATTACCCTCCGGTAATTCAGGGATCCTTCCCTCTTGTATTTGCCTTGTTGGTTTGTCCCTATTTCTGTTGTTGGTTTCTTTTGTGCGATCTTATTCATTTGACCCCTTCTGTTCTGTTGCTTCATTCTCTTGCACTTTGCCTGTTGGCTTCCCACCTTTTCCCCCTAATTTCCCACCTCCTGCTTAATCCCTTACACCCCCAGGACTACCTATGTAGGCTGCTGTGCGGCCGCGCCACTGGCGTGCCAAAGGCAAGCCTGACTGTGCCTGTCCACGCCTGGACCGAGCACAGCGGCAGGAACCCTGGGCCTTCACACTCCCACTGGTGCTCTGCCGCAGATCTTTGCGCCCAGGACCCCGGAAAAAACAACTACTGACTCAATTCACTCCGCTCCACAGTGGGACCTTTCTCCTGTCTCTGCTGCCATTTCACCTCAACTCCTACTTCGATCACCACCATGCAAACCTGCACCACTCCAGCACCAGAAAATAAGACCCCAGTGACAACTCACCTGCCTCCTGCACAACGCCAGATTGCTTTGCAAACATGCCACTGAGGTCTGGGACACTATTTCCACCCTCACCATGACATGACATTCATTACAGAAACCTGGTTCACCCTCGCTTCCAACCCAGACATCGCCACAGCTACTCCCAGGGGATACAAAATGAAACACATCTACCTCACCAACACACCCGGAGGCTGCATTGCCATTAAACTCAAGGAACTGATCACCTGCACCATCTACAACAATGAAATGACACCAATCATGGAACACATGAACTTCCAGCTGTGCACAGATGATAATTCCATCTTTAAAGGCACCCTCGAATACAGACCACCCGGATCACGAACCGCCCTCAGCGATGCTTTCTCTGACTTCATCACCCTGCTAGGCATTGAATCTGAACACTACGTCTTCCTGAGAGACCTCTGCTTCCACCTTGAGGACACAACCAACACCACCTTCACCGACCTCCTAGAAAGGCTGGACAACATCGAACTCAAGCAGCTAGTCACGGATCCAACACACGAAGCAGGACACACACTGTACCCCATATTTACGTCCAGCAACAGAATCAAATACCACCACACCTCGTAAATCACCTGGTCAGACCACTCTATCATACACTTCACCATCACCAGACCCGCCCACACCCCCCCAATGGAAACAGTGCCCCTTTCTCAACTGGGCAGTGGTCACCTAGCAACAATAGATAGATGCTCGTAGCACCACACAGCCCAAAGACACCACCAGTGTTAATCAGGCAGTACAGAACTTCAACAACTGGATCACCAGCGCGGCCGACCGAGTCGCTCCTACCAGATCAGCCAAAATGCACAGACCCTCTAAACAAGCTAGATGGTACACCCCAGAACGCCACACATCAAAATGTAGGTGCAAACAACTTGAGAGAAGATGGCGCACCAACAGAAATCTCAACGACACCTTCAAATCAGCCCTCAACAACTACCACCAACAGATCAAAGCTGCGAAAAAGGAGGCCCTTACCCGCCAGATTGACACAACCACCAACCAAGGAAAGAAGGAATGATTTGAACAGAAAGAAATAGATTAAAGTACTGAAAATATCTAACATGACAGTAAAAATGACAGAGAAAATTAAAAGAAACAAACAAGAAAACCACAAGGAAGGAATAAGAATGAAAAAAAAACATAAAGAAAGAAAGAAGATGAAAACAAATATAGAGTAGGAAATAAGGAGCAAAACAAACAAGATGTGAGGAAAGAAATACTGCTGGGAAGAAAGAAAGAGGAAGAAAGAAATATATAACGGCGAAATTAGAAGAAGAGAGAAAGAAAAAGAAGAAAGGAAGAACAACTGCATGATCAAAAGAGCACAATTTGAGATACAAGAAGAGTGAAACCGAAAAGGGAAAAATAAAGTGAAGTGCAAAGACAAAGTTGTAAAATGGAAGGAAAGGGGTGAAGTAAGATCTTTAGAAGAAAAGGTCTAACTAGAAAGAAGGAAAAGCAGAAAACGTAAATAAAAGCAAACAAAAGAAATAAATAGGAACAAAAGAAAAAGTGATATAAAGAAGGAAACTATAAGCCAGAAATAAAGATGTAGAAGTAAAGAAGTAGCAAAAACAGAGGAAGGTGGGAAGAGAAAGAAATGCATATGGGAGAAACAAATAAGTGAATAGTGGCTAATCTGGGCTTAAAAGCACTAAGGTATTCAACTGATTGACATAATTGGCTCTGCGCTGTACCATACATAGTTCTACATGTATAAATATTTTCTATACTGGTTGAACTTGTTAGGACAGCATATACTGAAGCATTGACTCCAAACATGTATCACTTTCTCTGCACAGTCACCAACATAACATGTTGACCCCTGCTGAGAAAGCAAAGCTCAACAGTAACACATCCTTCTCTGTCTGAGGATTTCCCTCCTCTACTAGCCAGTCAGACACCCAATGTTAGCATTCATAAGGCAAGTGTTCCAAGTTAAATTCCTCTGGCACTCACTTTGTCTATGTCCAATCCGGGAATTTCAATGCAGGAAGTTGCAGAGAGCAAGGAAAATCCTCCTGCTCTGCCAGCTTGCAAGCCCTAATGGTTTTTACTATTCTAATCACCAACTCTTGCTCCATACTTTTCGTTCATTTTTGCTAGAGCCCCATATCACAATGATTGTATCTGTTTTTGAAATGCTTAAAGTTATTTCGGCCTCACAACTTCGCAAGTAATATCTAATCAGCCTCTATGTGCATCCAACACTTTAAAGGTTTTTGCTGATTTACTAAAACGTTTTCTTTTGAAGCTTGAATGGCTAATGATCTACTATCAAGGCATTTTCTGTAACTTATTGATGTTCTAATGTTCTACATACCAATTATTGACTATTGCTTATGGTATTATTTAATGGAGCAGTGGCACAGATGTAGTGATTTTTAAAGCATGTCTAAGTAATATCCTAATCTAAAACTACAAGAAACAGCTGTCATTTTGTACATCTAAGAGATATATCTGAATAGGTGCTTGCAATTAACTTGTTTTTTAAGCTAAACATTACTACAATGAGATGTTATTTTTACACATCTCTCTGTATTGTAAAATACATCCATTTAAAAAAAAATCCACACAGCTAACATTATCTTGGTTTTAATTAAAGAGTGTATCTTCCGAAGGTGCCCCATACTATTTAAGTATGCATAAATCACTTAAATACAGCAGATATGAGCAGACACTTAGGAAGAACCTTCAGAGGGTAGACACCTTCTTAGAAATGGTATGATATTAAAGAAACTTTCAGGCATTAGACATTGTGGATAAATATGTGAAATTGTCAATTCTAACTGTTGTCAGTAGAGCGCAGTTACACTTGTCTTAGACAACAGGCTTGGTAGCTTTCTGAACATGTGTTTTATTTTTCCACAGAAATGATGGTCATGTAAGAGGTTCATGATGGCAAGTGGTAAACATCGAAGCACTTCGAGCAGCATGCTGGATCATGGGGTACGATCGTGTCCTATTTCTCCTCACGAAGAGCCTCGAAATGAAGAAACAGATCCATCAGTCCAAGACTTCACTGTGAATGCCACAGACTTACCAGATAGCAGGCAAGCTAGCCCCACCCAAGCAGAACAAGACTGCAATGACAACAGTGGAGATGCAGACTCCATCTCTGATTATGTAAATAATACATCTGAGGAGGAGGACTATGATGAGGGCCTTCCAGAGGAAGAAGAAGGTATCACCTACTACATAAGATACTGCCCAGAAGATGACAGTTATTTGGAAGGGATGGACTGCAATGGGGAGGAGTATGTTACTCAGGAACCACCTAATGTTGAGACAGATGAGTGTCAAGAAGCTGTGGAAGAAGAATGGGCAGAATCTAAATTGCAACACCAAGATACCACAGAATCAGCTGAAGACCAAGAATACAAAGAAAATGAGATGCAGGTTCTGGAGGATGAAGTATCATCTTTACCCATAGAAGATGAAGAAGAACCTGTCCATTACTGTGAAGCTGAAGAAGGCTATCAGGAATACTACCTATCAGAAAGTAATGGCAATCCTCTTGTGACCTCTCCATATCATTCCAGGAAAGGTGATACAGAACTGGAAGAGCAGGAAGAGGACATTGACCAGATTGTGGCTGAAATAAAAATGAGCATGAGCATGAGCAGCATCAGCAGCACAGCAGAAATGAGTCCTGAGCATACTGTGATAGAGTCTGTGGAAAAGGAATACAGTGAGCCTTGCCATAAAGACGATCCAGTTCACACGGCTGGTAGACATGAGGGGAGACCAAAATCATTGAATATTCCACCAGCTCCAAGACATATCGGAGACACTCAAAGAGCCTTTAAGACAAAGACAAGAGCAACAGAAGACAGGCAAAAATGGTCACAAGAACAGGTATGGTGCAAGTATTTTTCATACAGTAATCAGTGCTGTCTGCATTGCCAATAATTTAAATCACACAACAGAAATTGAAAATTATATAAAAAGTATTATTCGTTTATGGTTTCACAACTGAAAGGCAGTTGCCAGTGGTTTCATTTAAAACCATAGCCTTATTTTGCTATGTAATTTGTAAATGGCTTAATACACATGTTGAAACTGTAACAAATTATACATTCCATAAATAGCAAATTTTAATGTTTGAGGTTCCTTATTAGGTACCGATGTGGTTGAAGAGCTCAGTATGCATTAAGATCATGGGGCCAGATATACATAGAACTGGTCACAAAATACTGGTCGCAATTTACGACCAGTATTTTTGCAACCCGTGTGGTAATTTGCGAAACGACCAATGTACTAATAGGTCGTTTTGCAAATTACTGATTCGTAGTGGGTCGCAATTTGACCTACATCATGAATATAAATGAGGTAAATCGCATATTGTAACCCACTAGGAAAACGGAATGCATATAAACAAAAAAATGAAGGTGCAATTCTTTTTTGTTAACATACACAAAGGGGAAGGGGTCTCTTGACGACCCCTTCCTGTTTGCAAACGAGTTATCACCTCGTTTGAGGTGTCAGTAAAACATTAATGATTTCTGGCAGCATTTTGGTTGCAAAACATTAATACATACCACTATGATTCTGAATTTGCAAGTGATGCACCAGACACGCCCCTTCCAAATCCCGGATAATGAGTATTTGGTTGAAATGAAATGAAAATGAAATGAAATTTGTACTTGTAAAGCGCACTTATACCCCCAAAGGGGTGTCCTGGCGCTGTACGCATACCGCTGTGGAACCCTTCCTGGCTTTTCCCTGTGAAATGTCCACTCCTGGGCACCCCCAGGGTGAAGCCAGGCATCCCAGCGCTGTTGGGGCCGTTGTGGAGATTAAGCAAGCTATTGCCCAGAGTTGCAGAGTGGGACCCATGATTAGAATAGGCACAGAGGCGAGAATTATCAGGGCCGAGGAAATTGAGCCCAAGACCCGCCGAGGCGGGAATTGAACCCTAGTCCCGGGCCAGATCTCTGCATCAGGGTCTGCCGCTCTAACGATTGAGCCACACTCAATGGTTAGAGCCAAACCCAAACCCAAAGTACAATTCAGGCTGCTTGCGACTTCAAAAATGCTTTTTGCATCTAGCCCATGGTGACCGTTTGTCAACATCCCCAGCAGCCTTTTCCCACAGTACGATGAAAAGAATGCTACCTCATTTTATCCATAGTTAAGGGTTCATGATCCTTGTCTCTTTCCCTCAAGCCATCATAATATTGTATTGTTCTACAGGGTCATAAATTCTAACTCCGATGACTAGCTAGAGTAAACACTGGCTTCCGAGAAATGTGCATTGCATGTATGGTTGATCTTCCTCATTTAGGCATGGCACTGTACCATATGAGGTAAAACTACTTTTTGTTATATGTTATCAGTAAAATGATAAGGCAACATATTAGCTTTAATGGAGAAATCAGTAGCTAACTCCGATCACATCTGGGATTCTTTTCTGTCCCTGACCAAATCTGTCATCTCAGACCAAAGACCTCTAAATGGTAAAGCTACCCCTCTTCCCTCATATAAGAACACTCCTTCCAACTGGATTTTCCTTCCCTATACCTTTGCCATAGTTCCAATCCAACCAAATCCACCCAAACGTATGCTACCCCCCACCAGAGTCGCAGGGACTTTGGTACTTAGGCAGGTGCACCCTTTCATGGTAGGAAAAACAAGGGCAAGGAAATTGTAGACTTATCTGAAGAAAATCAGCCCCTCTTGCTACAGCCGGTCTTCGAACTTGAGGACCTTTTACTTTTACTATCACAATCAACCTCTCTGCATCCAGAAATGAAAAAAGCAAATACGGAACAGAATGTTTTCCCCATCTTTTTAAAAAGAAAGGATGCAAAAGCTGAACAATTGGCAGTAGAGGAAAAGGAAATCAAAAGTAAAAGTGAATTTGCCAGTAGGCAAAAGAAGAAAAAAAGGGAAAAGCTTTGTAGAATAAACAAGAAAAGGACAAATCATCTGCACTTTGACTCTAATTTGATTATGAATCCCGTCCCAACTGCTACAAAGAGAGAAGAGACAAGAGGCCCTTTGTTGTCACCAAGGAACTTACATGATTCAACTTTAATTCTACAAGCAGATAATCCATTAGAGTCCAGTCCAGCATTGGTGTCGCTGCGTAATTTGAACCCTAACGCTGCATTATTTTCATTCATTCATCCAACTTTATTTCGGTTTGAAGAACCATAAAAGTACATAATAACAACATCAAGATAAAATCACAGTACAACTCCATAATAAATTATGCTAAAAGTAGGACGAAGTATTTGCAGATATACGGATATAAAGTGCTAAATACACTTCCCTAATAAAATAGTTACATATAAACGATAGGTAGTCTGTTTCTGTGTGCATCTTGTAACAGACTATAATCGCCCCTCTATATTTGGCACCGTATCCATGATTGAATTCTCAGTCCATTTTATCCAAGATTATGCACAAAAAGTGCACGTTGCTTATGAATATAAAACAGTTAGGATTATTTAATTAATTGGCATTGCCCTAAAAAGACATCATTTTACAGCATAAGTGAGATTTTTCATAACAGTTAATGATCGGATCATGATACAATATAATATTTATACAACTCATAATCAGTATAACATAGTGTGAACTAAAAACATTAACATTTTAGACCTCTCTTTTTCCGTAGATAGCTCGCAGCAAGTAAAAATGTACTAATGAAAAATACAAATATTTGTGAGCTGTCGGTTTTCAGTATTCTTAGGGTCTCTGAATATTTCCTAGTCATCAACCTCAAGCACTGCGGTTTTATCCATTTCCTTCTGGAACTAGCATATTCTGGGCAAAAAAATTAAATATGTGCAATATCTTCTTCAACGTCTAACCCACATAGCGTGCATTTGAGTTCCTTCCCTGCTACTTGTTCAGGTGACCACTTAGCTATAAAAGAATTAATCTGTAGAATCTCATAACGGAATTTCATGAACAGGGTTTTTGCTAATTGGGGTTGAATTTCATCCCCAAAAAGTTGAAAGCTTCGGGTCGACTTTTATTTTTTTTAAACAAACTTTATTGGGTTTTTGTTTTTTACATATTAGAAAATACAGTATAACATATATGGAACAGGGAATAGACATCATCTTCATGCGAATTCTGTTATTCAAAGCATTAGGACCATCGATGTGAACAATCAAAGAAAATGTGTCACGTCATATCATACTTTCCATGTGCCATTATGTGAACCATGTGAATATGCAATAATCCTGGACTATGACCCATTAACTACCCCCCCTCCCTCTCTACAATCCTCCCTCCCCTCCTCCCACGACTCTGGCTGCATAATTCAATAGCTTGAGTACTCGTCTCTCTCATAGCACAGTTACTTTCATTACAATGATCTGCATCTCTGTCCTGCCCATATCTATTATTGAATGACTATGTACAAATTCGACACGACATCTACTATTATGTATGCGGAGGATCAGGAATATCATCCGGGTTGGTACTTTTATGGGCTTCTAACATTGCGTCCCATTCCATGGAGATTGGTTTTTTCCGGAGACCACGGGCCTCCTCCCTGCGCAGGGCTGCGCTTTCGGCCCCCGCCCATCTGGTCAGTTCGCTGTGCCACGTGCTTAGTGCAGGAGATTTAGCTGACTTCCAGCGCATGGTAATAGATCTCTTAGCCACTATAAGAGCTAAGTCCAGAAAACGCAGCTGTACCTTGTGTGCCTTCCTACGCCTACGGATGCCTAATAAGCACTCCAATGCTGCGCCCTCTATGGAGAGGTGTGTAGTTTCCTCTGTTAGTCGCCTGACCCGTCCCCAAAACTCACCAAGGCATGGGCACGCCCATAGCATATGGAGTATATTTTCTTCCAACAGTTTGCACCGGGGGCATTGATGGACAGTGGTTGGGTACATCTTCTGTAACCTATGTGGGGTCAGGTAAGCTCTGTGTAAAATCATACATTGAATAAACTTGAATTTTGCGTTTCGGGGTATCCTCCGTGGGTATTTCAGGATGTCTGTCCATTCCCTATCCGTGAAGTCTCGTCCCATATCTGATACCCATTGCGCTCGAAGAGTATCTAGGGGAAGTGTTACATGTGCTCGGGTACTAATGTATAACCACTTTATGAGATGGCTACTGTGTCCCATGTAGTAAAGAGACTTGACTACCTCATTCGTTTGGGGTACTTCCCGGTTTGGAGACCACTGTTTTTTAATATATTGTAATAATGCTGCGTGAGTCATGTATAGTGTGTTAGGCGCCCCTGTTTCTCGTACAAAGCTATCATGATCCATAAGCATCTCTCCACCGAAGAGTGCACCGACGGTTTCTACTCCCACATCCAACCATGGCCCGAGTGCCTGTTTTGTCAGCCTGCCACTCGCCAGTGGTATCCCCATTAGCAGGATGTTGCCTGCATAAGGACCACAGCCAGAGGTATATTTAAGAGCCCTCTTCCAACACAATAACGCAGTTTGTAATAGAGGTGGTAGCGCCGGGGGAAGCTTACTGTGCGGTAAGAGTAGGGTATGGAGCAATCCATGCTCGATGTGTCTAATAGTGTAGCCCATCTCTTGTAAATTATGTCCTGCCATCCAGTAGGACAGCCACTGCAACTGGCAAGCATAGTAATAGGCTCTAAAATCCAGTGCCCCCAGGCCGCCTCCCCTTGTGTGAATTTGGAGTTTTTTAAGACTTATTCTACGACGCCCCGTGCCCCAGATAAGATCTAGTAAAATAGTATCCAGCATGTTAAAAATAATTGGAGGAACCAGCAACGGCAGGTTCGTAAAATAATATAAAAGACGAGGGAGCACTACCATTTTAGATAGTGCCACACGGCCGATAGCCGATAGGGGAAGCCTAGTCCAAAAAGCCACCTGAGAGCGTATACCCCTAATAGCCTTGCTGAGATTACCCTCCAGCATATCTGCTTGAGGGTGATAGATGTGAATGCCCAGATATTTAAAGGTGTGTGGGGCCCAGGGCTTAATTTGTGCCGGTGCTTGCCGGTGCTTAATTGACAGGGCCGGGTCTACAGTCTACACACGCATCTGCTGCGCACGCAGTGACGCACATCACATTTTTCAATTCCTTTGTGCAGCCTCAGCGGCAGCCGCAGGCCGGCGTGTTTTGATGCCCGACTCGAGTGAGTCAGTAGTCAGGGCCGGGCTGCCTTGTTCAAAATTCCATGAAAACCAAACGTGATTCAAAAACCGAACCTGCGCAGCAGTGACAGACACATGAGAAGAACTATCACTATAGCCATATACACGCAAAGAAAAATGTCCGAATATACGCAAATAAACGTGATTCAAAAACGGAACCTGCGCAGCAGTGACAGACACATGAGAAGGACAAGGACTATCACTATAGCCATATACACACGCAAAGAAAAATGTCTGAATATACGCAAATAATATACCTTATTGATTCATTCAAAATACATTTAAATATAATAATGGCGGGGCGGCGCGCGCACTGCGCTACACGCTGCGGCGGCCCGCGGCCCTGCCTTAGTGCTTCAGTGTTGCCAGGCAGACAGTGCCACTAACTTGCCTGTGGGTGGGCGGGCCGTGATCTGGGCTGGATTTTTGGTTATGGTAGGGGGCTGTGCGCTACGGGTGGCAACGTGCGCAGATTTTTTTCACATTGCAGTTTGCCACGCCCCAGCATAACCACCGCAGCGCGCAGCACGACGACACCACCTGCGGCCTGCCACAACCACGACTGACGAGTCATCACCAAGTCGGCCCCACACCCGACGACACCGGACCGTGGCGTGTTGAGACCCATCAGTGGCCAGTAGTACTGTCTGTCTGCTGTGTGTACTACTACTACTCCTGCCTAATCAGTAGTGTGCACTGCACTGCAGGCTGTGTGTGCGCGTCGTCATGTTCCGAGTCCCTGCCGGCCGGCGGCCGGCCACCACAGGTAACGGTAAGTTAACTAAGTAGAGTAGACAGTGTACTAATAAACTTACCTAGCGCAGCGCTGCTAAACACTGCAACTAGTGATGCCAAATTGCCAATATGCCATTGCCATCATAATAATTGCCCCGCCGGCCCTGGCTTTGCCAGCCTAAGTCCAACTGTCCAAGTTGCCCAAAAAACCAACGCTGATTTTTTTTGGGAGCATGGTGGGGTAGGGGGCGGGGGCAGGCCGGGACTCATCGGAATTACAAGGGTCCATACTCCATACAGTAAACCCTTTGATCTGTTGTTTTTTTCACCAGGTTGCCCAAGGAATTTTCAGGCTTCAGTTCAGTGAAATTATGGGGAAAATGAGAAAATAACTGGCTGAATTAGAGCTCACTGTTTGTGAGTCTGCCAGTTATTCCTCATTTCTGATGGAATCCATAGGCCGCCTTAATTCCCCGGTAACACCCCCACCCAGTAAACCACTCATGTTAACTTTAATTAATTGGCAACGCCTGTACAGGGCAGGGCTCGCGAAGGAACATGGCACGAGCAACTGATCGTGTGTTTATGAATTAATGTATGAATGCATCAGTGTCAGAGACTGCTGCTGCTGTGTCCGTGCCGTGGTCCTTTCCTAGCCCTGCCTACAGCGCGGGACAGGGGACACACGTCGTCACCTCACAGTTCTGCTGCAAAGTGTGAAGTGTTGCACGCACAATCTCAGGTTTGAGGCTCGGGCCTGCCCACACTTCATCCTCCTACTGTGACTACTTACCCTAAGTGCTCCCTCACGACCAGTCGTGCTCACGAGTCCACGTTAAACATTATGGTAGGCCCTGAAGGTGGTATTAAGGGGCAAGCTGATTGAACTGGCAGTAACAGCCAAACGTCCATGTGGTGGTTATGTTTGCTTTCTCCTAGGTTCCCTGCAATGCTCGCTGTCGATTTCACTGCCCCCTCCCCCCCCATGACCCTCTGTACCGAAGAAGTTACGGGGAATATACTTATATCATCGTATATGCTATAACTGTGGTTAATGTTATGCCAATGTACTGCACCTGTGAAGACCCACAATATATGTTATTTGCCAGCCTTCACTTCTTGTTGTGAAATAATAAAAACATATATTTTTCAAAAAGTTGAAAGAAGCAGAAGATATACACACATTGCCCGGGAAACTTGCTAATTTGAGGGTGGTCACGAACATAAGGGGCAAATTGAATGCACTTTTAGGAAAAGATCAGAGAGACTGACTAGCTCTTATTAGGAAGACACACAAACAATGGTAATAAATCACACACTCTCCGGGAACTCTGAGCCAGAAATAACAAATCCAGAATAGCGGGATAGCGGGTCTAATAGTGGAAAAAGATAGGAAAAGAGGAGAAGTGATCAGGGCATACTAATAAAAGGCACTGGGGGGGGCAGACAAATGAAGCACAGACAACGATAATACAAGTCCTACTCGCACCACAAGCCTCATGACGTTCCCATCCCTACTGACACCCATTTGTTGTAATAAAGATTTTACATCAGCAAACGAAGGTAGGAGTTTCAAGAATTGACAGGATGGAGGAAGCAGGGCACTACCAAACCTTTATGGTGGGGGGGTCGGATCATTTGAAAACTGTAAAAAAATGCTTTTGGGGTAACAGAGGGAGAGAGGTTAGGTACCAAGAATTACACTACTGCGCACTCCATCTAGTCACTAGGGAAGCTGCTACTCGAGAGCAAACAGTTTGTGAAAAACTAGTGATATCATTTGGAGGCCTACAGGGGTTGTCTAGACTCTATAAAAGTGCTTTCAACTCAAGCCCCGCGCTACAGAGAAAGTGGAACTATATGAAACTGGGGGGACCATGATAGATAAAGAGATAGAGCCTAGCTAGAGTGAAGTACTGTAGAAAGATATCACAACAACAAAAAATGAATGCATTGTGTCCAGGGACTCAGCCCTTAAGGTGATGACATTCTGGTACGTAAGGCTCATTTGCTATGTTTGTCCTTAGTGTGATCTTTGGATTTTTCACAATGTTATGACTTCTTTAGTGATGTAACATTGAGGGCAGCACCAACACTCTGAAAATTGGTCCATCGCCACTGGCTTGAGCGCCTTTGTTTGACATTTTTATGCTTTCTGGCCTGAGGCTGGGTGGCTTTGTGTTACGTTTCCCTGGTTCCTGGTCTGAGTACTTATGCGTGGGATTTTCATGTTTTCTGGCCTGGGTGCCTTTGTGTGATATTCACATGCTTCCTTGTCTGAGTAATTATGTGTGAGATTTCCATGCTTTTTGGCCTAGGTGCTTATGTGTGACATTTCCATGATTTCTGGCCTGGGTGCTTATGTGTGACATTTCCATGCTTTCTGGCCTGGGTGCTTATGTGTGACATTTCCATGCTTTCTGGCCTGGGTGCTTATGTGTGAAATTTCCATGCTTTCTGGCCTAGGTGCTAATGTGTGACATTTCCATGCTTTCTGGCCTGGGTGCTTATGTCAGGTCATCATTTACGATTTACTATGCTCTGAAAGTTAATACAGCTAAATATGTTATGAGAAATAAGTTGTGCACCATTTTGGTCTTTCTTTTAACAAAATGTTCTTGAGGGGGGAATTGCCCCCCCAAAACACCTCTCTCTAGCAGTGGTTAAGCTCGCTGCGCTCGCTTGCTACGCGCCGTATGGGGGCTGGTCTGTGGAGCCGAAGAAAAGTAGGTGTGGCCTCCAACAAACATTTGAGCACCTGCACTTCATATTTTACAAATTAAGCACTGGTGGGGCCGTTGGTAATGTGAGCCTCCAAAACTGAACACTGTCCGGGTGTGGTTGGTCTTGGAAAAAGAAGGCATTTGATTTGGACTCGTTGATTGCTAAGCCCGATATAATTTCGAAGTCGGCAAAAATACGTGGGATTGGGTCCAGCCCTTCCAGTATGTCCATCGCGTATATAATTAGATCATCTGCGTAGGCCGTCACCAGATGGGTCGAAGTGCCTATGAGTATCTTGCATTGGGTAGCCTCTAGTCGCAGACGAAGTGCCAATGGCTCCAATGCCAAGACAAACAGTATTGGAGATAAGGGACAGCCCTGACATGTGCCTCTGTGAATACAGTATTCCCTTGATATGAGTTTCCCAGATCTGACTCTTGCAGTTGGGGCTGCGTATAATAACCGCACCCATTTAATATATTTGGGGGGTAAACCAAAACGTGCAATGCTTTGAACATATATTCCCACGACAGTGTGTCAAATGCCTGTCTCATGTCTAACGATATGCAGCCGCTTGCTGGTGGTGTGTAAGATCCGTCGACAGAATCTGGTGTAATCTGCGTATGTTGAGTGACGTGCTCCTAGCCGGTATAAATCCACATTGATCAATGTGGATCAATTTATTAAAGTATGGCTGAATTCTATTTGCCAGAATTTTGCTTAAAATTTTGTATTCAGTAGATAGCAGTGACAGGAGGCGGTAACCTAACATGTCCGCTAGGTCCCTTCCTGGCTTGGGCAATGATACCACCAGTGCTTGGACAGTGGTGCGGGGGAGGTATTCCATGTTGAGCGATTTATTATAGACCTCCTCCAACTGTGGCACTAATATTTCTGAGTCTGTGTCAAAAAATTCTACCGGCAGTCCGTCTGGGCCCGGTGCATTATTGCGTGAGAGCCCACCGATGGCTGCCTTAATTTCTGCCCTAGTGATGGGTCCTGCCAAAGTGTCCTGCATGCCCTCTGGGGCTTGTGGGTATGGTAGATTTGCATGGAATTCGTCAATGTGGGACCCGTCTAAGTGCGGCGGGTTACTATATAACATTTGGTAATATGTGCTAAAAGCTTCATTAATGTCATATTGCGTATGCGCAGTGCCTCCCCCAAGCTTCGGGTCGACTTAAAAGATAAGAACTGTGTGGTAAGCCTTCCCACTGTAGAATCTAATGCATTATTTTCTTCTTCCTTAGGCAGTAATGTTCTTTACAATCCTATTGGGAACACACCTGTGGGGGATAGCCAGGCTAGTCACCCGCTGTCAGCACCTCTCTCCTTAGAATTTTCTTTAATTTTTGATCATGAGTTAATAGGTCCTTCCTATTGGGCTGTTTCACTGATATCCCTGACCTCCAAATGGTTTAGAGAAGTGATCTTGCTATGGTTCAAGTCCTAAAACATGGTTGCTAGAGCGACCTTCTATTCTAAGGTGATTTCCAATCTAATAATCCTAAATAGTGATAATCTGCGATGTCGCGGTATCGACGTTCTTGTCCCCCAAAAGGAGAGAGCTTTTAAAAAGTTATACGTAACCACCAGTTCATCCCCCATTCAGACGTCTCTCCATTAGAAATTCCTCACTTAGAGAGAGAAAGTACAATGCGGGTCTCCCTTGGAAAAGGTGGAAAGAGTGTTTCTCTGCTTGCTGAGAGAGAGAATAATCGAACACTGACTTTATATGAGGAAGATAGGGATTGGAATTTGGTGGCAGGGGCTCTAAATACAAATAGCTCTTTAGGGCTAAGTTCCCAGGAATTATTCCTAGAAAGGGCCCCAAACTAATTTCCTGGAATGCAGCCGGCTTATGCACTAATAAAAACAAATTGTTATTTCTGAAAGAACAGAAAGCAGACATAATATGCATACAAGAGTCTTGGATTGTAAAGAATTGGTCTATGGAAGATTATATTGTGTCTAACCCTCCCTGCGCTTCCAGTGAATAGATGTCATGTGAAAGGAGGCATTGCCATACTGCTCAGAACTAGTTCTAGGTGGGTGTTTAAAGACATCCCCCGCGCCTCTAACCTAATTCAGGCAGTCAAGTTAGATTTTAAGGAGGAGCATGAAAGCCTAGGCACTCTGCTTATTGTAAACGCTTATATCCCCACTGGGTCATCTTATACTTACGTACTAAAAAACCTATTTGTTTTTATCTCTACTACCATGGAAAGAGAAGATTGTAGGCATCTAATACTGGTTGGTGACTTGAATGCCAAAGTTTCTACCCACAGTATTGGGTTATTCGCTAATGCCTCAAAAGACGAAGCTCTAAAAATCCCCCCTGCTTTGTTTCCGAATAATAGTCGGGTAGATAAAAGAGGTGTGATTCTACTCAATGGGAGGTTAAAAAAATGATATCCCAGTAAAAATTACACATAAATTGTCATCTGGTCGGACTTTTATCAATTATTTAATCATTTCAGCGGATACTTTCAGTAAGCTCTCGTTTATGGAAGTTCTGGAAAATTCCTATAGTGACCATTTGGTGATCTCCTGTAAGTTTGAGATGACCCTAGCTGGAGTAGGCTCATGGAATTTTAATGATATTTCTGTAGGTTTTAAAAACAGCAGAATTTATCGGAATATCAAAGCTGCCTTGAAACTAAAAGAAAAACTAACAATTCTACTAGGAGATTAGCAGTACAGAGTATTAAGAGAGCAACAATTTCTTCAGGAAAATCCACTGGTGTCTTATGGTCACAGTATAAGCTCCCATGTAAAACTAATCCTTTACCAATTAAGCAGAGAGCGCATTCTAATCTGCTATTACATATATAAATAAATTAGTCAGGGTCCAATTCCAGAACTTTTCCCTTGAACGAAGTAAATTAATTAACTTACTAAAGAGGAAAAGACTCAGGAAAAAACACTCCCTCAGGCAAGAAAAGGAAGACTACAAGTGGGTTCAGTTAAAAGAGGCAGCTTAAAAAAACGACACCAAGAGGTATTGGGAAATAATCTCAGATTGCTGCGGCACAAGAGTAAAATCCCTCCCAATCCCCATAAAAGAAGAAAACTGGAAACTATATCGCGGAGATCTCTATTCAACAAATTCTAATTCGTCCTGGTCTTCCACGATTTTAACTAATTCTCCTAATATCCTTGAATCCAGCTATGCCCCTTCAAGGAGCAAAATTGTAAGACTCATTAAAAGAATGAGGGCTTCAGGAGCAATGGGTCCTGATGAAATTCCTATAACAATAATCAAAAAAGAGACTCGGCTATGGGCTACATATCTTACTCCTCTTTTTATTTACTGCTATCTGCAGGGGAAGACTCCCCCTTCCTGGTCTGGTTGCATTCTCATTCTAATCCCCTTGTTTAAAAAGGGTCTCAGACACCTTCCGGGTGACTACTGGCAAATAGCACTACTAGATGCAGTAGGGAAAATATTTGCACGTAGTATTTTGCACCATCTCACGGACTGGGTGGTGGAGGAGAAAATTCTCCCCATAGAACAAGCAGGATTTAGAAAAGAACACTCCATCTTGGATAATATTTGCACGCTGAAATGAATAGAGGAGAAGTAGACTTTATTTCGTAGGTCAAATGTATATGTGGCATTTATAGATTTTCAACGGCCTTTGATATGGTAAACCCACCAATACTTTGGAAAAAATTGCAAAAAATGAGAGTGCCTGCCCCCCTGTTAACATTAGTTATTGCCTTGCACTCCCACATGTGGTGCCAGGTGCTACTAGGATGAGATCAGGGCCTATCGGCTGTAATACCCACAAAAAATGGCCTGAAGCAAGGCTGTCTAATAGCCCCACTACTTTTTTCTCTGTATGTAGCAGATTTACCTGAATGCTACTCTCATCTAGAGGTAGATGTGCTGAAGATATGCGGCCACCCTTTCTCATGTCTCATGTACGCAAATGGTATTGAAATCATGGATTTGACCCCATTGGGCTGAATAAGAAGTTGACGTCAATGCAGAAATATACGACGGCGCAGTATCTGAAGATAAACGTCTCTAAAAGTAAAGTTCTGATTTTGAATTATAGCAGGATCAGATAATTTCGCAATTTCAAATAGAGAATTGGTTCTGAAAAGCGCAAGACAGTAGATTCTTATCTCAATTTGGGGAACTAATAGCGGATAATACAAAGAATAAGCCCCACATTGAGCATAGCTCATGTAAAGCTGCTCTACATGCAAATGGTATGCATGTAGAGCAGCATGCAAAGAGTATTTTATAGCGTAATGGGTCAAAGACACTTTCTACATTTATCTGTTTTTAAAGCGTAAATCCCCCCAACACTAGTATATGCTATTGAATCTATTCCAGCAGAAGACTGAAGCTTCCTTGATAAGATAGAAGGCCTGATTTTACGTAAACTATTTAATTTTAATACACTGGTTCCGACATCCGCTATTAGATTGGAATTTGTTAAAGGCTTAGCCAGGGTAATTTGGTGGGGATACCAGTTGAAGAATAGTGATTTGTACACTATTAGGGGTTTCCTATGTCAAGAAATCTTTGGAGAAAAAACAGATAAATACTCCTTCTCCAGCGACTTCACTATGGCACTGAATTTTTTCGAAGCGCTGGAGGAGTTTGTGATCTCCCTCCCGCTTTTAGAACTTAAATACTTTTTAAAAACCACGAGCTGTATTGTTAGTTTTCAGAGAGATGTCAAGTATTTTAGATTGAAGGAAAGATTGGCGGTAATAGCCACCTCAAGTACCCCGAGAGTGGCTCAAAAATATTTATCCTGGAACTTAGACCATGGTGTCCGTCGTTGGCTAACTCTATTTTGCATGAATCTTTTACCACTAAATGATTTAACAGCAAACTTATACAGAATAACATCAAAAGCGTAGCATCAGCTCGCGAAGTTTCTCTTCTATTCAAAGAATAAAATAGTATGTACAAAATTATTCAATTTTTTAAGGAGTTCTTAAACATATTTTAGTTTTTACTATGTTATCACTCGAGAGGAAGGAGTTTATATCTGTAGGACCTTCCTTTAGTAGTGTATACCATATTCTATTGCTTATGGACAGAAAGGAGGACCCTGCCATAAGAGGAAGGAAATCCAAAGTTAACTCCTGTTACATGTTGGGACCTACGGAAACTCCCATGCACAAGGCACTTAAGTACTGGGCTTTTTGGGGATTCCTATAAAGGCTACCGGTGTTTTATACTCTCAGGAATACATTTTGCACTCAACTATTGCTGCTAGGGGGGAGTGAGGTCTTAGCTATAAATGCTTTCAATCTTTCTTTTTGCACATAAAAATCGTTGCTGCTATTTGGTCGCTCTTTGTAGAAAACTGGAATACAGCTTGCATTCAACTACTGCTGCTACGGGAAAGTGAAATTTTAGATATAAATGATTTCAATCTCTTTCTCCTAAAATAATCTGCACATAAATCTCTGCTGCTCCATGACTGCTCTTTGCACAAAAGTGGATTATCTACGAAGCTTTATTGTATGGAAGCTTAATATTAACAGATTTCATATGTACTTAACTCAATTTATTTGTTGCGGTAAAGGTTTTAATATGTAATCGCAATTTGACTACCCCATTATAATCAGGCCTGGGCGTAGTTCGCGGAGTTTCGCTATGAGGAACTCCGCGAAGTGACAAAAAAACTCTGCAAAGCTCCGCAAGTGGCGGTGTGCAGTGCCGTTCACGCTGGCCTTCCTGACGCTTGGGTAGAAATTCTACCCGAGCGGCAGCTCACGCTCGCGACCCTACCGATCGCGAGCGGGGGAAACACTCCGCTGCATATGCGTACAGGAGTTTTCTGCACTCCGCGAGCTGCGCGGAGTGCAGAAAACTCCGCCAACTCCGCAAACGGAGCGGAGTTCACCGCCCAGGCCTAATTATAATGGTGATTATCCCAATTTATATGCCGTTTTATTTAATGTCCTTATCCCCCTCCGGTATACTCTAGTACATAACTATTTGCTGCAAAAGGGTAATCTAGATTTGGTCATAAAGGTTATTGATCTCTCCTCTTATGGAATTATTGACTGTTAGACTTGGCATCTTTTGGCGTGTTTCCCCTGACTTTTTGCTTTCTGACCTCCCGGTTTTGACTCTGTTTTTGCTGGTGTAATGATTCTGCGCACTTTCCTCACTGCTGTCCAGTGGGAAAGTGCAAGTGCTCCTGTATAAAATGTGTTACGGATTGGCGTTTCCATGATTGGCCTATTTGGTTTATGTGTCAGTCCCTTGTAAAGTGCACTGCGAGTGCCAGGGCCTATAGACCAAATGCTGTTGGTGGGCTGCAGCACTGGATTGTGCCACCCACGCAAACAGCCCGTAAAGTGTAACTCGGGCCTGCCATTGCAGAACCTGTGCGCAGCCTGGGGCTGCCATGTCGACTTGGCAAGTGCACACACTTGCAAGTCCCTAAACCTTCCCTTTGCTACATGTTAGTCACCCCTAAGGTAGGCCCAAGGTACCCCGGTGGGCAGGGTGCGTTGTATGCGAAAGGTAGGACATGCCCTGGTGTGTGTGGCATGTCCTGATAGTGAATTACAGCCTAGTTCGTTTTTCACTATTGCAAGGCTACCTGTTCCCCCTAGGCCAGAACGGGCAGTTTTGATTATTACAGCTTATAATCCTAACTGACCCCGGGAACATGGTAGAAATTCGAGTTTAGTATGCCTGGACTCAGAATGATAAAATGCATCTTTTAGTGAAGTTGGTTTTAACATTCTGTGTTTGAAAATACCACTTTTAGAAAGTGGGTATTTTCTTGTCTAACCATCCAAGCCTGCCTCTGCGAGGTTGTGTATTCCTTGTCTGGAGTATGAGTGACAGGGGCTGGGGGATGCCAGGAGACAGGGTGAGTCAGCACAGGGCTGAATAGCACGATCTACATGTAGATGGGTGGGAGGGTTGCACCTGGGCCCTGAATAGGACAGTGCCTTCCCTCCACAATGCTGGCTCCACCTCCTGTGGTGCGTCTGATGTCCCTGGCCTACTCACTGAAAGAAGGGACGGAGACTTGTCAACAAAGTGCTCCAGAACTGGTTTGGACTAGGCAAAGGCCTCTCTGCCTTCAGAGAACAAAGGAATTTGGGATATAAATATTGGGGCCCTGACCCCATGAATTTAGATCTCGCTGGAATCAAGGAACCTGCCAAGACGAAGAGCTGGAAGAGCTGCCAGGAGGAGTACTGCCCCTTTGCTGTGTTGTTGATTTGTTGGGTTGGCCTGCAGCTGCTGCTTCTGCCTTGGGCAGGGAAAGGACTGAACTTTCTACAAACTTGTGCTGAGTATCTCCAAGGGCCTGGAACCGAGCTGGCCTCCTGTTAAGAAGTCTCAGGGACTGCAAAGACTTCACAAGCCTCTGGGTACCGCTTCTGGAACGCTGTTTCAGTTGCCACAGAGGAAGGGAACCGCAACCGACTCCGTCAACCGAATCCATCCCTGGCCGGTGACCTGTTTGCACCGCAGACCGCATCGCCCCGCTTCGCATCGCAACCCTGGTCTCACCGTGGGCGACGTCCGACGCCGCCAACACCGAGCCGCTGCTTGCACCGTGACCTGTGGGCACCGCAGTTCGCATCGCATCGCTTCACTGAACCAGCCGGACCCGACCGACGCGGTCGCTGCAACTGGCTCAAGAGTCGTGACCGCACCGCATTTGGGGCACCGCCGCACGTCTGCGACGCACCGCTCCGACTCGCACCGCTGTCCGACGCCAGCTCCCGCACTCCGGCTTGGTCGCCTGCCTCGCAACCTGTCAGCACCGCATCGAGCATCGTCTCACCCTGCATCGCACGCCTTGGACTCACCGACTCCGTCTGCACGACGCTCATCGAGCCGTTGCCTGCACCGCATCGAGGGACACCGCACCTTGCATCGCTCCGTCTTGCACCGCAACCGCGACGAACGCCGACCGGCTCGTACACTCTGTACCAGCCACAACGAGAAAGGTACTGTGACCAAGTCTGTTCATGACTCTGCTGGCCCGTATCGACGCGGTCGGCTGGAACTGTTAGACTCTGTGGTTTTCAGCATCGCGGTAGGCTCGGACGGAGCTACCGACTCGTACGAACTTTGTTTTTGGACTATTCCTGCAAAGAAGAAGTTACCTTATCAAGCATTCATTTTTAAAGTATCGTATTGTGGATTTTTGTCGTAATTGGTCTTGTCTTGAGTATATAAAATATTGGTTATTTTTCTAAACTGGTGTGGTGTCCGTTTGTAGTGCTTACACTGTATTACTGTTGGTTATGTGCAAATGCTTTACACACTGCCTCTGAATTAAGCCTGACTGCTCGTGCCAAGCTACCACGAGGGTGAGCAGGGGTTACTTCACGAGTGTAACACCCTTACCCTGACTAGGAAGAAGGGTCCCTACTTGGACAAAGGTGCAAGCCCTTGCCAACTAGAGATCCCATTTCTAACATTGACACATAAACTTCTGCTGCTATGTAGTAATGATCTTTGTTTTATAACAAAACCGTAACTTATATGAATTGTTTTTATTTTGAAGTTTTATAATTACATTGTTTATGTATTTCCCTTAATTTATTAATTGCGGTAAAGAACAGAATATGTAACAATAATTTGAATATTTCGTTATAATTGTGATTATTTTTATATACTGTGTCCTACTCCCTAGGTGGACCACATTTGAGATCCAAATCTTAATAAACGAATTGAATTGAATACCGCTCTGAAAAACCTCTTCAAAATGAGATGGAAAAGAGTGAAAAGAAGTTGATCATCACACACTTTTAAGACAGTTCATCCTGGAGACAATTAATTCCCTCATGAAAGCTCGGTCCTAATTATCTGTGTTTAATGCCATGATAGATTTAGTTGAAAATGGCCCTTTCTGCAGGGTCACCCCCAAATGTTTTGCCTTCCTCCTCCCCTTTTTTGCTGAATTTGTTTTTGTTGGATTCACGACTCTGTGCACTTTACTACTACTAACCAGTTCTAAAGTGCATGTGCTCTCTGCTTAAAACATGGTAACATTGGCTTATCCACAATTGGCATATTAAATTTACTCATAGGTCCCTAGTAAAGTGCACTACATCTGCCCAGGGCCTGTAAATTAAATACTAGTAGTGGGCCTGCAGCACTGATTGTGCCTCCCAATTTAGGAGTCCTTTAAACATGTCTCAGGCCTGCCATTTGAGAGACTGTATGTGCAGCTCCACACTGCCATGTCGACCTGGCAAGTTAACCCTCTTGCCAGGCCCAAACCTTTCTTTTACTACATATAAGATACCCCTAAAGTAGGCCCTGGACAGCCCAATGGCGGGGTGCAGTGTATCTGAAAAGTAGGACATGTACTTTAAAGTTTTACATGTCCTAGTGGTGAAACATTCTAAATTTGTTTTCACTACTGCAAGGCCTATCTCTCCCATAGGTTAACATTGGGAGTACCTTATTACATCCAATAAGTGAAATTTGTATTTGCGACGAGCTGGGATCCCCAAGTTTGGCATCTATGGAATCACAATTTAAAATCCCAACTTATCATACATGCACCTTGCTTTGTGGGATAAACAGGGCGGAAGATGTGAATTGCCTCAGAAGGCACACTTTACATACATACACTCTGGAGCTGTCCCCGTATACAAGACTTCTGGGAGGAGGTCAGGAGCTCTCTGGAGGAGCACTTGGGCTACCCCTTGAGTTGCAGCCACGACTGGCACTGCTGGGTATATGGGGCCCGACTGATCACTCCTTCTATCAGAAGCTATTGGTAAATCTGGGTTGTATGGTGGCAAAACGGGACATTGCTTAGAAATGGGGTTCTGGAATTCCCCCTCGACACCAGGATTGGGAGCTCGGAATGGAATATACCAGAATTATGGAAAAGGAAGTCTATAAAGATAGTTGTTGCCAGAGGACATTTGATGAAATATGGGGAGGATGGGACGTAGATGTGGATTGAGAGAGGAGTAGAGATGGGTACACAAGTTTTGATACAAGGAGGGAGGGTGGGGATCACTCAATTCAGTAGCCCTTACATGCAAGTATTGGGGACAATGGGAGGAACAGAGAGTTAGTGTAGGCGGGAAATTATGAGGTGAACATTGATTCTGTGGCTATGCCATGCCCAGAATCTAGGGCGAATGGGGTGTTCATGGGATGATGTGATTTGTGTGTTAATGGACTTTTCGTAATGCATAAAACAATAAAAATACTTTTTTTTAAAAATCCCAAATTATGGTGAAGCTAGAGTTTAAATTGTAATTCTGAAAATGCCACTTTTAGAAAGTTGCAAAAAGAACAATTGATGGACAGAATGCTAAACAATGTCAAACATTCACCCCTAGTAGAGAGATCTGGGCCTAAATCCATTTTTGATCACCATGCTATTCCAGTTTGGACTCAGCCAAATGCAAATCAGTCTTCACTCTTGGTAACATGGTAACAGTCAAGCTAGAACTGCCAGGCCAGGTCCTTCCTGGACCAGAAACAAGCATCCTGGGACCGGTTTCCGGGTATCAACCCTCATCAGCCAGGCTAGCTTGACTCCTGTGGCATGGCGAGCACGGGACCCCCGTCTGAGCATACCTCCTCCATCGGGGTGACTATTTAAAAAAAGGACAATTGTTGGACAGAATGCTAAACAATGTCAAACATTCACCCCAAGTACAGAGATCTAGGCCTAAATCCATAGTTTTTTGCTCACCATGCCATTCCAGTTTGGACCCTGCCATATGCAAATCAGTATTGTCCCTGCTCCCCATGGGAACAGTCCACCCCGAACTGCCAGGCTGGTCCCAGGATGCTAGTTTCCTGTCCAGGTAGGGCCTTGCTTGGCAGTTCGGGCTGCACTGTTCACATGAGGAGCAGGGTGAAGACTGATTTGCATATGGCTGGGTCCAAACTGGGGTTAGTTGCATAGTGGTCGAAAAAATAATAGATTAAACCCAGATCTGTTGACTGGGGATGAATGTTTTCATTGTTCAGCATTCTGTCCATCATCTGTTTTTTTGCTTTTGTCACCCTAAGTGGGAAGGGTATGGCCAGACATGGGTCCCGTGCTCACTGCACCACTTGATTCAAGCTAGCCTGGCTGATGAGGGGTGATACCCCAAAACTGGTCCTAGGATGCTTGTTTCTGGTCCAAGGAGGACCTGGCTTGGTAGTTTGGGCTTGACTGTTCCCATGAGGAGCAGGATCAAGACTGATTTGCATATAGCTGGGTCCAAACTGGGGTGGCATGGTGGGCAGAAAAACGATGGACTAAACCCAGATCTTTTGACTGGGGGTGGATGTTTGCATTGTTCAGCATTCAGTCCATCTGTTCCTTTTGATTTCATTCCCCTAAGTGGGAAGGGTATACCTATACATGGGTCCCGTGCTCACTGCGCCACTGGATTCAAGCTAGCCTGGCTAATGAGGGGTGATACCCAGAAACCGGTCCCAGGATGCTTGTTTCTGGTCCATGGAGGACCTGGCTTGGCGGTTCGAGCTGGACTGCTCCTATGAGGAGCAGGTTCAAGACTGATTTGCATATGGCTGGGTCCAAACTGGGGTTGCGTGGTGGACAAAAAAACAATGGGTTAATAAACCCAGATCTGTTGAATGGGGGTGAATTTTTGCATGTTCAGCATTATGTCTATCATCTGTTCTTTTTACCTTTAGAAAGTTGTTATTTTCTTACATTAGCTATTTGGTGTCTTCTGCCTGTCTCTAATGACATGTCTGGGGTGTGTGAAAGCTGACCTTTGTCCATTCCCTCTATACAGTCACACACAAAGGAAGCTTAGGTGTGTCTGATGGGCCATCCACATCCTGATGGGCCATCCTGGGCAGGATGGGAGGGAGGAGCTCACACACCTGAATAGGCTGTGTCCTGTCCCCGCAGAAAGGGCTGCATACCTCCCAATAGTGAGTCTGGAACCAGCACAGGAAGGGCAGGGATTCTGTGCACTTCGAAGGCCTCTCCTTGAAGTCTGCCCCACTTCAAAGGCTCAACTGGGTATAAGTACTGGACCTCTGACACCACCAACGCAGTACACTTCTGGACCTGTGGATACTCTGCCAGGAAGAAGAACTGCTGTGCTTCTGGAAGGACTCCCACTCTGCTGGACTTCTACTCTGGTGGACTACTGCTCTTCTGTGCTGACCTGCTGCCCTCTTGCCTAGGAGTGAGAAGGATTGGACCTGCATCTTTCCAAGCCAGAATCAAAGTGACTCCAAGGGCTTGCTAACTTGCCTCTTGATAGAAGTCTCGGGACATAGAAAACTTCCAACTCACCTTGCTACAGCACCTGGACTCTGCCATCTGAGATTCTGACCCTGCCAAGTGGTGCCAATCCAGTCCTGGACCCTTGGAAATGGGTATAAAGTACTGCTCCAACAAAACTCCACGCAATGACGCCATTGCGCCGCTAGGAACCGGCGCAACTCCATCGACACGAAGCATTGCTTCTGCTGTGAGGATCGAGTACACCGCATCGCCATCAACGCTGATGCATCACCGCTGCTGCGAGAATCAAGTACATCGCATCACCGATGGCGCACCGCCTCTATTCCTGATGCATCTCCGACTTTGCATGGCGCGGAGCTAATGCATCACCTACCGCCTAAGGACCAAAGCATTGCCTCTTTTGCTCCTCGCATATCTTCCTCGATTTCGAAGCCACAGTGAACCAAAGTACTTTTCAGCTGGCTAAGGCTGGTCTCTGTAGCCAACCCGTGCTCCATTGTGGTCAGCCTAAACTTTTGGATTTGCCCCTGTCTAGCGTTATTTAAAAATTCATAACTCCTGTTATACTTATTGACTTTTTATTGTTTTGGTCTTGTTTTGTTCAATAAACTAAGCTCTATTTTTCTAACCAGGTATCTTTTTGTGTGGTGTTTTGACAGATTTACTGTTTGAAATGTTGCACAGATATGTTATACATTTTCTATTAAGTAAAGCCTGACTGCTCTGTGCCAAACTACCAGAGGATAAAGACAGGTTAATTTAAAGTGTGTTTCTGACTTACACTGAGTAGGGCTGTGCATACCGCTGCCAACCAAAAACCCAATTTCTAAAAGATTTCAACTCTGAATTTAACTATTAAGCAGCAGCAAAGTGGGCCCCTATTTGTATAGTCAAATACAATGATATAATAGACATATGTAACATACAATTTACTTTTACTGATGAAGCACATGCTCAGCTAGAAATGAGGCAGACAATATGTTGTAAAGTATGGATGCTCCCATCCTAAAACAACTGTTTTAATGGTAATGCAATCTTCTCTTCACCCTAGTTAATGGATGCTTCCAGCAACTGCAAAATGTATTGCAACATTCTAAAAATCCAGGAAGAGAAAAACGTTGGCTCTATTGCTCTTAACCAAAACTAGTTTCCAAACAAACATTGGTACACTTTATGGCTAGGGCCTCAAAGGACTTGTAACAGTGAAGTAACTGCTTCACATGTTTAGACGAAGTAAAGAGTTCAATTTGAAACTTAGTCTGCTCTATTTAGTGGATTTGGAACATATACATTTGCAACTGCCTTATCCAGGCCGCTAATATTATCATACATTCAAACATACATAATATGTGCACGTAACCTCTAATTGCCAGTGTTTTTGTATATCTATCAACCTTTACCTTAATTATCTCTAACAATTCAGCCCACTGTGTTAACATAATCCTTTTAATTCTTGTGCACCCCGCATTTATTGATCATGTTAACTTCCCTAACCCTATCCTGATACATTACATTATGTTGACCATATATTGCAATCCCATATTACACCAAAGCTGTTAGCAAGCACTAGCAACCTAGACATTGATTATTATATAGGTGATACGGGCCCATAAATTGTGTCTAGAGATGGTGCAATGCGCATACGTATGCTTTAATAGCACCAATAGTTTTTGTTAAATAATGATTACATTAATTAAGCATAAAGAAGAGTAGGATTAACATTTTTCAGACACGGGAAAAAATGCTACGGTTGGTTCTGGAGACATGTAAAGAAATGTTCACCATAAGTTTAAAGCTTTCTCTTCTTGAGGGAAGCTAACAGTTTTATTACAGCTAGAATACAGATTGAAAATGCCTAGCTGATCACATGCTCAGTTAAAATTATAAACGTAAGAATAGTACTGTCTTGCTGAAGGCATCTCTGCAGTACCTTAGGCCAGCTAGCTTAAGGCCTTTGTGGTTCAAATGATTTCATGACTATGCCATATGAAGTTTGAACAAAACAACTATAGGTTAATAATCTTTATTAGAGGTGTCCACAATATATCTTTTTAAAGGTTGAGAGTGATCAGTGAAGTGTGGATTAGTTATGATTTACAATATTGTTCTTTGTCACGGAACGGACACGGTGCCTCTTCCATGGAAGCATCATGTTAAAAATAATTTTCATCTGGGTTCTCATTGGTTTTAATTGCTGTCATTGCATTTTGTGCTTCAGTTTAATATCTATTTCCTTTGCAAAAAAAACCTTACTTTGCTATTTGTATCATTGGCATTTTGTGCATTGTAAATTAAATATTATATTATTGTATTTTTATTACTCTTTTATTCCACATTCTAAACTTATTAGTGCTAAATTGGTCAGATAGTGTAAGACAGCGAGGACAGGCGGCTAACCTAAAACCCTTGGTGCACACTACGAGAAAAAAAAGACTAGTAACAGGGACACATGAGAACCCACGACAAGGCATAGAATCCAACTCAGTAGTGTAACACATTGCACCCAGGATGTCAAATAAGGACCAAAATAGCTAAAAATGACCACTAAACAATTCATTCTAACTTGTCACTACGCACTTTACCTTCCTGACTAGAACTTCTAGTAGAAACAACACACATTAACATTAGCAAAATACAACACGCCCCACCTGTAGAACCTAACTTGCATGAAGCAAAGAACTGCAAAGGTTAAATGGAAGGACGTAAGAGCCGAACCCCACTGCCAAAAGATATATAGAGGCAAACCACTACACACTTGATATTAAAGATCGCATGTGCCACCATCCCTCCTTTATGGTATGCTCTCCATAAGGATAACCCACCCCCTCCAAGCGATCCCGTCACATGAAGTGTGATTTGGGAATGGACCCGTCGAAACAGAATGCTAGATAAATTACATTTTCATAGTGATCTCTTTACAAAGCGCTGAAAGACCAAGTACATGGAAAAAGTTGCACTATTAACACTACATTCTTCCAGCAGGAGTATTTATTTGAAACATCTTGCTTTTTAATGGCCCATTTAATTTGCTACTCATTAGTGTGGGTCTAATTTTATTACACTTTACTAGTCTCATCAATAAACCATGTTCCTTTCTCACCTGTGTAACCCCAATTAAAACACTTTGCCCGCTACTCTGTGTGTAGCGGGCAAAGTAATTAAGATTGAAATCAATTGACTGAATAGAGAGTGGGCTATCCGATGTAATTTTCTTACTGGAAGAGAGTGGCATAATTTTTAGCTTATATGTGAATACAGGTCAATTAATAGAGGGACAAGACACAGAAGGATGATATTTCTTTTTCTGAAGATTATCTCAAAAAATCTCATCATCTCTAACTCAGCACATCCACTGGATTCAAACACTCAGTCCCACTATGTCCTCACTTCCTGTCCTGCTTTGTTTGCCTGTTTCTGCTTTGTGTTACTGTGTTTTCCCATATGTCCAGATGTTTCTCCACCCCAGAGGAGCGCTACCCCGCCCGCGGAAGATCTCATCTCCAAGTCAGAGAACTGTGGATCAGAATACAGTATGTAGCTGCATGTTTGACAGTAGAGCCCTCCTCTATCTTGGGAAGGTAAAGAAAGGCAGTGACTCAAAACCTCTACAACACACATTCAAACATTGATGAAGGGAACCTGAGCTGAGGAAGCTTGGGGGCAGCCAAGTTAGTGTACCCCAACACACAGCCATTCACTCCGAAATGCAGCCTGTATGCACGCCGACGTCCATGACTCCCGTGGAGTTCAAAGGAGCATGTAGCGTGGTGTGGAAGACCTGACTGTGTTAACTGTTTGGACCAAGCTGCAAAACACTGGCCTTGGACCCTGCAGACTCTGAGCTTTAATCTCCACTTCATCCAATATCCAAATGGTTTCTGACAAGAATCGCTCTATATCGCTTTGCCTTAAAAAGTAAAAATGTGTTATGTATCAGAACTCACACACCCTATCATTCTTTTCAAACCACATAGGGCCTCATTATGATGCTGGGCAGAAAGCCATCCGACAGCTCGTCGGAGGCTTTCGATCCGACCGCCGTATTACGATACTGGAGGTTGGAGGGAAACCCACGGGTGAACACCGCTCCACATCCGACAGACTCACGGTGCGCGTCGTGTGGAAATCTAATTCACAAATGGCAGCAGAGCTAGCCTTGGCTCTGCCATCAGGATTACAATTTCGCTTTGAATGCACTGAGCTCAGCTTCCTAACATATAGTACTAAGGTATGGGATTAGGTCATTCCAATAGGCTTGGCAGATGGGTGCTCCTGACATGCTCTCTTTAGCAGAGGGAATTAATAATAGGTAGGAGTAACTTTAGTAACGTTAGTAAATTTATGAACAATTAACATGGTTGAATTGTTTGTGTTTTTCACCATTCTAATAATGCGTATAACAATAATGTCTCATATTTCTAATAATTGCAGTTCATATTTTATTTGCAAATATTAGAGCTTTTCAATAAACGTTTGAAAATGCAAAATTGTATCTTTGTATTCCTTGGGAATCTGAGAGTCATGTTCTAGGTTACTGACAACATCTATGACTCTGTAGGTTTAGGAGTTAAGATGTGGTACTATGAGCTAGCCAAACAGACCCACATTTACTGATCATACAAGAAGACACGTTCTATATACACAGTCCTACTAGATTCATAGGAACCGTATAACACCCACACAAATTGCCACATGTGCATTTGCAATCGCATTGCTACTATTGTGCATCACAGACTGATTCACAAAAAAGAAGGCTAGAGGAGATTTAGAGACCTACAGGAGTAGACTCCTCTATTCATATATTTACCACAACAGAACTCTGGCAGTCTGTGATGTGCTTACCATAACAGAACTCTTGGGTCTACAGGGAAGAATAGCAGCAAAGATGACCCAGTAAATGTGGGGTATTCCTTTTAAAGAACGGTTTCCCTCACCCACCCAAAGGTGGCATGCTTCATCATTGGGTAACCTCCTCGCACTGTGAAACCTAGTCAAAGCCTTTTCCAGACGCAGTGACGAGCAGGCCTCTACATATCACAAGGATAGAGAGGACCTTGAGCACCTCACCAGGGTGGAGTTGAGGCATGATGCCCGATGTGCGCGGGTAACCGCCAGTGGATCCTTCATTGAATGAATTGCCACAAGACCACTGGTTTTGCATACTTCTTTTTCGTTTTTGGTTTTAGAGAACATGATCAAGCAGAAGTGAATACTATAGGTCCTGAAGAAGGCCACCACACCTCTTAATGAGGGTATTAGGCTGAAACATGTTGACCTAACAGGTTTGCTTAACCTAGAAGTAGTCTATATATTATCTCCCTGCATAAGTCTTAGTTTTTAATCCTGGCCCAGAGATGCACCAATAAAATTCTTTTGGCGTACCCTGGAGCTAGTTTTAGCTTTCACATTTTTAAATGGATTTTTTGCTCTGCACCTCTCACCACACTTAGCTCATCTGGAAGGTAATTAGTCTACCTAGTCCTCATAAAACATCCCTGAGCTCCTCCCTCTGAGAGGGGCGTCGTAGCCCGTACTGTGACTAGGTTTCACGGTGCGAGGAGGTTACCCAATGATGATGCATGCTACCTTTGGGTGGGTTAGGGAAACCGTCCTTTAAAAGGAATACCCCACATTTACTAGGACCCAGGACTTCTGTTGTGGTAAGTACATCACAGACTGCCAGAGGTCTATAATCATGCTCCAGACCTTCATCTTATGATTTCTTGCAATGCTTATCACATACGTTTTCAACACAAAAAGTCCTTTGCAGATTACTTCCCTGCACTAAATATTGTATTCGATTACTCTTTTTGCATGCAAAAACGTGCGTGAACCCTAGAATTGAAATGCATATTGCTGATACTCTTAAATAGGATCTCAACTAATAGATATTCAGGCTTATGAACTTAATACAGATTATTTTGTTATTCTTACGGTAATCGAAAATGTTATTTGGCGTTCTTTCAGTAGCTTATGCGAAATCTTTTCAAACCATTTAAGACATTACAGCTATCACAGAGAGAATTACGAGTTTAAAAAATGTTAATTTTATTGCTTTGATACTGGTAAATGATTGTGTTTAAATGAATTCTTTGGACAGGTAAAAAAATAAGTAGTTCTGACATTTCAAATGTCTACCAATTCTGATGCACCAACTCTGATTACCAGTCCTACAGGTGCAAGGTCACCTGTTGCAGTTGTCTGGAAGAAACCTAAATGACATCATATGGGAAGAGGTAGGGAACAAGGCAGCATAAACTACAAACATGCATGGCAAATGTGAGAAATTAGGTTGCTGGCTGACTGGGGTGTTAACCCTCCTGAAGCAACAGCCAGAATCCATGTCAGGGTGAACCACAAAAGTCACTAAATTTACCTGTGCTTAACCCTCTGGTAGCTTGGCACCAAAGCAGTCAGGCTAAACTTAGGAAAAATGTATTTATGCAGCATTCAAACCGTAATCAAATTGAAACACGATGCAAGAAAAGTCCTACACCAATTAAAGAAAATAGAGTAAATGTGGAGGAATTATTTGACACCAAAATAGCAAAAAATGTAATCAGTAGAAACAGAGTTATGAAGTTTAAAGTAAAAACTAGAGCCTAAAAGATCAAAGCGCCAACTGCAGATATCTAGTTGGGCGAGACCCGGTCAAAATTGAAAAATATGGCAGACTGCGATGGAGCATGAGTCGGATACAAAGCGGGGAATGGGCCTTGTTCTGAGAAAGTAGAAGTTCAGTGGGGTAAGGCCGCATGTGGTGTTCGAGGAGGAGGAGCAGCTGGACAATGTCACTGTGAAGATTTCCACGTTCTGACTTAGTCCCTTTGTTGGAAGTTGAAAGACTACATATGGACGAAGATGAAAGCTGTAGCCGGCGAGAGTTCCATGAGGTCTGATATCCCTTTGGCGAAGACCCCTGAACAGAATTTGCTGCTGTGGAGGAGAACGTAGTGGAAGCTGCCGCAAAGTCAGGACGTTCAGTGATGCACGTGGGCAGATAGACCAGCAGGTTGGAGCCAGTCTCATCCCAAGGTTTGGATTTTGGCTATCTGGGCTCCTTTAACGCCACTACTGAGGGTCAAGAATTGAGGGGCACCACTTGGCTAGGACATACTCAGGATGGGGCCAGGTGTGGGATCAAGATGGCTGGAGCCTTTTCTGTCCCTAAGGCTCTGATCACGAGGCCAGCCAACTTGCCCTGGCAGTCACTCTGGTAGTCTCGGGTTCAAGAAGTGGAACAGGGCTCAAGCAGCATCGCAGGCTTCTGAGAATTCAGGGCAGGCTCTGGGAAGCAGTCCTTCCAGGTGCAGCAAAGCAGTCCTCTGAAGTACACAGTGTGCCACAGCAGTAGGCAGTCCTCTGAAAGTCCTTCCGCCGATCTAGAAAGTGAACTAAAGAGTGGGTCTGAGTGTTTTATTTTTTATCCCTGGTGCCTTCTTTGAAGTTGGAGAACATTCTAGAGACTTCCTGTTGAGGTTTCCTGTCTCTCCTGCCCTGACTCCAGGCTCGCTGCTTGAACAATGTATTGGTGACAAGTCCTTTGTGTGAAGGAAGGGCACAGCCTATTCAGTTGCAAGTGGGGCTGTGCCCAGCTCTACCCCCATCCTGTTAGTGATGGCCCATCCAGGTACACCCAATCCGCCTATTGTGTGGCTCTCTAGGAGGAACAAACAAGTCCAATTGCCAACTACACCCAGTCATGTGACCCAGGAACAGGCTGAAGGCACCAGATAGCTAGGGCAGGAAAATGCCAACTTTCTGAAAGTTGCAAAAAGAACAAATGATAGACAGAATGCAGAACAATGTCATACTTTCACCCCAGTACAGAGATCTGGGCCTAAATCCATAGTTTTTTTGCTCCCCATGCCATTCCAGTTTGAACCCAGCCATATGCAAATCAGTCTTGGCCCTGCTCCCTATGGGAACAGTCTAGCCCGACCTGCCAGGCCAGGTCCTCTGGAAACAAGCACCCTAAGACCGGTTCCGGGGTTTCACCCCTCATCAGCCAGGCTAGCTTGACTCCAATGGCATGGAGAGCACTGGACCCAAGTCTGGGCATACCCGTCCTACTCGGGGTGACAAATGCAAAAAGAACAATTGATGGACAGAATGCAGAACAATGTCATACATTCACCCCAGTACAGAGATCAGGCCTAAATCCATCGTATTTTTGCTCCCCATTTCATTCCAGTTTAAACCCAGCCATATGCAAATCAGTCTTGACCCTGCTCCCTATGGGAACAGTCCAGCCCGAACTGCTAGGCCAGGTCCTCCCTGGACTGGAAACAAGCATCCTAAGACCGGTTACGGGGTTTCACCCCTCATCACCTAGGCTAGCTTGACTCCAATGGCATGGAGAGCACGGGACCCAAGTCTGGGCATACCCGTCCTTGTGACTGGGGGTGAATGCTTGCATTGTCCAGCATTCCGTCCATCAATTGTTTCTTTTGCAACTTTCTGAAAGTGGCATTTTCAAAACTGTAACTTAAAATCCGACATTACCGTTAAAGAGGATTTTAATATACAATTTCTTAGACACCAAAAAATCAAAGGTTAGCACTTATTAAATGTAATAAGGCAACCCAATGTTAGCCTATGGGAGAGGTAGGCCTCACAGTGGTAAAAAATGAATTTTAAGAGTTTTTCACTACCAGGACATGTAAAACTTAAACGTACATGTCCAACCTTTTAACTACAATGCTCCCTGCCCATATGTGCTACCTAGCGCTTACCTAGGGGTGACTGTATGCATGAAAAGGGGAGTTTAACGATTGTCAAGGGGGTTATTTACCCAAATCGAATTGGTAGTTTAAAACTGCATTCAGGCTGCAAAGGCAGACCTGGGACATGTTTTAATGGGCTACAAATTGGGTGGCACAATAAGTGCTGCAGGCCCAATAGTAACATTTAATTTACAGGCCCTGGATATATGGTATACCACTTTACTAGGTACTTGTAAGTAAATTAAATATGTAAATGAGGTGTAGGTCAATTTCACCATGTTTTGGGGAGTGAGCACAAGCACTTTAGAACAGGTTAGCATAATCCTAAAACTAACAAAAACAAATTCAGAAAACAATAGGAGGGTGAAGGCAAAAGGTTTGGGGGTGACCCTGCAGAAAGGGCTAAGTCCAACAGCAAATATTTCCAGGACAAAATATATTAGTTACGCTACAATAGCATCTATAGGCCCGGCCATAGTGAAGAACCTCTCCAAGTTAGTCAATGCATATTTGTATAAAGACTCCCCAGGCAGAAGTAGGTGTTTGCTGGCAACAGTGGTTGTTACAACTCGTTGCATACACTACAGTACATACCTGGCCTACTGTCCCATGACCTTTATTCTTATCTCCCTTCTTGGTTCCCTCAGTCCATATCCTCCTTGGACTTCAATTAGAGCTTAATTTGTGCTGGAGCTTGCCGGTGCACGGCACTGGTATTTATTTCTAAACACCAGTATATGTTAGATTCCACCACATGGTGGTGCTGTGTGTTTATTTTTAGCAGTAAACATTACTGGGGCGTTTAACTATTTGAAAAGAAATGAAAAAATCTAGCACCTACAGGCCATTCCTATAGTGTGAGGGGTCCACGATGCCACACTTGTTTGAACGTGATCATTAGTAGGTAATGCTGGCACTGGCATTCTGTAGCAGTGGCAGGAACTGTGGATGGTGTGAACAGCAAAAAACCATGGATCATGGCACTTACTTTTTTACAAATTAAGCTCTGTATTTGTTTGTGTTATTACTGCTCTGTTTTCCTTCTTGTAGACTTACCTGCACTGGTGCTGCAGTGTCCTCTTTCTAATTTGGGTTGGTATGCTCTGGTGCTAGTCACAGTTTACCTGCAGTCTGCACCAAGTAAGCCAAATCCCAAATAGCTTTGATCAATTTAATTTGCCTGTGTACATTATTTTCCCTGGTTATTGTGAGCCTTTCCTTTCAGCAGGGAAGTCGCAGTCTTTTAACTACTGGTAATGGTCTGCCATTACCAGTGGACCTGCTATTCCATTCCTGGTCTTTTAATCAATTGACTGCTGCAACACCTCTCTCTCTCTCTCTCTCTCTCTCCCTCTCCCTCTCCCTCTCTCTCTCCCTCTCTCTCTCTCTCTCTCTCTCGACCTGCCACATTTTCTCCTCCTTCACATGGGTTCCCTTCCCTATCCTAAAGTCTCAGACAGGAGGAGAATAGGCCCACATGCGAAGTTGGGGTTGACATTGATATCCTTCCCTTGCTTGTGGAAAGGTTGTGACAACCAGCAACAAACAAATCTCACACTTTTGGGCACAATCACCAAGTTCAAATATTGGTTTCTATACGAAAACACGGTACAACTAGGAATTGAGGAGTTCAAAATCGCCATGAGAGCAAGCCCAGTTCTGCCAGTAACTAGATACTAAACGTTTAACATGTAATGGCAGTTATTAACTTATAGCTCATACAACAGCTGTATTACAGAGAACCATGTTCTTACAGAAAGGGTTGACTTCTGTAATCAAACGGAAGCCATATTCTCTGCACTGCAAACTGGACTTCCAAGTATCTGCTATTGTCTCCTTCTGCACTTAACATCTCCTACAACTTTATCTAACCTTTCTTTACTTAACGTTGGAAAGCAGACACATGCCAATTTCAGCTACTATAGGTTTGAGATTGAACTACTGTAGCAGTCTGTACTTGAATACAAAATCCTTTCATCTTCTTCCACTCCAAATTCTTTAATATCAGGCGGCCAGACAAGTTGCAGGGGCTCTCCATTTCAGCTCTTCAAACTCAGTTCGAAAATCCTTACATTGGCTCCCAATTCAACAGTGAATCATTTTCAAAACTCCCTGCATGACTCACTGTTCTCTTTTTTTTTTAAGTTTGAGTTTATTGAAAATCAAGAAAGAAGGAACAGCATATATATCTAAGCTTAGAGAATCACAATTAATATAAGAAATATAAAAGAATACGAACAAATAACTTATAACAATCATGCTGTATGTAGGAAAGTATTAAAAACCAAAAAAGGGGGAAAAAAGGAGAAGGAGGAGGAAGGAAAAAGGGGTAAAACATATTATGACTCTACAAAAAAGTTTTTTTAGAGAAAGAACAACAAGATATAAAATGAAACACTGTAAGCATAATAATACCTAGGGATTAGAAGAAATCACAATATAAACTAATACAAGTACATAAGTGTTAGACCTGGCATCCTTGGCGTGGTTTCCCCTGACTTTTTGCCTCTACCTCCTGTATTTTTGACACTGTGCTGGAATTCGTTTTTGCTGGTTTAGATGCTTTGGGCACTTTGCCACTGCTGATCAGTGCCAAAGTGCAAGTGCTCCCTGGTTAAATTGTTATTGTGATTGGCTATCCATGATTGGTATATTTGCTTTACCAGTAAGTCCCTAGTAAAGTGCACTGAGTGTGCCAGGGCTGGTAATTCAAATGCTACTAGTGGGCTTGCAGCACTGATTGTGCCACCCACGTGAGTAGCGCTGAAAAGAGGTCTCAGGCTTGCCACCGCAGTGCCTGTGAGCAGTTTGTGAACTGCCATGTTGTCCTGGCCAGTGTACACACTTGCCAGGCCTAACCCTTCCCTTTTCTTACACATTGGACACCCCTATTGTAGGCCCAAGGTACCCCCTGGGCAGGGTGCAGTGTATGTGAAAGGTAGGACATGTACTAGTGTGGGTAACATGTCCTGATAGTGAAATACTGCCAATTTCGTTTTTCACTATTGAAAGGCTATCTTGCCCATAGGATAACATGGGGAATGCTGTGTACCATGGTTACCTGCATATCTTCCCATAGCAGCAAGATAGAAAGTTGGAATCTGGTAACCCTGAACTCAGAATTTAATTACACATCTTTTAGTGAAGATGGTTTTTAAATTCTAAGTTTGGAAATAGCACTTTTAGAAAGCGGCTATTTTCTTATTCAACATTTCTGTGTGCCTCTGCCTGTTTGTAAATTGACTGTCTGGTTTGTGAGTGATAGGGGCTGGGGGTGGCTGCAGGAGGCTGGGTGAGTCAGCACTAGGCTCAATTTTTTATGATTACCTAAAATTGCGCCTACAAATAGGGAATCACAATTTGTGATTTGTTAAGCACATGTAACGAGCATTTTCTAAATGCGAACTTTACATTTTGGAGGTGCTATTACCATCACTCCAAGTTGATGGTAACCATGTGCAATTTTTTTAAATATGCACAAAAAATTCATTTTTCAAAGTGCTATGTAGTGCACACATGCACTTAGGGCATGTGTGCGCTCTACGTGTGCACATTCTTTTTTGGGGTGCTTCAGAGGGGCCATAGGTCCTCGGGCATCTTCTTTGGTTTTGCATTACCTAATTTGCGATTACCATTTAGGTAAATTAGCTAATGCAAAACTATTCACACCTATGGGACTTTGGAACGATTGGCATATTATTACTTAATACTTAATATCGATTACCTATTGAGGGAATCGCTAGTTGGTATTGTAAGACATCGTGAAATCTTTAGTGATTCCTTACATACATGCTATTTTGATACATGTGACCCTTTGACATGTATAAGGGAGAGTGGGTATCTCCATGTTAGAATAAACAATATGAAAAATATACTGCTAACATTTTCATTAAGCAGCTGAGTAAGCAATCCGCTTTTCTGATATTTCACACAGTATTGATGTTTTTATATCACTGTTCAATCTTCAGTGTTTTGGGGTTTTAAGATGTTTAGAATGTACTTTTTAACTATTGAGGCTACGAAATTGTTGTGCTAAAGTACAATTGACCCTCGCCTTCTGTTTGAATACTCAGTTTTTTTTTCGGAAATAGATGGTGTTGCAAAGTTATGCTGGTTTCAGGGCTGTACCGGGTATGAAATAGGGAAAACAGTCGGTTCAGTACACTTGCTACCTTTTTTTTATTACCCAAACTGTGCGTTTCATGGCTACTGTTCACGCCTTCTCCCCCCACGTGATTTATGAAAAATATCAAATCGGGGCTGCGTGTGAGATTGACAAGTGCATTTTTGGTTAGCTCAGAATTTTTAGTTGACTGTTGAGACATAGACATTCAATTGCCTTATTAACTTGTGTTATGGCTTAGACATCCTTGTCAAATCAATGCAACAAAACTCTCTCATTTTGTATGGTGTCAACTTCTAAGAACTTGTTGAATTCATAGATTTTCATGAGTGCTTATCTCGACTAACAGGAAAAAACGTACATGTTCATTGTCAGTCAGAGTAAGAAAAGGGTGTTGGAAACTGTAGTGATCACTCCAGGCTGGTTGAGATGTTTCAGGAGTATTTATTGTAGATCAATAGTACAGAAGTAATACAGCAGTAATCAGCCCCACCAGGAGCAGCCAGCAACGCGCTCAGCACTTCTCCAACTGTGGTTTCCAGAGACCAACATTCCATATTACATCATCTCCACAGTGTTCCACTGGTGGAGCAGTGGATGACATGAACAGCACTATAACCAAGATACTACATATCCTCCTTTCTTCCAGAAGGAAAACAGAAAAGAGAAATAAAGAATCAGATGTAGAAGCTGGAAGAACAAAATAAAGAGGAGAGTACTAGGGAGAAACAGGGCAGAGGTAGAGAGAAAAGAAACAAACAAGAAACTTGAAGAAACAGATAAACATAACCTGTTTCCCATCCTCCTTTCTATAAATGAGAAAAGAAAAAAAGAATAGAAAGAGAAAGAGAAACCATCAATGACTACCCTCTGCACACCCACTGGCCAGGTAAGTATGCGAGAGGGCAACCCACATCAGAAGGAAAGAAGATGACAGAGAAGAAGAGAAATACCTTATATAACTCATACTTCTCCATAATATAATAAACATTTGAGTTAAAAAAATAGAAAAGTACTGGGCTACAGTGTTGAGAATGAAAAGGAAAACAGAGTTGAGAGAAAAACGCCCAGTCTAACGTGAACCAATGCACTATAGTTACTGGACAAGAACCAAACTATACACCCATGTGGGTAACAATATGAACGTGCAGAGGCAACCACAAGAGAGGTCTATACATTGCACTAAGTAGTGAAGGTGTAAGACCGTGAAATATACCTCAACTGGAGGTCTATTGATATGTACAAGGAAAAGGGAAAAACCCAAAAACACACCTCGCGGAGAGATCAAGAAATGCGCATGTATGTGCGGGACAAAAGTCCGCGCAACACCTCGTGTGATTGAGAATGCGGGACAGAAGCCTCGCAACATGTGAAACTTGAGGTAAAAGTGTGCACTGAAACAAAAGAGACATACCTTGTAGAGAGGTCAATGTTGTGCACAAGAGTAGCGGGAATACAACCCACGTGAAACACCCCGTGAAGAGGTAAAAACAATGTGCACTGTAACAAAAGACACATACCTCGTGGAGAGGTCAACGTTGTGCACTAGAGTAGCGGGAATACAACCCACGTGAAACACCTCGTGAAGAGGTAAAAACATTGTGCACTGTAACAAATGGGCAAAGGACCCATAAAACACACCCTATGTAGGGTAAACAAACAAGAAACGACGACCTTGTGTCAGGGTCTGTTGACGTGCACTGTAGCGATGGGGGAGACCCCTGCTTTACACCCTACGTGGGGTAAATGTATTTTGAAGACTGTAGAATTGGGAACAAGACCCACACTGTACACCCCGTGTGGGGTAGTGGTATACGAGAATACTAGACCTGAAACCAAAACTGACTCAAGACTTGAGGTAGAATGACTGTGGTCAGGCAGAACAAATGGGTAAAAACCCATGTATAAGGGTAGGAACCCATGACTTTTCTCTTAGACCTGTAAACATTACCCAATAATAGCACTGTGGAAACAACTGAACAGTAGTTACATGAAATACAAAAGGTGAATAAGCAAATGGACTTCATATTAAATTAAAGGTAACATAACTGCAACATAGCATGTGTCCACTGTCTCATTGGGCACTAAGGGCTCTGGAGTCCACAGGTCAAAACACGGAAAAAATCCAAACGTGTTGCGGCGAGTCAGGATCGATGAGCTGAAGATGGGAAGAACACTTGGCGCCCAGGACTGTGCACTGTGGTAAGACAAAAAGATGTGCACCAAAAACAAAGAAAGCACCTCCAAATACTTGCAAGTCGTCGAAATGGAGACACCAGGCAAACCGAAAAGAAAATCTTGACACGATGACATGACGTCGCCGAACACCGTGAAGTACTTTCAAGCTATGTCAAGAAAGACGTGGTTGGCAAATGACAGGTTGAGAGGAGAGCGCGATAAATTACTGTGTTCAACCACCAACCGTAAGATGGCGGCACGCTTCTGGCGCCGCACAGGATGGTTCACGGCACGCAGGAGGTCAAAGACGTCCCCAGAAAAGGACATGCGCCATAGAGGATTCCTCGAGGCATCGCAGGCAAGAAGAGTAGGTAGGATGGCGCGCGCTCGTTGTGTGCGCGCTCTGCATGGCTCGTGCTACGCTCAAAAGGCAAAGCGGCGGTTTAACTGCCCAAATCTATAAAAGTCTCAAAAGAAAAGAAAAAAAATGAAAGACCATAAGTGCCTTACCTAGACCAGTTCTTAGCACGAGATGTAGTGTCCTGCCATGTACATCCACAGGCCATGGATGGCCCCTTACATGAATTTATGTTGGGTCTCGTAGTATTTTGCCAAAAATAATTAAAACAAATGAGTAGACTTTCTTTGTAGACGCAGGACTCTCTGTGCAGTCAGCTCCACTGTAGCCAGAAAACAGGCAGCCACATGTAAAGTTACATGTCACACTCTGCGCAGCCTTGTTTGTTGATACACTTGAGTTGCATTTGAGGCAGGAGCTGGCACTTTACATCCTTGTTCCTTGCATGTTGAGACGCTGTGGAGGCAACACGAACTAGCTTTTGAGACGCTGTAGGGACAGCAAGAACAGACCTTTTGAGATGCTGTAGGAACAGCAGGCAGAGACTTGAGCTGCGTAGAGACTGGAGCTGGCACATTTGCGTAGAGGGCGACCGATGGGAGGTCACTGGTGGGGCTGATGTGTAGCGAGTAGTTCAGTAAGTGCAGCTGTAGACAGAAGAGTTGCTTTAGCTTGAGAGTAGGTCCTCAGATACTCCAGACTTGAAATTGAAGGCCTCAGAGGTAGCACACGCAGATTCTTTGCTTCAACTCGTCACCATAAAATTGTAGTGATCACTCCAGGCTGGTTGAGATGTTTCAGGAGTATTTATTGTAGATCAATAGTACAGAAGTAATACTAATCAGCCCCACCAGGAGCAGCCAGCAAGGCGCTCAGCCCTTCTCCAACTGTATTTTCCAGAGACCAACATTCCATATTACATCATCTCCACAGTGTTCCACTGGTGGAGCAGTGGATGACATGAACAGCACTATAACCAAGATACTACAGAAACTCCATTCAACATGTCTTCAGTTTCAGCCTCATCCTGTTCGCTGAGCTTTGTGAACTGAGAAAATGTAGAATGGTGTGACATTTGTGGTCAGTAATGGGGTCTTGTATTAATTTTCAAAGCCAGTAATGCAGAAATATCTGGATGTACTCACTTTTCTTTGGCTCATAGTAACTATACATAGGGAAACCCCTGCATGACCAACACAACTCATGCCTGCACTTTACTCTAAAACTTTGATGTGGATAGTTTTGCCTGAATTCTCAGCCGTAAACGTTTTATATTATATATGAGAGCGCACTTCCTGGGTAGGAGAACTGGACATAGGGTAAAGAACTGCGCCAGGTAAACTCTGTGTCACCTCAATTGGTGGTCACTTGGAACTAGGAAAAAACAAAACTACTGTGCTTATTTTTTATTTCGCTGTCAACGTGATGATATGTCTAGCATCCTGAATTGGACACAATCAGAATAGTGCTCATTAGTGGGAGCAATTCATTTTTGACTTGTACAATTTTTGTTTCATTTGTTTTTTTCTGATAATGTATTTTAGAGTGGTTTAGGAACTTCATAACAGGAAACCGTACAAGCATCTTAGAGAAAGTTTACACATAGACCCATATTTGTTGACGACAAAAGTAAAATGCATGTTTTTCATCAGGGGTGAACACTTATGACAGTCAATGCAAAAAGATAAAGGCTATTGACATGGCCCAATGTATTTCCATTATCTTTAAATATCGATATAGCATGATTCCTAGTTTACACCCGATTGCCACAAGGTAAACGTGTTTCTGGACAGTTTAGATGCCCCTGCCTATTTCCTGTTATGTTACTCATTTCTTAAACATGTGTTATATAGGGTTCTTTCAGGTAGTTGTTTGGGCTCTCCAAAATATATGTCTGTCATCACCTATGTATTTATTTATTTAATTAAATCTGACCAGTGGGGATAAGACAATACATTTATGGTAATACTAATTCTACAAAGGTTTACAAGGCATTTAATGTTTGCGTTCTTTATTATTTACATGCATAAAATTCAGCAATCATCCAGTTAGTCGTTTAGATAAATTCGTGGACACTCAGTTAAAGTTGACAAAAGCAAGCAGACATATAAAGGCTACACAACTTCCTATCTACCAGAATGAAGGGTTTACACTGAACTATTCTGACCATATTTCTGAGGAGTGGGTTAAGCTCTACTGATTTCCTGTCACTAAACTAGTTATCTTGAAAGTACTGAGCTTCATTTTACAAGGAATAGAGGGATTTGGCTTCTGCAAATACATCCTCTTTGAGCATGCGTGATTCTTACATCTGCTTTTGTATTGAAATGCCCATGGAGAATTTATCGCAAAAGAAACTGTACTGACTCCATTTGGGTAGAGGCAAAGTAAACATATATAAACATATATATCAGGGGCCAGAAGACAGAGAAACCAGCTTCTGAGGAAGCAGGAAGAGAAGCAAGTACTATTGGGTTACATCTCCTGCTTATGGATCTAGGGAAAATGAGAGAGTCTTCACTATCTTTACCTTAGACTTGGTGAAAACTTGTAAAATGTGCAGCTAAGTTTCTAGAACTCAGACATTCTGAGTGTGTTCCATTTTGCAGCCAAGAGAATTCAATACAATATGGCTTTGGGCCAGGAATACAAAGAGTGTATAGTTTCCTCCCAAAATATATTCCGGATCAAGCCTAAGAATGGGAAATGATGCTTGAAAATTTATGAACAGTGTTTAAGGCCCACATACAAGACTGCCTTTCACACTACAATACATAATAAAATACAAATCAAAATCTAAATAAAAACTATATAAATTAATTCAGCACCTTAAACGAATTTTTATAAAGAGAGCAAGTCATATAATTTGAAAGGTAGAAAGGATAAAAAATAAATAAAAGGCCTATTCTTCTTGTGACCACACACAATCCCGCAGGCTTCATTAGAATGTATCTATCCATATGCCTGGATAGTATATTTCATGTGACCAGGGCAGGGCTGGAGAAATTTCCGACCTTTACCAAATTAGCCCTTCTGTCTAAACTTTTCCTCCTAAACCTTCCAGTCAATTTTGTTGCTTGCCCGTACAGCAGGGACGGCTCCTCCATTAGGGCGGAAGAGCGCCACCCCTCTGCTTTCTCGCAGTGCGAGAAGCAGAAAATAAAATGGTATTTTAAATACCATTTTATTTTCTGCTTCTCGCGCTGCGAGAAAGCAGAAGGCAGGGGTATGCCTGATTGGGGGCGGGCGGGAGGATACGCCTGGTTGGGGGCGGGCGGGTCGGGGAGGAGTGGCTTGCACCACTCGGAGTACCCTGACTGTTTGGTCGGCCCTGGGGCCGACCAAAGCAGTCATGCGCACTCTACATTTTCTCTATGTAGGCTCCATAGAGAAAATGGCCTCCCTACAGGTGCCCGGCTGGGCGCTGTCCGGGACTCTGCACCAATCACAACGCTGCCATTGCAGCGTTGTGATTGGCTTACAGGAGGGGAGAGAGCATGCATGTTCCTGTTTATGAGCAGGAAAACGCGGACCCAGCCCAGGAGCAGAGGCGGCGCGGGACCGGTCAGGTAAGTTTTATTTTAGCCCCCACCCCTCCCTCGTGGTAACCCCCACGCGATAACCCCCATGCGACGGCCCCCTGCCCCCCACCCGCGGAATTGCGAGCCGCGACTGCCGTACAGGTCACTTAGGTGGAAAAAGATTTGTTCATCCGGCTCGTCTAACTGTTCTTTTTGGAGCAACATGCTAATAGTACTCGATCTTATAGTACTGTACATGGGGTAGTGCAGTAAGAAATGTCTCAGATCTTCTATGGCACCACAGAGGCATTTAGCGGAGATTGCAGTATTTCTCCTGTTTAGGTTTTCGTTTAGCAGTAGGCACCCTCCGCTTGCCATGGTAAACAGCCTCGTTTCTCTCTCGTTTGCCAGTAGGAGTAAGTACTGTTGTGAACATGGTGAATGGTCAAACATGCCGTAAGTGGACTTACTATTCAGCTTAAAATGTTCCTCCCAGGACCAGTCGACCAGATTGTTTCAACATGATTTAAGGCTTTTTAGGCCATATTTCAGGGGAGCCATCTGGCGTTTATATTCAGTGGGCTTGGCAGTTCGGGCTCAACTGTATCATTAGAGCATGGTCAAGACTGAATTGCATGTTCCTGGGTCCAAATTGAGGTGACATGCTGTGCAAAATAACGATGATCTGGGATGCGGACCCGAACATTACCAGTCGCTGAGATTAATTCAAGGATTCCATCCATCATTTTTTTGTGTACTTTAGTGTGTCACCCTAAATCGGACGGGTATGCCCAGACGTGGGTCACATGCACACTGGGTCACTGGAACCAAGCTATACCCGGGTGAAGAGCCCTAACTAGTTTGAAACCTGTCCTAGGTTGCCTGTGATCTGGTTCAGGGAGGACCTGGTCTGGCAGTTCGGACTGGACTGTTCCTATTGGAAAGAGGTCCAGACTGATTTGCATATAGATGGGTTCAAACTGAAGTGACATGGTGTGCAAAATAACGATGGACTGGGATGCTTCCATTCATCACTTTTTATATACTTTAGTGTGTCGTCCATAAAGCAATGGCGTGCAGATATAAAAAATCACATGTGTTTGCAGCCAGCACAGTCCAGAACAAGCATTTGCAATGCAATAGGTCTCGCATTTACGAGAGTTTGAGCTATTGGCATTCTAAATGGCAATGCCTTTTATTTATGTGTTGTTTTTAAAACAGATAAATAAAAGGCAATGTCATTTACAATGCCAGTAGCTCAAACTCTCGTAATTGCGAGACCTATTGCATTGCAAATGCTTGTGGTACTTGCAGTTAATAAGTTATAACACTAATAAAGCACAGTGAGTTATGAACTGTCATCAAAGAGCTGCATGCAAACTGCATGGTACAGGTTAGAACGTTATGTTACCTCTAGTGTCTCATTAGCCTAAAGTCGCTAAAAAGAGTTTATCTGGGTAGAAATACTTTCTTACCTCCTAGTATTGGTGACACATGACTCCTACACCTTGGAATCCTTATTGTTTATGAAATCTTTCCTATAGACTGATTTACCCACGTATTATTCATTTGTTCTGTGTGTGAGATATAAAGCGCTCCGACACCCTACTGCTGGTCTGAGTAGCGCTATAAAACAAATGGAATGCGTGTGAGAGTGGGGCTATGGAGAGATGAGGGGCACTGGTGGATCGCGGTAGTGCGGGAATTAGGGTGGTGGGTGGTTTGAAGGGGGGGTCGCTAATAAAAAAGCTCCACTAGCATTAAAGCCGAACTTGTTCATAGTAATTACGAAACCTGAATAATGAATGCAAATTTTTTTGGTCGCTAAATGTTCGTACATTATGTTGTAATCTTTGGCCGAGGGAGGGTACCTTATTTACAAAGATATATCATGCCTTGCAAAAGTCCATCAGATTAAAAAGATGGACCCCATAACCAGTGTCTGGCTAGCAACCAAAATTAACACTGACAAAAACGATCACACTAGTTTAACCCTGCAGGAGGTTGCTGCTAAAATGAGGCCATGGTTCTCGTGAGCCATTCCTTCTCTGACAGCAACCACCTAGCCTGCTGCCTGATGGTTAAATACCAGGGCAGCAGAATTGTCAGTTAGGATATAGCCAAAACACAACTAAATTACAGAACCGGACTTCTGCGGGTAGCATACCATATGTCCGAAACATCCGCCGCGCAGCGTCAGAGACGATGTTGTATAATTACTTACGCTTGAGCGTACACAGAACTTAAGGGTAAATGGAAGCTGAAAGTACGCTTGTCCTTTCTCATGTGCCTCCACTTCCACCCACAGAGTTTGCCTGCATCTTAGTTTTAAACTCAAGTCAACAAGCGCCATCACTTACCCCCATGCGGCTTGCTCAGGGAATGCCCCAGTTTCAGGTACTCGTCAGTGAGGTGTGCTTAGTAAGGCCTCTGCGAGAAGTATTGAAATATAAAATTAAATGCGTAAAGCTGCTCCGGCACCAGGAGCCGCCAGCAGATGCCATTTTCTTCCCTCTCACTTGCGCACAGGGAATCTGTGAAGGCATCGTGCATGTTTATACTCAAACATGAAGGAGGCGCAGACATATGTCTCAGTAAAGAACATCAGCTTTGCCGAGAGGCCATTGTGAATGTAAAGGCGGGCGCCGTGCTGAAACATCAAGCGCGGTGCCCATGGGCGAGACGTGGTTGACGGGCTGCAAGCCAGGCCTTCTGGGAAAAAAAATGTTTACAAAAAAACCAAACATGTGCTGTGGTAAAGATAACCACGGTGTGCGTTGTGGGGAAAAAAAATGTTTTAGGTACACGATGACCCCTGGAGTCATGCCGCTTCATTTGCTCATTGGAAGCCGTTAAACATAAGGCGTGCCATACGCAGTTCTCCCGCGTGCGGTGCGTGTGGCCCCATTGTGAAAGAGAAAGCGCGTATAGCGCGCTGTAAATACCCCCCCCAAAAAAAGCCCGCCATTGCAAAAGCTAGTGTCCCACCAGTGCTTTTTAGATTAATCAAGCAAAGAGCTCCCCTGAAGGGCTAATGCAACTTATACAGTACGGACACCGTAAAAGGTCCAGTCCTGATGGGAGGTTACAAATGAGGACAAGGCGGTACTAAGGAGGGACTAACATGCCTATTAATGAATTAGAAGCCAGCATTTTCCAAGGGCAATGACACAAGCCAATCAAAAATATGGGCGGAGCTTCAAGTCCATACTCTAATACAGCATGCCTCACAGAGCAGCGCATGCGCTGCCCAGGCTCAACCTAAATAGGATTACAGGACAACACCTTGCCGTCTTGTATGTAATTTTAGTAAACACAGACTTTTTTTTTAGGTCTTAAGGCTTAACGAGTAACACAGTAAAATTGATGAATAAATCAAGAGGTTTTTATTGTTATTGATTCAAAACGTTCTTCATAGGCCAACACGTGTTTCATGACAACATGTCGCTTCATCAGGGCCAAAAGATATATATTTTGCAAATGCAAATATTGGAATCTTTAACAGTTGGCACAGTTAAAAGAAGATAGTGGAGAGGATGTGGCCTTACAGCCAGAGCGGTCGACCTCGACGCTGGGGAATCAGGTTCGAGTCTCGGCAGGGACGCTCAGCATCCTGTGATTCTGGGCAAATCACTTAATCTCCCCGTGCCTAACAAAAAATGAATGTGTCCGTCTGTAACGCAACGCAACTGTTGCTCATGTAAAGTGCGCTGATACCTTCAGGTCAAGTTCGTGCTATATAAAACTCAAGGAAAAACAAAAAAAGACAATATTCTTAGTTTTAATTCTGAATAATTCCAACAGATACATTTTGTATTTTAGTGGCTGTAAACAGACCCCCAGGTGTAAGCTAGCAATCGGCCATCATACAGAATTTGTTGAAGTCTTATTGCATCCTATGATTACTACCACTAGAATACGAAATGTATCTGTTGGGATTATTGTAACCAGCTTTTTCCTCCACAGTTGGCACCAAACCTATAGCATATCTATTTTATGCTGAAAAAAGGCGAACCTATGTCAGTTGTCTCTGGGCTTACATGACTACATAACACACTGGAGAAATCTTGCACCATACATTTCCTTAGAGACAACACTGGGAAAACAACAGTCTTTCAGTTCGACCAAAAGGGTCATATGAATGGTTACACATGGAAAGAGAGTACTGCTACTAGGGCCAAGAAACTGGATGATCAATTGCGCTGGCATCCTTAGGCAGATATTAAGAGCTGTCATATGAAATTTTATCAACAACGATAATGTCATGCAAGTGAGCTAATCTACATTTTCCCTTGTTAAAGATAAAGGGATGATGATTCCATCAGTCAAGTACGGGCTACTCTTGAGGTGGCCAGGCTCATATGAAGAAAGCTAGACCTCATGAAAAACACTGCCAAATGGGAATTTTGCTATAAGAACAGCGATACCTATCCAGGTTACCCAAACAGAGTGGTTACTGTGTTCACTCAATGCTGTGGCTTTGAAAGCATTAAATCGGTCTTATATATGAAATCAGATATATTAACAATTATACCCTGGAGGAACTGTTTGGCAAAAACCATTTATAACTATGCCTTAAGGGCAGCTGGATAGGTTAGAACTTAGCACCCTAGAGAATGATGATCCGGTGTTGAAATTCAATTTTATGCAGCAAGTCGAGCTAGTGATACATGCTTGAACTAACCTATTGGATATGAGAGATCAATAATCTTAATGTTCATAAATACGCTGTCTGGAAACTGTATCCTGTATGGGACATGTATTTTATTGAACCAAGAATTTACATCCTGAACATAGATGAGCTTTTAAGTTGTTTCACTGGGGCTAACTATCTTTGTTAGAAGGCATTGAAGATTGGCCATGACTTGTTAGAGATCTTTGTCTTTGCATAATGTGGCTTTAGCAGTTTTTCAGTGACAAACTATGGTAAAAAAGTGAGTAATGTTTTCTCCTATCCCGCAGTTTTACAAGTAAACAACGTGTCCCATGTTCAATTTCCATTACCCTCCAAAGATAAGGCTATGCTAAAGTTGTTGGATAGTGGCATATATGGCCAGAATGGACTCCTTGAATTGCTTTCTTCATTTATGCAACCTTGAAGACGTTTCAAATGTTATGTTTATATGTATTCATTGGTATTTTAGTTGGGTGAAGCTAGATGGGAGGCAATACAGCACTAGGTGAGGTGAATTACTCAAGCTCACATTTTATAGGGGTGGAGAGTAAAGGGCCATAGGAACTAAGATGATGAGATGTTTTACTCTCCGACAGGCACTGTATTTTGTGACTAAGAAACATGCATGTTGAAGGATGCAGGGACTTGGAAATATCAAGCTTGACAAAGCTGCCTAAACTTGGTCTGCTACTACTTAGCCTAACAATACCTAACCTCTTCGCTTCAGACAGGTAATACATATACAAAGTCTGCACACAAAAAAAGTGATGGTTCACTCTACATTCACAGCAATGGCCCACGTTTTACAAAGTCGTATTAATACCCTTTGGGGCCAGCACGGTCATGTTAATGGCCACACCCCAACAGAAGAGGAGGTAAATAGTGGAGCAAAAGGTTTGGCACTTAGGGCTGTCAGGGACCATGAGACACACAAGGGGACAAACAAAGCTTTGGAATGGAGGGGGCAATAAGCAGTCTCTCTTGCAGGGCAAAGCAACCTTACTCCTCTGGCACGGGTGGAGGCAGCATTATTGGGTTTGTGCGGTCTAATAGTTGCAAAAGGTCACTTTTTTTTAAGACAAAGCACACCCCTGAACTGGTTATAGGAATAAACCTAAAGAACACTCAAACCATGAGACAAAACACGATCTGACATGCAGTAAAGGAAAAAAAAGACCTTTTGATATACGGGACCAATGGAACAACACTAGAAAAGCTTCTTGGTAGGGACCTACGAGGACTGGGTATCTGAGGAATGAACATCATGAACGTAAAACTCTGAGACACCACTCAGAGGGTCAAGGGTACAGGTGTACATAAGACAAGGAAAGAAACTATTTATGGCGAGGTACAAATGTCTAGGGGAAAAAATGAAAGCATTTTTGTAAAAGATGCTAAGAGGGAGGCACAAAGGGCACCAGAAGTTAGCAGACTAGATGCCCATAATTATGGACATAATGTGTCTGTCTTGTTGCACTAAATAAATCCAAAAACATAAGGAAATGGATAGTGTCTTTAAAACGGAGCATTGCATCAATTACCTAGGTATCCGGGAAAAAAGGAAGCGTACACGCACATCCTTTATGTTTCAAACTGTAACAACATCTCAGCTGTAAGAGGTTTACTCAAAGACCCAAATATTAGAATGGTTACCATGTATTCTACCTATCTTAAAAGTGGGGTTTGATTTAAACAGAACAATGTTAAAGCACCATTCTATGCAGCCAGACATCCAGCAATAAAGCAGATTGAAATATCATAGGTCCATCACATACGCTGCCAGAAGCTTAAGAGTCCAGATCATAATCAGGTAATGCGGTCATGCTGCCAGTTAAACGGGATAATAAGACCACTGAAAATCCCAGGTAATGTAAGCTTCCTGCTCGTGTGAAAACGGCTGCCATGTTAAAAAGAAAAGCAGTATCACTTCAATGCCACACATAGCATGACTCGTAAACAATTATTGCAGCATCGCTGAAATAAGTCTGCTGCAAACTAAAAACAAGAAGTAATGGTGACAAAGTTAATCTAAAACTAAATGATGCTTCTGTTATTATTATTTTTTTTTAATTAAGCATTGATACTAACAAACTCTCTTTATTTTCGATGCCACCGGGAATCGAAGAAAGTGTGTCCTTTATTTCGTCTCGATTCATCACTCCTTGTAAGCTTTTTCAGAGATCTCTCGGGATTATTCAACATCCCCGACTTGCGTGTCCGGTACAGCTCTTGAGAGCATGCGCTCCATCTCCACTGCTTAAGGATGTACTGGAGCAGAGTAATAATTAACACAACAAGCATTTGCAATACAATAGATCTGGCATTTACGAGAGTTTAAGCTATTGTCATTTACAAAGGCAATAGCTCAAACTCTTGTAAATGTGAGACCTCGGGCGCCATTGTCCCGAGCTGCTTGAAAGTGAAAGCGGGCATGGCGGGGAAAGCACGCCGTGCCCGCAGTAGGAGAAACCCATTAAAGAAAAGAGTGCTTACAAACTAAATAAGCCATGCCATGTCGCATCCGGAGTAAAGGGGCCAGTCGCCATGGGTGTTTACAAATGCTGACAAGGCGGTACCAAGGAGGGACTAACAACCCTAACAACAACTCGCAAGCCAGCGTTTATGAAGGACAATGACACAAGCCAATGAAAAATATCAGTGGAGAGTGGGCGGAGCTTCTCTTACATACTCCACCACAACAAGTCTCGCAGAGCAGCGCATGCGTGCTGACTCAGGCTCGACCAAAAAACAGACTGGTGGTTTCTACTCTGTGTTTTCAAGCTGACGTCCGGTGCACATGAGTCTGAGGGAGTTGCCAAGCTAATGCATATGCTGTAGGCAGCACAATGCCTTCCAAAGAGGGGAAGTAGCTGACCCTGAGTAGTGTCCATTGTTTTTAGGTCGAGCCCTGAGCCAGCGCGCAAGCGCGGCTCTGGGGTTGATCTTGGGTAGTTCAGTACGGGAGAGAAGCCCCACCCACTACCCGTCCCATCTTTTTCATTGGCTTGTGTGTTTGTCCTTCTAAATGCTGGCTTCTGATTGATTATGAGGCTTGTTAGTCCCTCCTTAGTACGTCCATGTCGTCATTTCATTCCTCCTATGGCTATTGGCCCCTTTACTTGGTTGTTGCACCGGACCTGTTCTATTTTCTTTATTGAGTTTCTCCGAACTCAAGCACGACGAGCTTCATGCAGCGGCCATGCTCACTTTCACTTTTGAGGCAGCTGGACAATGGCAGCCGTTTCCTTTCCGACCTCGCCACTGCTGGTTTTTCTTCTTATTAAAGATCACGTGAGTAAGAGAGTTTCATTTGTGGCCTTGTTTACGAGGTGTTCCCTATCATTAGACTATCCCTGAATTTGCCTCTTGACAATCTTGCGATGGAAAGAAAGAAACAGCTGCAAAAGATTGTATAAAGATCATCACCTCCCCTGTCACGGCGCAGTGCGGCACCATATTTCAATACATTCACTGCCGAGTCTGTGTGCCCAATCGCTATTATGGAGACAATCAGCCTGGTGGGGTCTGTGACACACAACAGTTTGAGGCGGACTTGACGTCACGTCTTGCTGCCTCCCGCAGCGGCACGATGAGCAGTCAGTTAATGAATAAAGTTTTGGCAATGGCAGCTCTGCTCAACGTACCGTGTTATGGTCACACTGCAGACTTGGTCTGCGACCCCGGATTAATACTGGTAGTGTTTTGTTGACATTTGTGTCAACAAGTTTGATTTAAGTTTGCTGCCCTAACCTCCTCCAGGCATGTGTGCAGTGAGTGCAGGTCTGTGCACTCGACATTCGCTGACATTTGTTCCACCTCTCTCTACAGAGACCAGATCGTGAAACTAGCATGCATGCCATCTCTTTCTAATGCACAAACTCGATTGTGTGCCAGCTTGGCCCCAAAGCACCATCTGTCATGTTCCACTCCGCCCCTTAGAGAGACTTGTGTGACACTTTCCGTTAATGCAGAGTCAGTCATGCGGTGCAAAATGATATGAACCCGTAACGCATGTATGATACCCGTCCTTAATGCAGGGCAAAGTGCTAATCTTTTCTTTGTCAGTGTTCTTTATAAGGAAACTGGCATGTTGTATGCCACCCCTCAGGAATGCCGATTTAGCTTATGTGGTATATGTTCGTAATTCAGAGACTGTCAGTGCAGACATCCCCATGTGTTCTACCTGGGTTTTAGTCAGCATTTCCATGTGCTTCACCTTATTCCGAATTCAAACGTTGGGGAGTTTGAAGGAGGTGTTTTCTATTGTATGTGTTTTCCAGTACAGTAGATTTTGTTTATCGTATGCAGTGTTAATAACTTATCGTCTGTCCACATCTTATTATCATAATAGTAGTATTTTTTCAACTGCAGTGAATTATGACTAATATAGCTGTACTGCTTGGTGAAAGTCCCAAGTTGGCAGTCATTGCAGGGTTGAAGGGTATCAGTGAAAGGCTTTTCAGATTTTCTGTGGGTGCCGGTGATCTTGCTGACCGAACTGGAGGGGTTTCAATCAACGAGCAGCTGCTAGAGGCAGACATTTGGCCTTAGTGCTGTGCTAGAGGAATGTACAGCAAGCAGGAACACAGCCCGAAAGTCAGTGGGAGACACCATGGAACACCCGATGGAAATAAGTTAAATACATAACATTCGTGGCCGCGCTTAACAGCATTAAACTTTTAATTGTAAAGACCAATATTAATGCCACGTTGCACTCTAAATGGCAAACATTCTGTATGTGTCATTAGTGTGCAGAGAAGAAATCTAAATGAAGACTGAGTGTATTATGCTGATAGGGACAACAAAGTCCATTGTAGGGCTCTGCTTCCACCTGCTGCAATAATGAAGGGGGAGGGCAAAATAATATGATGCAAGTTGGTTTGTATTGAAAATAAATGCTAGCCACTAGAGTGGCACTGTGAGGCCACAACCTGCAGCCACAGTTTACAGCATTTCTGCCAGGGAGCTCACTGGCCCATTTGCCCAAGAACACTGGCCAAAGATGCTCTCTGCATCCGTCTGGCACTTCAGGGAGAACTTACTTGTGGTGGCACAGGTGAGTCCACAAGAGGGTACTCACTGAATATAACTGCAGTGAGAGCAATGTGTGAGTTTGGGAGAGGGGGTCAAGATTCTTTTTGAAGTTCATTGCTAAAAAGGGTGTGATTTATATTAATTATGTCTTTACATGCACTTCATTGTTTTTTTTTTACTTGCGAGAAAGTGGCACTCTAAGTGTCACATATTTTGCAGAGTGCTGGTACAAGATCAGCATTTTGTCCAGTAACAGTTTTCACAAAAGAACACGAACCACACATATTCGCAAAACTGTATCTTATGAGGATTAGCTGGCAGTTACGCTGTTTACTATGTTAGTGCCCTTCTATTTCTGGTGCTTTGCAGCCGTTGTAAGATCTTATTAGTTCCTCGTAGCTCAAGTGGGTGCAATTTCTGATATGTATATGATTCCCTTGTCTTAATTTTGCTCGCGAGAAAGTGTCACTCATAGACATTGAATGTCACTCATAATTGCACTGAAATTATGAAAATGTCACACATAAGCAGTCTGAAACCTTGGCAGCTATGGGTACAGCTCAATAAAACTGGGTGAAATACACTGGAACCCTTTTTTGTAAGTAGTGAGAATTGTTGCTAGGGTATACAGCACAACATTGGCTAGGCATTTTTTTGTATTTCCCACGACAATTTACATTGGGAAATTTGGGGTGTTCAAACAGTAACAAAATATGTACTAGTCAAAACGACTCCGACGGAATTCGACCATATCTAGGGTTCATCCCTGAAATGTTATCTTTTACCTTGTGTTTGTAGAACAAAATGACATAAAATACCTTTTCTCTTTGCTTTACTCCTTCTACAGTGACATTGCTTACCATCTTTATGCCTCCTTTTGTTTATAAGCTCACTTTTATTATGAACCAGGCTTATATGTTTCCTAGATGGGAAGTCAATTTCAGGAAAAGCTACCATTGCGTCAACAGATATGGTGGAAACATATCAGCACGACAGAAGGGCACGATGAACCTCAAATATTGTAATCCTATGGAGGGAGTGGGAATACATTATTACGTACCTGATACATTATTAACAGCTATCTGGTGACTACATCTTCCACACAACCCCATGGCCTAAATCAGACTGTAGGTTATTATAACCTGAGGCATGTTCAACTATAAAGATGGCAACACAAGAATTGGGGAGAGCAAAGCTGATATCACGATGGGAGGTAGCTAACAATATGTGCCCTTTACATCCACTCTGATTACTCCTCATTACTATTATTCCAGGTGTTTGCCCACTAAAGAAGCGTTAGTGATTGGTTGGATACCAGCTGGTCCTCTCCCCTCCCTTAGACGAGTGAGAGTTTGAGTAATTTTTCTGAAAGAAACTACCTATCTAACAGAATTACTTACTTGCATTTAGCTGCACCACAGATGTCTTCCAAAACAGGTACCACTGGACCCTGAGAAAACATTTGACAGTGGATAGATCCTCGCAGGCACTTCCTCCCCAGAGGCAGGTGCGGGGCACCAAGGTTCCCAATACATACATCCAATTAGCTTGCAATCTGTAAACTACCCAATGAATGTACTTACTTATTCATCATTGAAAAATAAATATATATATATATATATATATATATATATATTATCTACTGGCGGTCGCCAGTAGATAGTTATAGTTAAAACCTATTATCCATAGAAAATCCGCGACATTCTATTTGATATAACGTTGGCGCCGGTTGACGAATCTTCGCGAAAGTTTCCAACTTGTTGGGGCGCTCCGGTCCGCTCCTATCCGGAAAGTCTCGGGGTGATACGTCAAGCGGGGGCCGAGAAAAAGGGGGGTCCCAAAACGCATTTCCCCATTCATTTTTCCATAGGAACCTTTAGTCGCAGCTACAGCCCGAACTGCTGAACGGAATTACACCAAATTTGGCAAAGAGGTAGCCCTTGGTTCAGTGTCGTGCCTTTTGCTTAAATGGTGTAAATCCGTTCAGTAGTTCCTGAGAAAATCAAAAGTAAAGTCACATATATATCTGGGCAGAGCCTAACCACACATGTCATCGTGAGATCTGATTGGCTGTCAGCACTTCATCCTGGAATTGCTGGCAGCCATCTTGGGACCAATATAAATGATAGTACCTCATTGAAATGCATTGTAGTGAATAGAAGATTTTGAGGGTCACCAAAAGGAGAACTATAAAGGGTGATAACAGGCTTTAGTTACATTAGAATTTATTTGTTGATGGTACCATACTAATTTTAGGAATTGTGGTGTATTCTAAGGTGATTTTACCATGTGAAAAACCTTCTGCTGGGATATCATGAATCATGTTTGAGAGAACACTATTTTCTCATGCTTGTCCCATGGAGGTTTGGAAGGTGCTCCAGAAGCTAAAATGAGAGCATATTTTCTGTAAATTCACATTATCTTTCTCACTCATGTGAGAATGAAGTCTGACATTCTCAGTAAAACATGTACATCCAACAAGGGCAGAGACTGTCAGTTGATTCCTTTGTGTTCTACTGCAGCTTCCCAGAGTGTTCTAAAGAACAACTAGAGTGCTAACAGCCTTACTTATGACAAAAGTATGGCACACCTGAAGCCATCTTGATTGGAATAAACTGGTAACACTTAAAACATTTAATTTAAAAAGGAACAAAATGAGGGGGTTCATTTTGTCATAGAAATTAGTGCTGTAGAAAGAAAAATTAGGACATATTTCAAGTGTGATCTCAAATATCTTCCTGTTATGTTTCAACAGGAGCAGCCTGCCAGTTGATGCCTTTGTGTTCTACTGCAGCTTCCCAGAGTGTTCTAAAGAACAACTAGAGCGCTAACAGCCTTACTTATGACAAAAGTATGGCACACCTGAAGCCATCTTGATTGGAATAAACCGGTAACACTTAAAACATTTAATTTAAAAAGGAACAAAATGAGGGGTCCTTTTGAAATAGAAATTATGGTTAGTGCTGCAGAAAGAAAAATTAGGGCATGTTTTAAGTGAGATCTCATATCTTCTTCTATTTCATTAGAAAATTCTGACATGCAGACTGAAACAATCACTTTCAATACCAGCAGCAGACTACCAGTTAACTCCCTGGTGAGCAGTAGCTTTACTCCAGTGATCTAATGAGCAACTAGAGTGCTAACATTCTGAATTTATGGCAGATGTGAGACACATCTGAATGCCTTCTTGATGGAATCAAAGTAAAAAACTGAAAGCATTTCCTACTGAGAAGACTGCAGTAAATGAAGAAATTAGGAAACTTCATAACAAAGAAGTCTTCCAAGATGGCCACCAGTGAAAAAAGAGCCCAAATGTAGCACAAATATTACCCAGATGTAGCCCACATATAGCCCAATGACAAAAGTGTGCAAAACACTTTTTATTTTTAGTTTTTTGCAGTTTTATGTAGTGCAGACTGGTCAGGTATTGGAGCATTGCATCTTAAAACATGACCCCCTACACTACAAAAACACCACTGCACTACCTTAAACCCTAAAACACTACCCCCAGCACGACCCCCTACACTACACAAGCACCACTGCACTATCCTAAACCCTAAAACACGACCCCCTACACTACCCAAACACCACTGCACTAACCTAAATCCTAAAACACTACCACCAGCACGACCCACTACACTACCCAAACACCACTGCACTACCCTAAAACATGACCCCCTACACTACACAAAGACCACTGCACTACCCTAAACCCTAAAACACTACCCCCAGCACGACCCCCTACACTACACAAGCACCACTGCACTACCCTAAACCCTAAAACACTACCCCCAGCACGACCCCCTACACTGCCCGAACACCACTGCACTGCCCTAAACCCTGAAACACCACCCCTAGCTCGACCCCCTACACTGCCCGAACACCACTGCCCTAAACCCTGAAACACCACCCCCAGCATGACCCCCTACACTGCCCGAACACCACTGCACTGCCCTAAACCCTGAAACACTACCCCCAGCAAGACCCCCTACACTGCCCGAACACCACTGACCTAAACCCTGAAACACCACCCCCAGCATGACCCCCTACACTGCCCGAACACCACTGCTCTGCCCAAAACCCTGAAACACCAGCCCCAGCACGACCCCCTACACTGCCCGAACACCACTGCACTGCCCTAAACCTTGAAACACCAGCCCCTGCACGACCCCCTACACTGCCCGAACACCACTGCATTACCCTAAACCCTGAAACATCACCCCCAGCACGACCCCCTACACTGCCCGAGCACCACTGCACTGCCCTAAACCCTGAAACACCAGCCCCAGCACGACCGCCTACACTGCCCAAACACCACTGCACTGCCCTAAACCCTGAAACACCAGCCCCAGCACGACCCCCTACACTGCCCGAACACCACTGCACTGCCCTAAACCGTGAAACACCAGCCTCAGCACGACCCCCTACACTGCCTGAACACCACTGCACTACCCTGAAACACCAGCCCCAGCACAACACCCTACCTGCCCGAACACCACTGCACTGCCCTAAACCCTGAAACACCACCCCGTGCATGACCCCCTACACTGCCCGAACACCACTGCACTGCCCTAAACCCTGAAACACCACCCCCAGCGCGACCCCCTACACTGCCCGAACACCACTGCACTGCCCTAAACCCTGAAACACCACCCCCTGCACAACCCCCTACACTGCTCGAACACTACTGCACTGCCCTAAACCCAGAAACACCATCCCCAGCACGACCCCCTATACTGCACGAACACCACTGCACTGCCCTAAACCCTGAAACACTATCCCCAGCAAGACCCCCTACACTGCCCGAACACCACTGCACTGCCTTAGACCCTGAAACATCACCCCCAGCAAGACCCCCTACACTGCCCGAACACCACTGCCCTAAACCCTGAAACATCACCCCCAGCAAGACCCCCTACACTGCCCGAACACCACTGCACAACCCTGAAACACCACCCCCTGCACGACCCCCTACACTGCCCGAACACCACTGTACTGCCCTAAACCCTGAAACACTATCCCCAGCAAGACCCCCTACACTGCCCGAACACCACTGCACTGCCTTAGACCCTGAAACATCACCCCCAGCAAGACCCCCTACACTGCCCGAACACCACTGCCCTAAACCCTGAAACATCACCCCCAGCAAGACCCCCTACACTGCCCGAACACCACTGCACTACCCTGAAACACCACCCCCTGCACGACCCCCTACACTGCCCGAACACCACTGTACTGCCCTAAACCCTGAAACCCCACCCCCAGCATGACCCCCTACACTGCCAGAACACCACTGCACTGCCCTAAACCCTGAAACACCACCCCTGCACGACATCCTACACTGCCCGAACACTACTGCACTGCCCTAAACCCTGAAACACCACCCCCAGCACGACCCCCTACACTGCACGAACACCACTGCACCGCCCTAAACCCTGAAACACTACCCCCAGCAAGACCCCCTACACTGCCCGAACACCACTGCACTGCCCTAAACCCTGAAACATCACCCCCAGCAAGACCCCCTACACTGCCCGAACACCACTGCACTGCTCTAAACCCTGAAACACCACCCCCAGCACGACCCCCTACACTGCCCGAACACCACTGCTCTGCCCAAAACCCTGAAACACCAGCCCCAGCACGACCCCCTACTCTGCCCGAACACCACTGCACTGCCCTAAACCCTGAAACGCCAGCCCCAGCACGACCCCCTACACTGCCCGAACACAACTGCACTGCCCTAAACCCTGAAACACCACCCCCAGCACGACCCCCTACACTGCCCGAACACCACTGCACTGCCCTAAACCCTGAAACATCAGCCCAAGCACAACCCCGTACACTGCCCGAACACCACTGCACTGCCCTAAACCCTGAAACACCAGCCCCAGCACGACCACCTACACTGCCCGAAAACTACTGCACTGCCCTAAACCCTGAAACACCACCCCCAGCAAGACTACCTACACTGGCCGAACACCACTGCACTGCCCTAAACCCTGAAACACCACCCCCTGCACGACCCCCTACACTGCCCAAACACTACTGCACTGCCCTAAACCCTGAAACACCACCCCAGCACGACCCCCTACACTGCACGAACACCACTGCACTAAACCCTGAAACACCACCCCCTGCACGACCCCCTACACTGCCGGAACACCACTGCACTGCCCTAAACCCTGAAACACCACCCCCAGCACGACCCCCTGCACGACCAACTACACTGCCGGAACACCACTGCACTGCCCTAAACCCTGAAACACCACCCCCAGCACGACCCCCTACACTGCCCGAACACCACTGCACTGCCCTAAACCCTGAAACACCAGCCCCAGCAAGACCCCCTACACTGCCCGAACACCACTACATTGCCCTAAACCCTGAAACACCAGCCCCAGCACGACCCCCTACACTGCCCGAACACCACTGCACTGCCCTAAACCCTGAAACACCAGCCCCAGCACGACCCCCTACACTGCCCGAACACCACTGCACTGCCCTAAACCCTGAAACACCAGCCCCAGCACGACTCCCTACACTGCCCGAACACCACTGCAATGCCCTAAACCCTGAAACACCAACCCCAGCACCACCCCCTACAATGCCCGAACACCACTGTACTGCCCTAAACCCTGAAACACCACCCCCTGCACCGCCCCCTACACGGCCCGAACACCACTGCACTGCCCTAAACCCTGAAACACCACCCCCAGCATGACCCCCTTTACTGCTCGAACACCACTGCACTGCCCTAAACCCTGAAACACCACCCACTGCACCGCCCCCTACACTGCCTGAACACCACTGCACTGCCCTAAACCCTGAAACACCACCCCCAGCATGACCCCTTTACTGCTCGAACACCACTGCACTGCCCTAAACCCTGAAACACCACCCCCAGCATGACCCCCTACACTGCCCGAACACCACTGCCCTAAACCCTGAAACACCACCCCTGCACGACCCCCTACACTGCCCGAACACCACTGCACTGCCCTAAACCCTGAAACACCACCCCCTGCACGACCCCCTACACTGCCCGAACACCACTGCACTGCCCTAAACCCTGAAATACCACCCCCAAGACGACCCCCTACACTGCCCGAACACCACTGCACTGCCCTAAACCCTAAAACACCACCCCCAGCACGACCCCCTACACTGCCCGAACACCACTGCACTGCCCTAAACCCTAGAACACTACCCCCAGCATGACCCCCTACACTACCCGAACAACACTGCACTACCCTAAACCCTAAAATACTCCCCCAGCACGACCCCCTACACTACCCGAACACGACTGCACTGCCCTAAACCCTAAAACACTCCCCCAGCACGACCCCCTACACTGCCCAAACACTACTGCACTGCCCTAAACCCTGAAACACCACCCCTCAGCACGACACCCTACACTGCCCGAACACCACTGCACTGCCCTAAACCCTGAAACACCACCCCAGCACGACCCCCTACACTGCCCGAACACCACTGCACTAAACCCTGAAACACCACCCCCTGCAAGACCCCCTACACTGCCGGAACACCACTGCACTGCCCTAAACCCTGAAACACCACCCCCAGCACGACCCCTTTACTGCTCGAACACCACTGCACTGCCCTAAACCCTGAAACACCACCCCCAGCACGACCCCCTACACTGTCCGAACACCACTGCACTGCCCTAAACCCTAAAACACCACCCCCAGCACGACCCCTACACTGCCCGAACACCACTGCACTGCCCTAAACCCTAGAACACTACCCCCAGCATGACCCCCTACACTACCCGAACACCACTGCACTACCCTAAACCCTAAAATACTCCCCCAGCACGACCCCCTACACTACCCGAACACGACTGCACTGCCCTAAACCCTAAAACACTCCCCCAGCACGACCCCCTACACTACCCGAACACCACTGCACTGCCCTAAACCCTAAAACACTCCCCCAGCACGACCCCCTACACTACCTAAACACCACTGCACTGCCCTAAACCCTAAAACACTACCCCCGCATGACCCCCTACACTACCCAAATACCAATGCACTACCCTAATCCCTAAAACACTACCCCCGCACAACCCCCTACACTACCCAAAGACCACTGCACTACCCTAAACTCTAAAACAATACCCCCTGCACGACTCCCTACACTACCCAAAGACCCCTGCACTACCCTAAACCCTAAAACACGACCTCCTACACTACACAAACACCACTGCACTACCCTAAACCCTAAAAACTACCCCAGCACGAACCCCTACACTACCCAAACACCACTGCACTACCCTAAACCATAAAACACTACCCCCAGCAGTACCCCCTACGCTACCCAAACACCACTGCACTACCCTAAAACACTACCCCCAGCAGTACCCCCTACACTACCCAAACACCATTGCACTACCCTAAACCCTAAAACACTACCCCCAGCAGTATCCCCTACACTACCCAAACACCACTGCACTACCCTAAACCCTAAAACCCTAACCCCCAGCACGACCCCCTACACTACCCAAACACCACTGTACTACCCTAAACCCTAAAACACTCCCCCCAGCACGACTCCCTACACTACCCAAACACCACTGCACTACCCTAAACCCTAAATCTACCCCCAGCATGACCCCCTACACTACACAAACACCACTGCACTACCCTAAACCCTAAAACACTACCCCCAGCACGACCCTCTTCGCTACCTAAACACAACTGCACAATTTGTTACAGGCGTTGCAACGCAGGCCTGTGGTGCTTACTGGAAGTACCTGGTGGGCTAGTTGGGCCCCAGGGACTCTCAGGATTCAAGGTGACCTAATCCCCCAACTTAAAACGCGCCACGGGGCGCGTTTGCACAGTGGTGAAGGGAGGGGCGGGGCCTCAGGTGACATGTGCGCAAACACGCCCTGTGGTGCGTTTTAAGTTGGGGAGTTAATTCCCTTTGAATCCTGGGGGCCAACTAGCCCACCAGGTACCTTCAGTAAGCACAACAGAGTTGCGTTGCAGAGAGGTGAAAAAGGTGCGTGGCTTCGGAACGCCTCTCTGCAACTCAGCTCTGTGGTCCTAACTGTAGGTACCTGGGGGGCTAGTTGGGCCCCAGGGACCCTCAGGATTCAAGGGGACTTAATCCCGCAACTTAAAACGCGCCACGGGGCGCGTTTGCACACATGTCACCTCAGGCCCCCCTCCTTCACCACTGTGCAAACGCGCACGACTCTGGTTAGTCAGAGTCAGTTACCACCAGTACCCGTCTGAAAAAGTTGTGGGCACAGGATGATTTTGCAACAAGGCCTCTTTCTGCTCCTCTGTTGGTTCTTTCTGCACATCTTTTGCTTCTTTCTGTGCGTTTTTCTTCTTTCTTCACATGTCCTACCTCTGTTGGCATAGTTAGAAACTAGCATTTAAAAAACCTTTGAAATTCACTTAAAAAATCATAGGTTTCAGGCACGTTATAGTTAGAAATTAGCATTTAAAAAACCTTTAAAATTCACTGAAAAAACCATAGGTTTCAGGCACGTTATAGTTAGAAATTAGCATTTAAAAAACCTTTGAAATTCACTGAAAAAACCATAGGTTTCAGACACATTATAGTTAGAAATTAGCATTTAAAAACCTTTGAAATTCACTGAAAAAACCATAGGTTTTAGGGACAGTTATAGTTAGTTGGACATTGCACTCGTACAAAACCCGTGAAATTCCCCTGTTATAGTTAGTTCAGCTAACTATAACTCGCGCCCCCGCAATGCACTGCTGATGACGTCACATATTACATCACTCATGACATGGTCAGTGACATCACTGATGACATCACTGATGACATCTCAAATGACATCACTGATGACATCATCCATGTGATAATTTCATGCATCTTCTCACACCCTAATATTACTTTTGATACACCCACTCTAAATTACAGACTGCCATTCTCAAAACCATAGACACTCCAACACCAAAAACTACATACCCACTCACTGATTCTTAGGTCTACACACACATCCACTCACTCACCTGTACAGTCACTCATACTTACAGTCACTCAGTACAGGACTATCATATGCACTCATACACCTATATAAACACTCACACACCGCCACTCATCCATAGAGGTACTCACACACCTAGTCAGTCATGCAAAAATTAATCACACACCCATTTACTCACCTATACAGTTATACACACACCAGCTCACTTACTCATACAAATACTAGCACATTCTTACGCTCTTATACAATAACTGATACAAGCACACACGCATCCATACAGCCACTCTCACAATAACACACTCTCACTTATAGCCATTTAAATACTCTAACACACATATATACTGCCTTTTACATATGTAGTTACTCGCACATGTACCACTGAGATATACATTCACTCACTAACACACCCATACACACACTCACCCACCCAAGCAGTCCATCACAGATGCACTCTTGAAATCATGCACCCAGTGAATCACCCACTCACATCTATGTATAGAGTCACACATACCCCACCCACACAAAGACTCAGGCAGCCATACAGATACTCAGAGAACCAATCAATAACCCATATAGACACTCATGTAGCTATTCGCAAATCCATGCATCCACTTACACACCAACAAACAGACGGATACAGACATTCACACAGTTTAGTCACTAACCCATGCATTCAGTAAGATACGTTTAATCACTCACTTGTAGAGTCAGTCACTCACGTACTAAATCATCCATTCAGACACTTATACACCCACTCATTCTTCAATACGCCTTTCCCTATATATATTAAACATATTTAAACTTTACAGAAACACACAGTCACTGGATGATGTCATCAGTGATGTCATCAGTGATGTCATTTGAGATGTCATCAGTGATGTTATCAGTGATGTCACTGACCATGTCATGAGTGATGTAATATGTGACGTCATCAGCAGTGCATTATGGGAGCGCGAGTTATAGTTAGCTGAACTAACTATAACAGGGGAATTTCACGGGTTTTGTACGAGTGCAATGTCCAACTAACTATAACTGTCCCTAAAACCTATGGTTTTTTCAGTGAATATATATATATATATACATATATATATATATATATATATATATATGTGTAAAATGGTCCAATAGTGCCATCAAATAATCGGTTCGGGTGACCTCAGAAATCACGAGGCAAGGTGGTTTATAAATACCATCAGAAACCCCCAAGATAGCAATATAGGACCATCTTACATAAGTTAACCATTGCATATTTTTTATATTACATGTTTATTTTGCAGTAGGCTTGAAAAGGCTGGCTTCTTCTAAGTGAAGTTAACAATGGGTACTGATTGAAATCAGATTGTTTATATTAAGCTTTCATGAAAAAATTGTTGATAAACCAATGAATAATGTTATGGGCCAGAGGATATGTGAGATTCTGTTACTGCAGTGCTTACTACTTAAGTATGGATTTATCATATTTGCCAAACAATTATCAAAATTTGCAGATTTCCCCCAAAAATGTTGTCCCAGATTTACTAAGTTTTGCGTCAGGGTTCGGCAGTGGCGACGTAACCCTGATGCAAAATCCATAATGGGATTTACCAAGTCACTCAAATAAAGATTCATGTGGCTTTGTGTGGGATTTTATTTCAATAGTAACACAAGGAAGCACATAGCACTGCCTTGTGTTATCTTGCATTGGGTAGGCGTTACGTTGGTGGAACATGAGTGTTCCCGTGCATCCACCTATGTATTTTGACGCAAACCCATATTTACTAATGTCAGTAAACATATGTTTGTGCAAAATTATGCAGCTACCTGAGGCTGGCGTAACAAGGAAAAATATCTTTAATTCTCTTCATTACTTCCTCTTTGCATGTGTGCTGCATTTTGCAGCACACATACAAAGAGGAATAAGCCTCTAAAAATAGTTGTTGTGCAGGAAGGTATTCCTTCCTACACAAAAACTATTCTGACCACAATGCAGAAATCCTTGCTTCATGGCGCTAGAGTGCCTCCATTTGCACTAGACAGCCAGAAGAGCGCCAGCGCTAGGAGAAACTTCCCTTGCTGCATTGTTTCATCAAAGTTTTGGAAATCTGGCCCGTATTTTAGTTATAATTGATGAAAATAACACTCACTACCAGAGAATGTGCCAGATAATTCAAATTTTTGTCACATAATTTAGACAAAATTGCTACATAATTTGTTCCTCCATGCCGCAAAATCCTAGTAGGCCTTACAACGGTAAAGCTTTGCAGAGTGGTTTGGGGACTGTCATTTAATGTAAAAAAAACTGCATTTCACTGGCAACCATGAAATATTTCCCATTTCACTGGTATATGGGTTTTTATACCACTGCATTTTGTGCAATTAAAGCATTCAAACATGGAATACATGTACTTATATGCATAACCTTTTCCTATTCCCATGGAATGAAATGGCCTGTGAATGTGTAGTCACCAAAAAAGGAGTAGAGCTGCTACATAATGAGAATGGTTGATGCGTTTTCGCTTCTAAAGCATTCAAATGGACTGATATTTTCTGGATACCATTCCATTAAAGAGCGTTTGTTTGGAGAATTAATCCAGTCCTGCACTTAAAATTTCCTTTTATTTTATTTACCCATCTATGCGCCTTCTGACAGCATAAGCGCCAGCGCTATCAGTATTACAGAAGGGAAAGCACAGGCGTCTACGACCCCTTCTGTAATACCAAAGTACCCCGGGGGCACGCAAAGCAGGCGCAAACGCCTGTTGCGCCCCCGGGGCACTTCTGTAATGCTGCCCCAGGGAGTAAAAGCTCTTATGTGATTGGGGATCAACGGGAGCATAGTCTCTCTTAGCTACCACTGGCACTTTGGTGAATTTCCTTGTGCATGTCTGTAACTCTTGTCAGTCTTTCTGGAGCAGAGAGGCAGTGAAATCAAGCACTACCCCAGAAATCGACCACTGGCGTTTCTGTTCTTAGGATAGTGGTGTTTTTATATTATCTTTAGGAACATGCCTCTGCTGACCCTTAAGAACATTCATTGTTTCATTTTTTATTTTATTAAAGTGGGGAGGGCATATCTATTGCATAGGCAAAAAACATTTGCATTTATAATGCCAATAGCTCCAACTCCAACAAATGCGAGACCTATTCCATTTCCAATGCTTGTTATTTTGTCTAGTTAGTCATGCTAAATCAGATAACTTTGACTTTTTTGAAGTTGAAGTGGCCCAACTTTGCCTAAAACTTCAGGAAAAATATGTGTAATTACATGAAACAGACATTTGGTGCTGTAACACAAAATGCATGTTCACGTCCATTTTAGATGTGAGGACGAATTGCATGGTAAATAACTAGTGCAAAAACACAAGTCCCACAGACCGCAGCCACTCCAATTCTAGTCACTCCCGTTGTTCCTGTGGGCAAGCTAAATTTCTTTTGTGAACGGGGCATAATTACGTCACATGGCTAAAAGCATAATTTCTTGAATTTGGCATAACAATAGCAAAAGGCATAATAAAAATTTCATCCACACCCAATAATTTCCCAGCTGTCACTCGGGTTCATTGCACTGAGTGACAGTAGGGAATCACCAATGCTGTCACATGAGCCACATTTTCCCCTTCTTTTCTGCCAGAAGATCCACCCTATGATTTCTGGCTTGTTCAGGGCAACAAGCACGCTGCTGCAGGGCAGCGTGATCTCGGCTCTCAACAGCAGCAAGAATACTTTAAAACTTCGCCAGTTTTGCACTTTGCAAATCTGGCATTTTTTTAAAATGTATAAAAATGCAAACCCTCAAGCTTTGCAAGTTCACACAAACCATTCATGATACGCTCCTTGAGGCTGAGAGAAAGATTGTGTGAATAAAATGTTTTTCTAGTTTTGCCAAGAATATGGATTTGCAGATGGAGGCCGAGGTACTTACCCTGTCCTGGGGGTAAGAATCATTTGAACAGGCATACAGATGTCTACATAAAATGAGCCTGCCGTCAAAGAAATCAAGGTGTGCATTGTTTTGCGCCCTTAACACAATGTATTCTTGATTCTCTCCCTCACCAACGATCCCATAGTCGCCAAGAACAACTTTCACAATGGGATGAAGGCTGTCGCCACCTGGATGAAGAACAGCTGCCTCAAGCTCAACTCAAGGAATACCGAAGTCCTCATCATGGGCTCCACCCCATCCGCCTGTGACGACTCCTGGTGGCCCACAGCACTTGGAACCTCCTGACACTCACAGACCACATGTGGAACCTCAGCATCATTCTGGACTCCTCACTCACTATGAACTGCCAGATTAATACCTTCTCATCATCGTGCTTCCACACTCTACGCCTGCTCCGAAAGATTTCAAATGGATCCCCACGAGTCCAGAGAGACGGTCACCCATGCACCCATCAGCAGCAGAATCTACTACGGCAACACACTCTACGCCGGCATTAATGAAACTCATCAAGAAACTGCAGAACATCCAGAACGCCTCCGCCAAACTCATACCCCACCACACATACCCCACCGCAGCCACACCACCAGCCACCTCAGAAAACTTCACTGGCACTCAGTCAACAAAAGAATCACCTTCAAGCTCCTCGCACATGCCTACAAAGCTCTACATGATGCGGGACCTGCGTACCTCAACCATCGCCTCGCATTCCACGTACCCACTAAAGACCTCCGCTCCACCCAACTGGCCCTGGCTACCATCCCACGTATCTGCAGGACCACAGCCGGAGGAAGATCCTTCTCCTACCTCGCTCCAAGGACCTGGAACATCCTGCCTCTCCACCTCAGGCAATCACTGCCTCAATTCAGGAAGGACCTCAAGACCTGGCTCTTTGACTGATCCATAGTGCCTTCGACGGACCAGCAGTCCCCCCCCCCCAGCGCCTTAAGACCCTTTCGGGTGAGTAGTCACACTCTACAAGCCACTGATTGATTGATTGATTGATTGAATGAGTATTTTTATTTTTTGTCCTGAAACGGGAAACAGAGTCATTACTGAATCCTGACATCTATGTTTCACACTGGGATTGGTGAGGATTCCAGCTGCCACAGAGTACTATTTCAATATCAGTTCAGGAAACAAATGTCACTCTTAGTATTTCAAATACAGGTTTATAATTTAGGCATTTTTCATGCTGGCACACTTAAAAAGTGCACGATTTTTAGCTTGGTCCCGCTGACGTTGTCATGGAGGGAACCAATATTTAATTAAGTCTACCATGGTTAATAATTTAATTAAAATATAAATGACTTTAGATTATTCTAAGGAAAACTTTGATTCCAAAGATGAATAACATCTCCCGGGAGAAAATGCTAATGAAGCAAATCTGTTTTGAATGTAGATTGCCATTTCATTAGAAGCCAAGGAAGTTTAAATTAGCACAGCTTTAGAAAAAAATCATTTTTTAGTCAAGTGGAAAAAATATACAGTTTTCTTGTTTGCCGTGTTTCTTCCTGCATGTTAACAGAAAATGAATATTTGCAGATGGATTTCTACCAAACTGAGATAGATTGAAAGTAATTAGTGCTCTTGTTGCTTCCCAGGTTGCTTTTCACTTTGTACAAATGCCACAGAAAGAATGACTAATCATAAAAAAATATCCTTATTTAAATTTTGGCTATAGTATACACTTTTAAAGCACAGCATTCCATGATTACTTAGCCTCTTAACACTTTATGTGGCATATTTGTATCTTATAGTGTGTGTAGTAATTTGTGGTCTGTTGTACATATTGGTGCAATGTTTGTGGGTGAGTTTTATAGAGTGATAGGTTGACAAGGGAAGTAGAATGGTGAACTTTGGTACTGCAGTTGATGTGTTGCCCAAAGTGCCTTGGTGTTCTTTAGTGTGTGGGGTGGTGTGTTGTTGTGTGCTAATATTGTGAAGATATAAGGAGATACGGTCTCAAGTTGGATTGTGTAGGTCATGTTTCCCGGTACATTGTTGTAAGTTTTGTTAAGGTAACATTGCCATACATCTAGCCCCATTAATCATCATTAGTTAATGGATGGGGTTGCAAGGTTAATTGGTGTGTGATGTGCAAGATGTAGTGCTGCATCGTATGATAACGCTTTTCTTTACATTTTGTGATCATTAAATTGGACTGTGTGGTGACATTCGCGTCTCTTCTCTGAGGGCTACCATTGGGGTGAACTTGCTTGAGTCTTTTTACATTTTCGAGGCTCGAGAACAATAATTGGGTTTCCTCGATAGTTTATATTTATTGCCAGAAGTGAATAAAACATTATATCTTTTTAGGTCTCGTCTGCAGACAGGTTTAGCTGTTGGTTGGCTAGACCTATTGTTTTTAATATACATTGAGTTGGCATGGACTCATTCCTTGTTCAGGAGAGGATTGCTATGTTTTATATCTATAATTCCTACCTTGTCTGTTTTTTTGCCCCACCCTGAAGCTTTTCACTCTCATATTATGTTTTTTGACTTGTATCCTTCCACTGATGATTTTGCCTGCTGTCAGTGAACTTCTTTTTCCCTTTACGTTAAGCACAACAATGGAGTGCTCCTCTTCCCTTGTGTATTTGGACAGACCACAAGAAAACATAGCGTAAAAGAGGCCAGATGTACTATGTACTTTTCTGCTCACATATGGGCCAATTTGCAGAATTGGCCCGTTTTCGACCACAAAACAGCATTTTGGTTTGTATGAAACCCAAACTGCAATTCAGTAACTAGTTACCAAATCGCAATTTGGGGTTGCGCATCAATACGAATTTGGTATTTGGAATGGACGTCCATTCAAAATACCAAATCGGGATGGTATGTATTAATGTTTTTAATGTTTTTAATGAACATTAATGAATGAATTCCGGTCTCAAAACATGAATACTTTACTGCCTACATGCATGCAATGGTAACCCTTTCACAAATCAAATCGGAAAGGGACTCCTTCCCATTTGTGAAAAAAAAAAAAGGTTGTGTAACAGGAAGCGTCTTTCTTAAACAAACAAAAAATAAACTTTTCTCTCAAAATGCAGCCTCATTTCCTTTAAGGGAAATAGACTGCATTTAAAAAGCAATCACAGACATGGTGGTCTGCTGACCCTTTGATGGTGGCAAGCCCTAGAGGTTCACAAATTGAGAGCTACCTCTTTAATATTCATGAGGTAGGTTGATTTGCAACCCACTAGGAGTCGCTTATTTAAAATGAAACCTTTCATACATTTAGAATAGCAATTACCAAATAGCGATTCAGAACAAAATCACTATTTGGAAATCACTATTCCAAAGGTATGTACATCTGGCTTATGGTTCTTACTTAGGAAGGGGCACAGATACACAGGTAAGAGACAAAGTGTTATTGTTATAATGTGTCAACCCTTAGGATGTTATGAACATAATTTATTTAATTTGGCAGGAAGTGCCACGGTTTTCGGGTCAGCAGTGATTTCTTCAGATAATAAAGCTCTTCTTGTTGTACATTATTGTTCTACAGAGAAAGAAGGCACCTTTTTCATAGGGAGCTGTTGTACGCAGGATACCTTTGTAATTTACCAATCTGAGTTTTAAGCAACATTTAAGTTTTTATGTAGTTATATCTTCTTGGGAGTGATATGTGCATCCTTAGTGATTATAAGTTTGTATGTGAATGAGGGAAGGATAAAGCCAAGATATATTCAGGAACCTTCCATAGGTTGAATTGTTCTGCTACTCCAGGTCTTCCTTTCTATAATGTCTATTGTGCTCTGGGATAGGTTATGCAATACACTCAAGATCGTATGTTACTACAGACACCATCTGACTCAAAATGGCAGAGATCACCTTCTACTTGCTTACAAAATTTTGATTAGGGGAGGTTTGGAGTTAGCTGTTTTGCTTTACCATGTAGATCTTTGCCTTTTTGACTTGTAGCAACTTAGAAATAAAATCTGAAAGGATTAATTTCTGATGATAATAATTTTGTCACGTGAACAAAAATCCCGTCTTACCCTACTTTTCTGAAATCCATTTATGGGTAGGAGATCCCAGCTGCGTTGTATCATTTAGGTTTTTGTTTTCACCTGTAGCAGATGAGCTTGAAAAAGAAATTGGGACCCTCTTAAGAGTTTTCAGCTTCTCTCATCTTTACAAAATTTCTTGACCTATAGGAAAACTTAAATTCCTGATTGATGTCTTTGTGGATTTAGGAATTGAATTGAACCTTTATTTCCAGATTGATATGTAGATGTTGGGTTCTGGGAATACAGACTGGGAATCTATTAGTTTGGTTTGTCTAGAGACAACCATTCTACAGTCCTACTGAAGGTGATATCATATTGCCAGGGAGACTTCCTGCTACAGGTCTGCGGGGATATGAAAAGATATTCTCAAATGAGCCCTGATGGAACATTCAACCCCTCTATCCTCTTTTATTGACTGTACAAATATGGGGCCTTACAATTACAAAAAACTAAAAACTTGCTACCTGCACAAATGGAAATATTTTCTGTTTGTTCTACAGCATTTCGATGTTTCAGAACAAATGTATACTCGATGTTATAGCTGGTCCATATTCTAATTAGAAAATGCTCAATAACAAGCAGCTGTTTACCATTTAACTGGTGCATAATCTACATATGTCATTATGGAACATACATAGGTCATGGATGACTCTTGAGGGCTCCAGAAAATACACAAAACTCGAAAGGTGGTATACATTTTGCAATTCCTAAGGTGAGGACTTAGGAAGAACTACACCTCGAGGAGTTGGTCCCTTCTCATTGATAGGGCATAGCTTTCCTGATGCAAAAGACACCACAAATAATGCTCCACATGATATTACTTTTGGATAGTCTGATAATATATTAATATTTTTATTGTTAAATAATGCACATAGAAGTGCCTTGGTTTTAGTTACCTATTGTCTTCCTGGACATTCATCTAATTTCTCTATCTATTTTTTCCACTCAATTATAACTTGTGTGTGAATTTAAATATTGGAACAATGATCTACTGCCTACATACTTAATCATGCCTACTACCCCTCCTGGGGTTTAGGCCATCAACCAGGACTGAACACCTATCTCTGTCCTTGGCGTTTCTTTCAATCTGATTCCAGGTGTAACCAATCTTCTTGCAGTCAGCCTTGAGCCCTCGACACTGGGTGTTTCTTGGCCTTCCTCTTTTCCTTGTCTCTTGAGGGTTCAAAGTCATGGCTTGATTGGTGGTGTTTGATGCAGGTTTGCGGAGGGTGCATCTAGCCCTGACGTCTTTTTTATGATTTCTTCATGAGCAGGGAGTTAGAATGTCTGCAGTCATAGGTCATTCTTGCTGATGGTGTTTGGCCAGTAGATCTCTGGCTTTCACCACAAGGTGTCATAGCTCTCCGTGAAGGAGATTCTTCTCTCCCCAAGGCCGGTATGTCTTTTGGTTGACGCTTCTGTATCTAGGATTTTTTTACATGATGGGGTGTCTAGCCCCACACATAACCCTCCTCCTTTCGCAGCTGCGATTGGTGCTATCCATGGCAGAGTTGATCTAATACCTACCCATATCAAAATACATACTTTAGATCATCTTTGGTTTACTGACCTTGTGATTGTTGGGCCTGACATCCTTGGCATGGTTTTTCCAAAACATTATTCCCCAATCCTTCTGTTTTTGATGGCTTTGTTTTTGCTGGCCTTAGAACTCGGTGACTATACCACTGGTAACCAGTAACAAAGTGCTTGTGCTCTCAGCCTTAAACATGGTAGAACTGGCTAACCCCTAATTGGCACACTTAATTTACTTGTAAGTCCCTAGTAAAGTGGTATTACATGTACCCAAGGCCTGTAAATGAAATTCTACTGGTGGGCCCATGGCACTTACTGAGCCACCAACTTAAGTAAACATTTAAAACATGTCTCAGGACTGCCATTGCAGACTCTGCTCAGAGTTTTAAACTGCCATTCCACCTGGTAACATACACCTTTTTCCAGGCCTAAACCTTCCTTTTTAACGCATATAAGCCCCCCTAGGATAGACTCTAAACAGCCCACAGGGCAGGGCGCAGTGTAGTTAAGAAGTTGGACATGTACTTTTGACTTTTACATGTCCTGGTTGTGAGTAACTCTTAAATTGGCTTTCACTACTTCAAGGCTTACCTCTCCCATAGGATAACATTGGGTTACCTTATTCCATTTAATAAGTGATAGCTTTCAATTGGGAGCTGGTTGGAATATCGAGTTTGGTCTCTAAAGAATTGCAATTTAAAACCCTTTTAATGGTAAAGTTGAATTTTAAGTCACAATTCTGAAAATGGCACTTTTAGAAAGTTGTCATTTTCTTGTCCCAACCATTTGTTGCTCATAGCATGTATCTTGGGTCACATGACTAGGTGTAGTTGGCATTTGGTCTTCGTATATTGTTCCCAGACACAGAGACAAAGGGGGAATGGGTGTTGGCAGGATGGGTCCTTTCTGACTTGATGGGGGGCAGAGCTGTCACCTACCACACTTGCTTCACAAATACTCTGGCTCAGCATACTCGCAATGGGTTTCACACTAGTCTTTTGTGCCCCCAGACAAGTTAGGGGCAGGGAGGAAGAGAATTCCAGACACTCATGTAGAGGGAGGACTCTAGAAGCTTCTCCCACTTCAAAGCTGGCACCTACTATAATGCAGCAAGTATAAATATTGGACCCTCAGACCCAACTCTTCAGTGTACATCTGGAGCTGAGGAAGACTCAGAAGGATTGCTGTGCTGCTCCACTGCAAAAAGGACTACTAATCTTCTGCCCTGCTACCTTAGTGAGAAGGACCTGACCTGCATCTTGAACCCAGGACCACCAGAGTGACTCCAAAGGCTAGTTGGCTGGCCTCCTGATCAGAGCCTCTAGGACAGAAAAGCCTTCAACCACTATGAGCCCTGTACTCAGACTCTGTCTGCTGTGAGCCCTGCCCCCAAATGGTGCCCCCCCAGTCTTGGATCTTTGGAAGTGGGCCTGAAGGTTCTCTGCCAGCCCATCTGTGGGCCTAACAGAACTGGTGCAGCATAATACATTGCCTCGGAGCTCTACATTGGAAGCATCGCTGCAAATCACATCCCAGATGCAGGACCTTGCAACTCCTCAGAACCACCGCTGCATGACGCTGCCTTGACGCAGGACCTCGCATCGAAGCCTGCAGCTCCTCGGATCTGCCACTGTGCGCGCATCCTTGATGTGGGACCTTGCAATGCTCTGCATCCGGGTTTTGAGGTACTTTGTTTAGTGGGCCTAGCTTGATTCCTGTATCTGGTCCACACTCCATCGCTTTTGGCCTAAACTGGTGACTTTGTCGTGGTCTGGCACAACCATAAAACCACATTTGGTACTTTCTGCTTTTAAGCAGTATTTTTACTTAAATCTTTAAAGCTGCATATCTCCTATTCTTCTTACTGCATTTTTTTTTGTTTTGGTGTTAAATAATTTGTTAAATTTTACTTTATTGTCTAAATTAGTGTGCAATTTTTCTTGTGTTGCACGTTCACTTTTTTACTGTTTGAAGTGCTGCATAAATACTTTACAAATTGCCTCTAAGTTAAGCCTGACTGCTTCTGTGCCAAGCTACCAGAAAGTTGAGCACAGGTTAATTTAGGGTTTGCTTGTGTTTCACCCAGACAGGAATTGTGGTTGCTGCTTGAGCAAGGTTTCACTCCCCTCAAACAGTAACCCAATGTCCTACATGGAAACTAAGGTTACCAAACCTCATGCTCCTACCCATATATAAACCTATAGCCAATTGTCAATGGAAAGCTGGGAGGAAATGATTTGAGTTCTCAATGAGTGCTATTGTTCTCTATCACCTGAATTGGATGAGCACCACACTTAATTTGCAAATGGATTTCTAATTCCATTGATGATTACCTGCCAATGTCTCCCCATTTTTCCAGGATTTGAAAACTAGATTGAGGAATCCAAAATGTAAATGGTGCTCTCATACCTCTAATGATGGAGAGCAAAATTATAAAAATCTCTTCAATTCATATAAACAGTAAATTTTTGTAAGATGAAGTAAGCTTTCTATTCACAGATAAAAAGTTTGTTGAGTAATGTCCAAAAATGAATATTCCAAATGTTAATCAATCTTACTAACATTTCATCTATTTCACCAGATGTGTCCTCTTTTCAGCGGCTTTGTGATCATTTGTGGAGAATATTTATAATACCTAGATAAAAATTGATGCTAATCTATTTCCTCTGATCAGAGATGAGGCTCCTCCATACTCTGTCACTTCATCTATACCACTTATAGTAGAATAATTATCTCTACCACAAGGTACAAAATCTGGGTCCCCTCTTGACCATTTATTTATTTATTTATAAAGTTTTATATAGCACAAACATGACCCGTGAGGGTATCAGAGCGCTTAACAGATGATCGGAAGGAAGAACCAGAAAAGCAAACAACAACATAATCAGGAGAGGTACAGACTGTGAAAACTCATTGTCTCCATTTCACTTTTAGACTGCTTTATTTAGCAATAACTTCCCTATTGAGGTCATTATTACATGAATCAAAGGGAGATTCCGCCCCATCTCATTGCTCCCATTTGAAACTAAGTTGTTAGGTAGACATGTTGGTTGGATCTTAGTTCATCATCTTCAGACAAATAATTTGGTCACTTTACAGACAGACTCTAGGCCTGTTCATAGCATCAAGTCAGTGTTGCTGCTCATGTTAGATGATTTGAGAACAGACATTGGACATCAGACCTTGCCCTGATTATGTTGGAACAGTTAATGCTATTCGATATGGCCGATCATACTATTTTGATCAATCGTCTTCACGTGGCAGATATCAAGGGCACATCTTTAAAATGGCTCTGTTTTGTTCTGTCAAACCAGACCTAAGGTGTAAAATTAGGCTCATTTACTAGAGAGCAACTTCCTACCACTTATAGTGTGGCTTGTGGATCTTCCCTTTCCCATCACTTATTACACATCTGTGTCATTCCTCTAACTAGGCTGCTGGAAAAGAGAGAAATAAAGCTCATGTGTGTGCTGACAACACTCTTGAAAACAACCTCCCCTCTCAGCTTGAATTGGATGGGGTAGGAGCAAAAAATTAAAAGTCAGAGGATTTGGTTGTGAATGGTTTGATGATTATTGAGCCCCAGAAATAGGATACAACTCTAATTCCCTCAGCAATAGTTAAGAGTGCTTGATTCAGTTCAGTTCAGATAACTGTATTCAGTCTAGTTAGACCATAAAAGCATAAAAGCAATCACAAGACATATATAAAAACACATCAGTGTACAGTGATCCAATAATAAATAATCATCAACTTAAAAAAAGAACATACAGACAAATAAAAAAGTCCATAAAACTTCACATAACAGCAGTGACCCTCCGCTTTATGGCACGTTCAATGTATACAGCAGCAAAAATACAGATCTTAATGGTGGGCAAAGTTTGCAGATAAGTGAAAGCCGCTCTGCAGTAGCGAATATTTGCCTCCGTAAGGATGGGCAATAAATAACGTTTCCTCAACAAGTAAAATTTACAAAAAAACAGAAAATGTAAAGGAGTTTGTGGTGATTGATCATCACAGGGACACAGGCGTAGGTGGGAACAATAGTAGCCTTGTGACGGAAAAGCAGCCAAAAAGTGCACGGTGCATAACCTGAATAAAAATGTAGGTATGGTGTTTATTGCCCACTAATGTTAAGTATGGTGCGCGACTAATGCTCAAACAAATCCCCATAAAAGCTTGGACCGACGGCTTATCTGAAACCCTCCACATTCTGACCTCCAGACATCCCTCTAGAAACACGTTCTTCAAGGTAATAATAGAGCTGGCTGACGCACTACTAGGAGAAGTAAACAAATCTTCCTGATCCAAGTTGCGACAGATGTTCCGAATATACTTCATCCAAGGAATACTCAGGCAATGGTCGAGTTTCAGGCAGTCTGCAAGCACAGCCCTATTGAAGGAGGGGGTTGAATTTTAATAAAATCGTTAATGTATCCAATCCCCGCCTATGTGTGGCATATACAGAAGCTAGTGCTTTGGGGGACAGCTAAGAGCCTCTTAATATAGCCATTCTCAATTGTTTCAAGGTCCCGTGATTGTCAATACTCCACACCCCTGCCCCATAAGAAGCATTAGCACAGCACTTGGCTTTGTAAACAGTCAAAAGTTCCTTTATGGGCTTCTGGCCAAGTCTGCGGGCAAAATTGAGGACAGCCTCCACTTATTTAGAAAAGGCAATGGTTCTACTGTTCTTCAGAGGTCTCCATGAGAGGTGTGTATCAAAGGGGATTCCTAAATAAGAGAAAGTGGGAACAGTGCCAACTTTGTTGCTGATAAGTAAGAAGGATATACTATCCTTCTTCCTGCCCCCAAAGAGTGCTGGAGTCATAATTGATTCGCTGCTGAAGTTATCAACCCAGATTACATCAGTGATAGCCTCAGGGATATTTTCATCATTTGAAAATTCTAAGTGCGATTCCTCCGTTGTTATTGATGGACTGCAAATGTGCATAGCTCAAGCCTTTATTGGTTGTCATTTAGACTATGAAAATACTTTGTATTTGGAATTACCAGCATGCCCCTGGCTAAAACATAAAATTGTCCAGAAGTCTGCAGCACAGCTGATTTTTGGTTGTCCATATAGTACCCGTGCCAAACATTTACTCCAAAACAGTAACTGGCTTCCAAGACAACAACCTATGCAATTTAAGGCATGCTGAATTATTTTCAAGGCCTTGCAGATCAATTCCCTTGGTTTTATCAGCAATTATTTCGCAAGATATCACCCCTCTAGAATATTGAGGTAATCTTTGACAAACTCTTTGATCATTTGCAGATGGTCTCTTTCAAAGCCTTCAAAAAAGATCATTGAGAAAACTCCAGACAATGCAAAATACATCAGCTAGGATGCTCGTCAACATCCCTAGGTCTGAATCCGCATCCTTAGCCCTGAAACAACTAAATTGGCGTCCTGTTGAAAAGCGTATCACCTTTAAGGCATTGTGCCTTGCATATAAGGCTCTGCAAGGAACTGGCCCAGACTACCTAAAAAAGAATCTAAAATGGTATGTTCCAGGTAGGTCCTTACGCTCTAGCTTCCAAAAACATCTGGTAGTTCCGTCTTACAAGCGGATGTCCTGGGGAGGTAGGAGCTTCATTAGAAATACTGCCCTTAAATGGAACAGTCTCCCCCAATCATTGAAGTCCATAACCACTCTTCTAGCCTTCAGAAAAGTCTTAAAAACCTGGCTCTTCTCCGACTAAAAATAAAGGATACCTTTATTGATCACAGACAGCGCAAAGATGCCTCAGGGTATACGCTGCGCTTTACAAATGTATTCAATATCAATATCAATAAAAGGCAACAACGAGGTAGTCAATTTCAGTGGCATAAGCTAAACTGTGGCACCCTCTGCCTGTATAATTAAGGCTGCTCTCAACCTTGTTCGGTTTTCAGAAACAACTTAAGACTTTACTTTTCCACCAAGCATTTGAGGCTTAACTGATTTGAATACTGAATTTGAGCTCTTGTGATCTTTTTAGCTAGTAACGCATCTAGAGGACTTTGGCCACAATGCAATGCAACACAACACATAAAATACAATGCACAAAATACAAAATATAACATAAAACCTAAAGCACAAAACATAAAATAAAACACATCATAAAACACATAACAAAACACAAAACATAACATAAAACATAACATAACATCATCAGAGGCTGAGCTCTTCAGCAGTCCACTCTTCACGCTCTCTTTTTATGGGGATTGGGTTACCACAAGGATGGGTTCAGTCTAGCATTGCATTTACTTTTATGAGTGTCCTAATTGCAACAATGAAGGTGTTGACCTAACTGCACATTTTCGCAGAGTGATGGGAAACACAACCACTCTTTGTACATAGAAAAGAACAGGGCGGTTTGACAAAGTACCTCAGTTATAGACAGTGAAGAAGAACCAGCGGAAGCTTGCTATATAAGTACACAATATTCCACTGTCACAGAGCATTTAACCGATATAAAACAACGAGAGGGAATTATAAAAAAAACCTGAAGCCAGAGGGAGCTGATGGCCCCAACGGATTGCTTAACGCATCATTCAAGCAAAATATGGGCTTTTGGGCCATGTACAGAGCACCTCTTTTTAATCCCATCTGTTCCCGGAACAGTGTACCAACGTCTTGGAAAGGGAACACCGTCGCCAGGTAATTACAGGCTCAGAACTTGGTCTTTCAGGTAGTGAAAAATCTTGGAGTGAAGTTAGGCCAATCTCTTTCTATGAAAGACCAAGTTCGTGCCACCTGTGGACTCTGTTTTGCCACTATGAGGCTCATCAAAAAAGCTCTCCCATGGCTTTCAGACACTGCCAGGAAGACCCTTGTCCAGGCCCTTATCACAAGTTTCCTGGACTATGGGAATGCTTTGTTGACATCAGTAAACAACACTTTGCTGTCCAAACTGCAGGTGGTCCAGAATACCACTGCACGTCTAATTTGTCATCTTCCTTCACGCTCGCTTCCTCTACAAATCTCAGGAAGCTTCACTGGCTGCAGATTAAAAAGTGTGTCATTTTCAAACTATGTTGTCTGTCACATAAGGCACTCGACAAGTCTCGTCCTGTCTGTTTGTCCACTCAATTATACTCCCACTTGCTTCTGAGATGTTTAAGATCTTCAAATAACGCACTTCTGGTGATCCCACACATCTGTACTTTAAGATATAGGGGTAGATCTTTCTCTTACACAACCCCTTATCACTGGAATAACCTCCCTCTTAGTATTCGCTCTTGCTCAGACTTCGCCTCCTTTAAGAAGGGTTTGAAGAATTGGCTGATTTAGAATGTTTTATTCTCTTTTGAGTAGAGCAGCTCTGAGATACTCCTCAAATATAGTTTTAATAGATGTGTAAGTGAAACTCTGAGCCACTTGCATCTTACAAGATCTGCAAGCCTGGATAGAGGAGAAATGATTGATACCAAAAACCCAAACGAGGTTCAGAACTGGCATGGGAATGGCAACTAATCTAGCATCTCTGGGCATCTTGACAGAAAATGCAATGAGGAGGAAAACTAGGCTGTTTGCCAGTTTAATTGACCTAAAATCGGCATTCGATCAAGTGCCGGCGCGAACAACTCTGGGCAAAATTGAAAGAACAAGGCATGCCAGGGAAAACGCTCAATGCAATCATAGCTTTACCCAGCGATACATGGGCACAGGTGAAATTGGGAGACTGCAGTGGAATCACTTCAAAGATTAACACCAAAAAAGGCCTGAAACAAGGGTGAATTCTAGCCCCTTGTTTGTTCAACTTATACTTAGCCAACATGAACAGCTACCTGACGAATGTTGATTGCCATCCATCTATTCTAGCAAACGAAATAGAATCGTATACTTGCAATATGCTGATAATATTGCCTTCCTGAGTCAAACACCAATAGACTTGCAAAGAGTGATCAACGCACTGGCAAATTATATCCAACGCAAGGGCATGAGCTGAACCTGCAGAAAAATAAAGTGGTGCGCCTAGTGGACTTCAAATACAATAAGCACAAGTGGTTCATTAAAGGTGAGCAACTAGAGTCAGAACACTCCTATAAATACCTGGCAATCATCTTGGGGCGCCAACCGTCATTACCAACCACACTACGATCTTACAAGAAAAAGCCCAATTTTGAATATTTGCCTTTAAGCTTCTGAAAAAGAAACTGAGTGGTCCATCATATAGCCTTCTTTTGACTGTGATAAACTCCTATAACAACTTAAAGCCTCAAAAATACGTCACTGCGCCCTTCCATCCATCAATCAAACAGAGTTTTATGCTCTCTCGTTTTGGCTTATTTGACTCCAAAGACCTACTCTCTACATGGAAGATGGGCACCAATACACAAATTGGCAATTATACGGCTACAAATTGGAATCAATAAGTCATCTCATGTGCACATGCCCAGAAGTCATGGCACAAAGGAGGATCCTCCTGAAGCCAATCTTCTTAGAGCTGGAATTACGTTCAAACACGAAAGCAATCAATAGTTGGCTGTGCGACTCTTCCATTCCACTGGTATGCAGAACAGTAAAATTTGTTACCCTGGTTAATAATCTACTCTGTACAGCTGACCAACACCTACAAATTTCAGCGCAAGGGCAACAAAAAGTCAATGGACTGACCAGCTATTTGTTTTTTAAACACCCACCCGGCAACATGTATGGGTTTAACCCGTGTCACACCTCAAAATAAGAGACTGTAAACCTGGGAAAACAGCACATGGACCAATCCCAAAAGAGACTCATCATAGTACCATATTTTAATTGATTTTATTTTAGTATAATGCTGCTATTTTCTTCACAATTTTAACATCTCTTTCTATGTTTTGCTGGGTGTCTTAATGTTTTATTTATTCAAGTTATGCACTTTATGGTTAGACATAACTGAATAAAATTATTCAATTCATTCATGTTCACTCTTTGAAGGGGGCACATCTTTGATGTGCAACTGATTAGCCATTAGCAATAATGTTTGTAATACTGAATTGCACATATAATTACAACTGAAGCTAGAGAATTTCCTCTTTACCAGTCTAAGTTACTTACTAATTGCAGTTAATGCAAGGGAATTTCTTCCTCCCCGGACACAATTAGCTGCACAACATGGTTTCTGTTTTCTATCTTCTGATCTTTGCCTAAATTCAAGGGCCTAACATGTGGATATTGTAAGAAATGTGGTTATTAGCTGAGGGGGTTGGTACCCACCCTAAGTAATAATAATCAGAATCTTTGGCAGGCTGAGCCACTAAAATGACTAAATAAACCTGAACTCAACCGCCTAGTAGCACAAAGCAGACAGGCTTAACTTAGATGTAATGTGTACATTATTTATGCAGTACCAAACTAGTAATAAAGTAGAAATGCAAAACAATAAACATCCCAACGTAAATTAGAAAAATAGAGTAAAAGTTAATATACAAAATGAATAAAAAAACAGTATGGGGAACCGCAGGTAGGATTTTTCAAAGTTTTAAGTAGAAGTAACTCTTCAAAGCACAAAAGTGCCAATGTTAGTCAATAGTTGCAGTTGAACAGGATCTAGACACAATTTGACACTGACCGATGGAGCGCTGGTCAGATACACCAACCAGGTATGTCCTGGTCAAAGATTGTACTTTCTGACTTTAGTCCTTTAAGCCCCAATCCACCACAGGAGTACACTTCAAAAGCCCCAAAGACCTCAAAGAAGGCACTTAGGGGCACATTACGATGGCGGGCGGAAGCACAACCGCCGTGCTGGCGGATGCAAAAACCACCAGTTACCGCCGGCACGCAGCAGTCCACACGCCCGCACAATTACGATGCGAAAAGTAGGCCAAACACCGCCGGCAAGCCAGCAACACCGTCCGCCATCAAAGTGCGCCCGTACACGTAGCGGCGCAGCCCAACTGACACACACCGTCCGACGAAACACGTCCCGCCCGGCGCATAAATTACGATGCCGCAAACAAACGGCTCCCACGGCTAAGAGACACCGCACGTGAAAGAGAGGCGGTAACACGGACGCAGAGCACGGACAACGAAGAAGCGGCACCCCGGGCATGAATCCAGCACTGCAGGCCCTTCCCATGCTTCTGCTGATGCACCACCAAGGACGCAACGTACCGCGGAGACGCAGGTAGGCACACACACAACAAGTGCACGCAAACAGCGCACACAGTGCAAGGGCGGAAAAAGCGGACAACCCCCCACCAGCGCGTGTACACTACACATCCACCATTGCATCCACAGATGACACACAGGCCAAATCGTAACATCGCGTAACACATGTGTACACACCACCTGGGACTAGGAACCAACCACCCCGTCACGGCCCCAAAGCACCGATGACGCCGCCACACATGCGCACAACGCAGAGGCCAACCGCAGCGCCATGCATGCGTCGCACACAGACACAGGGACACAACCAAGCAGCACACACATCAGCCCCACCCCGAACGCACATGACACGTGACAGGCCTGCCACAGACATGTCCCCAACGCCCAATTCACGGACAACACCCAACGCCACACAACCGACGCACACATGTCAGTGAAGTCACGCAACAGCAGGACACACCCCAGTGTAACAAACATGGCGAAGCACACAGCGGCGGCAACACCAACTAGGAGAAGCAGGGCCCCTTCGGGAAGAGGAACGCCAGTACCACACTGAAAAACCCATACCACCCTGCACATATGAACAAGACACATGAAACGGAACACCAAAGAGCCCGGGGACCGACAACAGGTGGCCCAAGAATAACATCCACACACAAGGCCCAACGCAGAGCGGAAAGGCAGCCTGCCGCCCACACAAGGGAGAGCAGACAGCACTGAATGACCTTCCATTCCAACTCCGAAACCACAGCCCCACGACAGAAGCCGGTGAATACAGCCATTGTCCAAGAATAGACCAACACAGGCATGCCGAGGAGACCGACCACACGGCAGATAGCGCATATCACAGAAGCACACAACGGACGGGAAGAAAGAAGAAAACACTCCCCCATGTCGGCCACATGCAAGTTAATTGGAAGGAGTCACACAGCACTGACCTTGAACTGTCTGAAAAGCATGTGGGAAGAGGGCCCGTGTCCTCCAAACAAGCCAACAGAACACAAGTCCTGTCTCCCTACGACTACACAGAGCTCACAGCAACCCCGGAGCGTGCACATTGCAGACTGCACACACAGCCGGAGCACGCCACCTCAACGAACCGCTGCGAAATGGCAACCGCAACACACCTACCCAACTACGCCGAACAGCTCAAGCTGTACAAAACCAACACGATACATACATTGGGATGCGATCTCCTGTCCCTGCTGAACGTAAGTTACCGACTGACTTACCGCATCACATTGTTCAGCTGCGTCATGCCCGTCTTCTACTGTCGGAGGTGTCCCTACCAGCATCCCGTCGAGATATGCCTCTCCAACCCGGCATGTCTGAAGGCGGACCTGCTACCACTACTCCTCCCTCTGGACGCACACGACAGGGCCTGCTCTGCCTATGGGGGCATGGCGTATGTGGCCAACATCGCACCCGCACTGAAATGGGACCACTGTGCCTCCACACGACGGATCATCGAGAACAGCTACATCGAATGTCACCCAGCATGCCCCATCATGGTCCTCCAAGGGACAACTTACGAACAACACCTTGAGAGCCACCATCCGCTTCATTGGCTGGCAAACATGTACACCACCAATGACATGGAAGCCCTGCTGGACGGCATCGCATACCTGACAACCTGTAAATACGTCGGACCACAACGCAGGTTCCCCGAGTGACCTATGAAGTCCAACCCCGCACCCATGCTCAGCTTCCGCACGGACTGGCCAGTCACCACCACAACAGCCATACCAAACGACCGGCAACTGTAACCACACCATCAACGACATCGCCATGACATCGGATATGACCGGGACATGCACACTGTTCCCCATCACATCCAGGAACACCGCATGCATCGTGGGAGGCAGTGGCATGGGCTCTGTGTATCGCACCCACATGGACGGAACTGCACGAACAACCAGGACACGACATGGATCCAGCGCACATGGACACACACACCGCTCAGTGGACATGAATAGGTCGCCTGGAGTCTGTGGGTGCTGCACCCCTCCCACCCCCGCCCCGGGAATCCCATACCAGGACCTTTGCATGGACGACAAGTGCATACAACAACAACACGACCCCAGTGACTGTGACATGTCCAGTAACCACCACAGTGCAACAACAAGTGGCACGCCGCTGCATGCACGCAAGCACATGCCCTGATGTCATCTCACATGCACGCGTGCATGAGGAACAACCGCAGCAAACCTGTCACATGGAACTGAGATGGACTGTGCCCATGATGCCGAGCGGTCTGGTAGGCTACATGTATACCGTCTGTGTCAAAGTCCGCAGCTCCGCAGCTATACGTAAATGTACATTAGCACAGCCTTGGCCAAGCAGATGTAACCCCACACCCTATCCCATTTGTAATCATGCTCAGTATATCCTCAACATGTATCCCGCTGCCAGTAGTGTCCACTATACTGCATCACAGAGGACAGAAGACTCAATATAATGTTTGAAACCAAAACTGTCTCCGCTGACTCATTTCACAAGTACGAATGAGAGAGGATGAGAGTATGTGAAGTACACGGCAGTCGTGACATGACCATGTAGTCCACTGGTATTGGATGTCAACGCAAATGAGTAGCACTACTGTGGAAGACACACATGTGTTGTGTGAAGTCGTATGGACGCAGTGCTCAGGTGGGTGGGTGCGACGGGTAGATGCGCACATGACAAGTTGGAGCACGCCGTGTTGGGAGGGGTCATGAACAGTACACCACCGCTTCCCAGGGCATTGTGAGAGGACACCTGTCGGGGGGAGTGAACACGTGTGTGCACAGCAGCCGGGCACACGTACAAAGCGGTACCAGGCGCACCTCAGCCCACCCTCTGTGGACAAGCTGGATCCTGTTGTGCGCCTGCCATGCCCCTTGACAAGGCACACACAGCCCCAGTCGACCAGGTGTAACCCCAACATAGTCAATCCGCACAGGCGATACAGGGCACGGGATGGCAGTGGAGCATGGTGTGTGAGAGGTCTCCTCGCGCTCCTCCTGGACATATCACGCAGGCAATAGAACCTCAACATCTAGCATGGCACAAGTCACATGGAAGTGTAGGGGGACGCACCACAGCACGAGCAGCACTGACGTCACGGGAGGTGGCTCGCACCATCCCATCCATTGCCCATCATACCAACCACGCCACATGCCATTGCGACTAAGTGCAAGCGCGTGCGCCACCACCCCGAGCCCTCCCCAGAGAGGCCAAAGAGTGAATGTGTGGGCCATCAGCCACAGACGGACGCGGCCTGGCCGCAAGGGCAGCCACAGCCACTGGGTGTCGCAGGTGGCGGATCCGGAAGGCGAAGACTGTGATGCATAGTCCATGCAGGCCGGGTCTCCATTTGGGGCACCACGCAGGTGGACGGCGTCCCGCCACACATCATACCCTGAGACAGCCCACTCGTGCAACTGGACCCACACATACACTCCTTGCCCTCTCTGGTGCGAGCTTGGGGCTGCCTGTGCAAGCGCTAGCCTCGCAGGTGAGCATGCATATTGGGGGGCGAGGGGAGGACATGAGGGCTGGGGCGAAGATGACTGTATCACTGTCAGTTAGTACAAGGGATGACCCAGATGTGGAAAGGAAGAGACGTGTCCCGTGTGTACTGCAACTAGTCGCCAATCCAACTACCCCCCCATGTCCGGAATGTAAGCCCGCACCTAGGCCCGCCCATCCGCCACATCGAACATACCACCAGCACGACAACCTTCCCATTCGAATCACTGACTGGGGGTGGCGACCAGTGAACAATCATGTGTAGCCTACCCACGCGTACATGTGGGCCCTCCATGATCCATGTCACCTGCGGCAAAGACATGACATGCGCAATGAGGGAAGTGAGGAGAGCTGTCCGCCCCACGCGCAGAAGGTGCATCAGCTCCACAGACCCAGCAGCGAGTCCAGCAGGGGTCACATGTGCAGGGGCAGCTGTGCCTGGTGTGAAGGCACATGCATATAGACAGCACATCGACCAATGTGTAGTCTGCCCACATCCACAGTCCATCATCATGCGGACATAGGAATTGAACACAGGGCAACACATCTTAGTTGGTGCACCCACCGTGACCAACAATGCGCAATCATCGACATACCCGCCCTGTGCATGGCCCCCCACCCAACGGAGGCACATCCAGTGCCACCATCCCACACACACAAGCCTTCCACGGAACATGCTGTGTCCAATGCTCAGTACAGAGTCAGCGCCCATCTGGTGGATCCTGAACAGGAGACACATGCACACACATGCCAGCTCCCACTATGTACGTCTGCCACCTGGCACGTGCAATGTAACCTCTCACCTGTGACGTGTGACTGCAAGCACACAGCCGTCTTGGCATGGGGCTGTCAATGTGGACACCAGTCAATGTTTCGGGAGCTGTGATCCGTACAGTGCTGTACATAGGGTGCAGTGCTGACACCTACTACTGTCTCATATCCCCTCGTGCCACAGGTCCCACTTGTATTGGCCGCTCAGCCCGTGCCCACATCGTCGTCGTCGTCGTGTGCCATACTCATCCAGCCTCGGAAGCAGTTCCATGCTCAGCAGACACTCATGTTGCCGTGGCGTTGCCGCTTGACGAATATGCAGTCAGTCCCCATCAGCACGCCCCGCAAGTCATTGGGGCCTAGATCCCCATGTGCATGCACATGGCAGTGGTATGTCTCACTTGCCATTGCCATTGTTGGGAGACCTGTGTAAGTGTATTGTGGCCGTGCCGTCCCAGCTTGACAGCTGGGCTGTGGCTCATGTGCTTGCTCAGTCATGTCAGTGATGTGTATGCGAAATTGCTATGTGCCGTGTTGCTCTGACATGTGTCCTCTGCCATTTAACCCAGGCGGAGACCGAACATTGACCGCCCATACCAATTGCTGGCGGACATGGACGATACAGAAGTAATCAGGAAGTTTCGGCTGGACAGGTCAACCCTGCATCGACTGTGTGCCATGTTAGAGCCCCATCTCCGTCCCCGCAGGGTGTATCCGACTGCTGTCACCCCCACGGCTAAGGTGATGGCCGCCATGCATTTCTTCGCCACTGGGTCATTCCAGCACACAGTGGGCAGTGGAGGAGGGATGTCCCAGCCCATGTTCAGCAAGGTGCTGAGGGATGTACTGGCAGCCATGATGCTGTACCGGAACAGGTACATCCGCTTCCCCAGGGCTCGTGAATTGGCGGCAGTGAAGGGTGCATTCTATGCCCTTGGCAGAATCCCACACGTCGTGGGAGCCATTGACTGCACACATGTTGGCCTTGTTCCACCACAGGCCACTGAGCACCTGTACCGCAACAGGAAGCACACGCACTCCCTGAATGTGCAAGTGGTGTGCCTTGCGGACATGGTGATCACCCACGTGTGTGCCAAGTTTCCAGGCTCGGCACATGACGCACACATAATGCGCAACAGCATCTTGCCACGACTGATGGCCAATCTGCAACAGGATCGTGGCTGTATTGTCGGTGAGTATGTGGAGTGGTGTAGCGTGCTGGTTGTGCGATGCTGTCCCCTGTCCAGTTGGAATAGCAACGGTTCTCTGTGTCCCTCACACCCAGGTGACTCTGCGTATCCGAATGGGGCATGGCTGCTCAGTCCATTGAGGAATCCTCGCACCCCAGCAGACGATCGATACAATGAGGCACATGGGAGGACCAGACGTGTGGTCGAGCGTACCTTTGGCCTCCTCAAGTCCAGGTTCAGGTGCCTGGACCGCAGCGGGGGTGCACTGGCGTACTCCCCACAGAAGGTGTGCCAGATAGTGGTGGCGTGCTGCATGCTGCACAATCTGGCCATTCGGAAGCAGATCCCCCTCATTGTGGATGACGGAGATCAACCAGGGCCCCAGCCCGCAGACCAGGACAGCTCGAGTGAGGTGGACAGCGGAGAGGAGGAAGCTGGGAATGTGCGCCAGCAGCTCATCGCCCGCTACTTCACTTGACGGTGAGTGTCCATGTACGACGGATGATGTGTCTGTATCTGTGCAGGTGTGTGTGTGCTGTGTCAGGGTGGCCGTATGTTCACTGCGTGCAGTGTGTCAATGCTCCATGGCCAGGGTAGTATGCCACTGTTGGTGACTGTGGCATTGTGCCCTATTGCTCTGTGCGATGTGTGTACATTGCTTGTAGTTGTTGACATGTACTGTGTGATGGGTGTGTGACACACTCATTGAATGTGCTCCTGTTCTGTCTCCCACCCCTAGGTCCCTACAGGCCCTCCGGATTCCATTGCCATGCCACGCATCAGGTGCCTTTCCGCCCAAGGTGGCCGTTGTATTCCGTACAAATAAAACACAGGGCACAAACAGCAGTTAGTGAAAAAGGTGCATTTATTACAAACTGTGACATGTGATTGTGTGTAAGGTGATGACAAAAGTGGTGCGTGCAGTGACAATGAGCTGTCGGTCATGGCTGCGTGATGATCAGGGTGTACCCACTGGTTCTATGTCCATAGTCCAACACACACATGCCATCCAGATGGCTGTGTGGAGTGGGATCGTAGAGCAAGTCAATGCAGTGGCTGGTCAAGGAAGGCTGGCGGAAGGCTGGCTGGCTGCCTCACTTGCGACTGGAGCGTGCGAAGTCCTCCCGGGAGATCTGTTTCCTCTTCGGACGGCCCCTTCCACGTTTGGGAGGGGGTGTGTGGTGGCGACCTGCTGGTGGTGGGTGAGGTGTGCTCACTGGCTGTGGACGCAGGGGAAGTGGACACTGCTGCCCGACCCTGCGCCCTAGCAGGTGGTGGCGGAGGTGGTGTTGCTGGCCTTGCCTGTGACCCCACCGCCACCACCAGCTGGCCCATGAGGTCCACGAGTTGGTCCATACGGGACACGAATTGGCCCATATGGGCGTCCATGGACCTCAGCACCCCCAGCACCTCCCGCGTGTCTGTAGCAGACCTGGCCCATTGTCCTTGGGCCTCTTCATAGGCCCCAAGGACTCTGGCCATTTGAGGCAGGGCATGGCTCCCAGGGGAGGCTGGCGTTTCCCTGACCCTGCTCCTCCTACCAGTCCTGCTGCCACCGGCCTGCCCACTAGCCACATTGCACACCACGGTCCTCGCTGTGGCTCCCAGGGTGGATCCAGTCGGCCGGGCCACCACCTGCGCTGGGGCTGGTGCCAGCGAAGACGTGGTGGTGGTGGTGGCGGTGGTGGTCGGTGCGGCGATGGTGGCGGTTGCGGCAGTGGTAGTGGCCACAATGACCGTGGGTGTGGCCGCAACGACAGTGGCAGCAGGGGGCTGGGACTGTTCAGCATCCCTGGATGATGGGTTGGTGGGTAGGAGGGGTCCTGGGGAGCGGCTGGGCCCTGCCACGCCAGATGGGCCTGCTTGGTGGTCCGTGTCCGAAGAGTAGGACAGATCCTCCAGATCCGTGTGTCCTCGTTGGGGGCTTGTGGGCTGGCTGTGCTGGCTGCTGTCTCCATCCCCAGCATCCGGCAGTTCGTCACCTGTGGAGAGAATGAGATTTGTTATTGTGTTGCACCTGGCGAAGTATGTATTTGTCGTCTGACATTGGCAGTTCGTGCAATCTCGTACATGGGTTTCCCGGAGGCGAGTGTGTGGCTGTGGCATCTGTAGTTGTGTGTGCTAGGCAATGGGACTGTGTGCTGTGCACATGTGGCATGGGACGGATTGGCCATGCCGATGGGTGTGTTGCTGTGCCCCTACTCATTGTGACTCTGGTGTATGCGGGCTCCTGGCCCATCCTGGGTCTGGTTTGTACTTTGCATTTGGGGTTCACATGGAACGCTTAGGAACGCATATGGCAACATGGGGGCCATGCCCCAGATTCGCATTTGGGAGGGGATATGCATTTGGGGTTCAAATGGAACGCTTAGGGTACGCATATGGCAACATGGGGGCCATGCCCCAGATTCGCATTTGGGAGGGGATATGCATTTGGGGTTCAAATGGAACGCTTAGGATACGCATATGGCAACATGGGGGCCATGCCCCAGATTCGCATTTGGGAGGGGATATGCATTTGGGGTTCAAATGGAACGCTTAGGTACGCATATGGCAACATGGGGGCCATGCCCCAGATTCGCATTTGGGAGGGGATATGCATTTGGGGTTCAAATGGAACGCTTAGGAACGCATATGGCAACATGGGGGCCATGCCCCAGATTCGCATTTGGGAGGGGATATGCATTTGGGGTTCAAATGGAACGCTTAGGAACGCATATGGCAACATGGGGGCCATGCCCCAGATTCGCATTTGGGAGGGGATATGCATTTGGGGTTCAAATGGAACGCTTAGGAACGCATATGGCAACATGGGGGCCATGCCCCAGATTCGCATTTGGGAGGGGATATGCTTTTGGGGTACATGCTGTGAGCCATGGGTGCCGAACGTGACATGTGTTGTGGCAGCATGACAGTGCATGGTTTGAGGTGTGTGCATGCTTGACATGGCCTGCATATTTGCTGTCTGTTGTGATTACTGGACATGGCATTGGACGCATCGTTATGAGTGAGTGATAGTTGTGTGCCAGCCAACGTATTGCAGTTGTCCCATCTCCTTGGTGTGCGTGCTGCCCTGTGCCATGTGCATCACTGCAGTGCTCGGGGGGTGTGGCCCATGTTGTGTGTTGTTGCTCACAGTGTGTCGTGCGCTTAATTGACTTCTGGCACATGGTTGGTCATGGGCATGTGTCTTAGCGTGACTGCTGTATGTGTGGCAGCTGTGCGGATGACATGCCTTTCATGAGACTGGGGCTGACGGATGGGATGGATGGTATGTTGTATGTGCATGGTGTGTCTGTGAGTTTGATGGGTTCAGTGGTGTTCGTGTGCATTTATGTTGTTCCGCTCTGTTGCGTCTAGTGTTGTTTGTCTTACATAGGCGTAGTTGTGGGGTGTGTGGTTGACAGGCAGTAGGGGCTACATGGACAGGACTTCAATGGTGTTTCGGTTGTGTGTGATGAGTTGCACAGTGGCTGCCGTGTGGGACTATATTCAGTGTGGCTTGTGCATGCAGGCGTGGCTCCTTGGGTGTTGCAATGTCTGTGATGGGTCATGTGGGGTGTGAGTCTGTTGTTCATGTCCGTGTGCACATTGTTCACTTGTTCGTGACGGTGGGCGGTGCTGCGTGTTCGTCTGCTACGTGACATGTCCCATGTGTTGGTCGTGTTATGGTCCTCATGCCTCCAGTAATCCAGCCCTGTCCAGTTTCCCACCTGCAAGTTGTTCGTGCGTGCACTGTACTGGATGCCACATGGCTCTAAGCGGGGGGTGCTCCATGTTGCAGGTCTGTGGGGGTGGGGGGGTGTTGTGGGTCGTGGGGTGGCTGTACACCCACTGACACCGATTGCTGTGGACCGTGATGTCTGCCTTTCGGCTGTCGTTGTGCACTGCGGTGGCTGACACGTGGCTGTGGGGTGTGGGGGATGCTCCTCCTTGCTGTGCTGTGGGACTGGGGCCTGGTGTGTGTTGTACTTGGGCTGTCCACCGTCCCACCCACTGCACTTTGTGTTCCTGCCACTTACCTGTTACTTGTCGGTTAGTGCAGCTGTGGCGGACACATGGGTGTGGTGGGTGCTCGTTGTGGCGCTTCTGGCATATTTGGGGACCTGTTGGTGGTTACGTGGCTGGCTTAGTGTACACATGTCCCCACGCATCTTACAGTTGTTCGGTTTGGGCTGTGTGTGGTAGTGTCTGTTGCATGTGTGTGTGATGTGTTGTGTATTGTGTGCTGGACATGGGGGTGTTTGTCCCTGGGAGCTGTGGCATGGTAGTTGCGCATGTGAGTACATAGTGGTGTGCTGGTATACATTAGTTTGTACTTACCAGCCTCCACTCCCCTGCTAATCCGGCGAGGATCTCCGGATGGATTACGACTCGCACCTTCTCCTCCCACGCTTTGTAGGTCTTA